>CM034152.1:680547506-681147506 GCA_019776745.2 Taxus chinensis
AAGAAGTGGTCCAAGTTGATTTTGATGCTAACCATTGGGTGATATGAGGGAATGAATCTACTGTATGGGGACCACTCCTTCTATGCTTTGTTTTCACTATTGATTCTTCACAAAATGCATTCAAATTATCTGTGTTTTTCATCTGGTAGTTTGTCCTTTTCAATATACTTATGTGTGACTCTCTTTTCCACTCCTCTTCCCCTCATAATTAAGTATCAATCGCCATGTTTGAAAGTAGGTGACATGTTTGTCCCATCTAGCATTCAACTTGTATGCATTATCTACAAACGTCTTCACGACCCCTCACAGTCCAATATACTTACACTTGAGTATGTCATAAGTTCCTCACAAGAACCTCTTTTTTTCTAGGTGCGTAAGAACTAAAACTCCAAGTTTCTACTTTGAAAATAGTGCATTCCTTGTATTTTGGCATTCTCTTCTCTAGTATTTGTGCATTGTAGTTCATTTTCCTTCATGTAATTTTGTGAATCTTTCTATTTCCACACTTTTTGCACAATCCTATCTGCTTCCACTTGAGTATGTCATAATTCCTTTGAGACCTCTACTTCTTTATTATGCAATAACAAAAGAACAAAAAAGCAAAAAAAAAAAAAAAAAAAAAAAAAAAAAAAAAAAAACAAAAAAAAAAAAAAAAAAAAAAAAAACACAAAAGACACGCCCTTCCCACCCCCCCCACCCCCCCACCCAAAATAAAAAGAAAAAGAAAAAGACCCCAAACCGACCCCCCCCAACCCGCCCTCCACCCCTTCACCAAGCCTCCTCCCCCCGCACCCCCCCCAGCCAACTACCCCCCGAACCCCACAACCCCACACCAACCCAACCACAACCCTCCCACGCGCTGGCGCGCGCACACGCCCACCCCCACCCACCCCCCAGCCCCCCCCCAACAACCACCGCACCAAAAGCAAAAGAACTAAGACGCCCACCTAAACTTCATTGTTCCTCTATAATAGTGTTAGTATTGTGCATTACTCTTCTCCAACTATTTCCATACTTTTAGTGCACTTTATTCATGATTGCTTGAAGTATTCTACTTGTGCACTCTTCCTCTCTTCTCGCGGAAAATCTCTTAGCTTTGTAAATCCCCATATAATTAATTCTCCATACACTATCTGGAAAGGTGACTTCTCAATACTTTTATTGATAGAGTTGTAGGTGAACTCCACCTATGTAAAAAATGTTATCCCATGTTACTGCCTTCTCTCCTACCAAACATCGTAGCTAATTTCCAAGACTCTTGTTGATAACTTATATTTGGCCATCCGCCTGTTGGTGATATGACAAACTAAAATACAGCCTCGTGTTGAGTTTCTTCCATAATGTGTGCCAAAAAATGGACCACAAACTTAGTATCTCTATCAGATACAATGGCACACAAAAAACCATGTGATCTTGCAACTTCCCTGATTTCATATCTCTAATCTAGCTTTCCATAATTGTTGATGAATTACATAGTTTGGTGGTCCATGTATAGTATGAACTCCTTGGGAAATAATAGTGCCTTCACTTCTTCTAAGCTTGCATAATGGCATAAAACTCTTGGTCATAAACAAAATTATTTCTCCTCTTGTCATTCATTTTCTTACTGAAGTAGTGACAGGTCTCCCTTTTAACTCATCACTTCTCTTATTGCTACTTTACTAGCATACAATCAACCTGAAATACCTTGTTGAAATCAGTTGAAGCAATATTGCTTTTTCTGTGACCTTCTCCTTTAGATTTATGAATGCGTACTTAATATTCGTAGTCCACAAAAACTCTCTTCTACCCTTTCACATCAGCTCAGTGATCACTACACAAATCTCACTTAATCCTCTTATGAGCTTCTTGTAAAAGCTCGCAAGTCCATGGAAGCTTCAGGCCTCCATTCCACTTCTCAGTGATGGAAAATCTACTATAGCTTGTACCTTCTCATGATCCATCTTCAAGCCTTTTTGAGATATCACAAATCCCAAGTAGGAAAACTCTTTCTGCATGAAATTTCATTTCTTAATGTTCACTAGCAGCTTCTCCTACCGCAAATGCTCTAACAATTTCTACAAATGGAATAAGTGTTTTTCCTACATTTTTCTGAAAATTAGAATGGAATCTTCGTACATAATGAAAAACTTACCCTTAAAAGGCTTTAACACTTCATTCATTTGCTGCATAAACATGCTCGGTGCATCACTTATTCCAAATGGCATGCCCAAACACTCATGCAAGCCTTCCTACATTTTGAATGGAGTCTTCCATTCATATTCTTCTCTAATTTTGATATGGTGGTATCCACTCTTCAAATCAATATTCATGAAGTACTTTACTCCACTTAGACAGTCCATCAAATCATCCATGCGTGGAAATGAAATCTATACTTGATAATAATTTATAGATGGCTTTGAAATCAATGCACATTCTCCATTCTCCTCCTTTCTTTGGTGTCAATATTGCATTTACTACACATGGGCTCAAAGACAAGACTCTATGATCAACCCTTTATCAAACAACACTTGCACTTACTTCTCATTTTCTTCATTCTCTATAGGCGTTAGCTGATTCACAAACTGTTTTGAAAGTTAGTAGTTTCTCCTCCTGCAAATGCTCTAACACTTTCCCCCAATCTGAAAATCAAAATATCATATAAGTAAACAATGGAGATTATAGATAAAAGGCTTCAACACTTCACTCATCAATCACATGAAAATGCTTAGTGTGTTTCTTAGACCAAATGGCATAAGTAACCACTCATACAATCCATCCTGCATGTTGAACGTAGTCTTCCACTCATCTTCCTCTCTGATTTTTTATCTGGTAGTATCCACTCTTCAAATCAATCTTGTGAAGTACTTCTCTACACTCAGATAGTCCATCAAATCATCTATGTGTGGTAATGGAAATGTATATCAATGCACATTCTTGAATATCCCTCCTTTCTTTGGTACCAATATTATGGGTATTGCACACAAGCTTAGAGAATCTTTGATTGACCCATTGTTAAGAAAAATTTGCACTCGACTTCTCATTTATTCATTCTCTATAGGTATTACACTATATATAGGTTTGTTTTGAAAACTATCCCATGATATCAAGTATACCCTATGACTGATACCATGCATAGGTGGTAATCCATCCAGAATATATACTTGTTGTGATATCCATGTACTAGACTAACATCTCTCTTACTTTTTTCCGGATCTCCTCTATATGCATAGTTGTGCAATACCCTATTTTTTGAATGAAATTCCAAAATGAATGAAAACATATTCTACCCCCCGTTCACAAAGTTCAGGAACTCCTTTCCTAAATTAAGAAATTTCTAGGACTCCTCTAAACTACTACACTTGAATCATTTAAAGGATTTACAGGCTTTAGAGTGTACTTTTATCCATCCATCACCAACATGTACGTATATGTATGACCATTATAAACTATTTTTCAATATACTACCAAGTTATTCCCAACAACATGTGGGATACGTCCATAGGCATTAGATTGCACAAGACTTCATCTTCATATGTGCTAATCATGATGTGTATCATGATGTGCCTCTTTAATGATGATGAAACATTATACAGGTTTTGGTGTAAAATATTCTTCAAACCAACTTCTTTACCATCTCCATAGAAATGAGATTATAAATGCTACTACTATTAACAAGGACTTTACAACACTACCTCCAAAATTGCATATGGTTTTGAATAGATTCTTTCTCTACATAGTAAAATTTTCTTCTTGTTCGAGCTTCAATAAAACCCTCTTCATCATCAACACTTCATTAATTTTAGGTTCTTCTACGCTACTTAGTAATGCATGACTCTCCATGTCCACATGCTAAGAAACATTGAATGATTTTGGTAAAAACTAGTTCTTCTTTCACGCTTATTTCCTACCTCTACTAGCCCTAATTTTACACAATTCTCATTATTGGGTAAGAATCGGGATTTTAGGGCACTGAAAAGAAGTCTCACCCAATTTTTTCTAGGCCACCTTGACATGTGGGCACAATATTCTCAGTGCCACAAGCTTCCGTTTGCAAAATATTGCATTGGCACTCTTACACTAATTCAAATTGGAGTATTTGGCACCGTTGCAAAAAATAAGACACTGAGAAGATCAAATTGAGATGGGGGAAACCAAGACAAGCATTTGTAGAGGGTCCCAATATGGAGGTGTAGGAACAAACAAGACATTTTAATGTGCCATAAGGTCGAGAAATCACTCGTCAAAATTTTATCCTTTTTTGCTCTCAGGGCTCTAAAGGGACTACACCAGACTGACGTTTCCGATAAGGCACCAAGATCGTTGAGCAATGAAAAAAAATTCTCACCCACTATTACCATGTAACATTGATGCATGGTCATTTTCCATTTTGGTGCCATGAGATTTTGTTTGCAAAATATTGCATTCGATAGCCTTACACTGACTCAAACTGGAGTATTAGCACCATCACAAACAATAGGACAACGAGAAGACCAAGTTGAGCTGACATGCATTTGTTGAGGGCCCAAAGACATAGTGTAGGATCACATGAGACCTTCCAAGGTAACACAGAGATTGATAAATCACCCATCAAACTTATAGCCTTTTTTTCTCTCAGGGATCTTAAGGACTACACCCAACCGACATTAACGGGAAGCACCAGATTGTTGGGCACCAAAACAATCCTTGCCTAGTCTTTAACAAGCCACCCCGATGCATGAGCATAGTTCGTTTGGTGCCATGAAGTTTCATTTGTAAAATATTGCATTGGGAAACTTTGCACTAACTCAGACTAGAGTATTCGGCACCATTGCAAAAAATATGAAAATGAAAAGATCGAATTGAGATGGGGAAAACCAAGATAGGCATTCATTGGGAACCAAAACAAAGTATCGCCCAACATTTACCAAAAAACACTGATGTGTGGGTTTAGTTTGTTCGGTGCCACGATATTTTGTTTACAAAATATTGCATAAGGAAACCTTACACTGACTCAAACTGGAGTATTTAGCACTGTTGCAATTAATAGGAAAACAAGAAGACCGAATTGAGATGGGGAAAACTGAGATAGGCATTCGTAGAGGGTCCCAAAATAGAGGTGTAGGATAATAAGAGACATTTCAAGGTGCTATAGAGACTGAGATATCACAAGTCAAACTTATAGCCTTTTTTGATCTCAGAGCTCTTAAGGGACTACACCCGGCCGACATTGTTAGGTAGCACTGGGATTTTTGGGAACTAAAACAAATCCTCACCTAGCATTTATTAGGCCACCCTAACGTTTGGGTGCAGTCAGTTCAGTGCCACAAGTTTTTGTTTGTAAAATATTACATTGGGAAGCCTTACACTGATTGAGATTGGAATATTCAGTGCCGTTACAAACAATAGGACATTGAGAAGAATCAATTAAGCTGGGGAAAACTGAGAAATTAATTCATAGAGGGTCTTAAAGTAGAGGTGTAAGATCATACGAGACCTATCAAGGTGCCATGGAGACAGATAAATCACATGTCAATATGTGGGCATTATTAGTCACGTAAGTCAATTAACTTTATGTAAAGAGGAGAAAGATGAGATAAATTCATATAAGGATTTATTTATGGCTCATTCCTCGAGAAAATGAGTCTAAAGGAAGGAAAAGAATGAGAAAGCGTGATTTTGTAAGAGTAATATAGTTGGAAGAATGAAAACTATGTTTTGTATCTTGTCTTCTTGATTAGATTTTTTGAGTTTTGAGCATATGTAATTCAAGAACTAATGAGTATTTGGTATGAGCATTAAGATAATTATTCATATTCACTATAGAAATTTCACAAAGGTCTAAAGAGAATATGAGGGTTGTGATTCTAATGAACCATCCACCCATTGATATGTATGAGACTGTCAACACTGTGGAATTGTGATTTTGTATGGCTTCTTTATAGTAGAATTTTGATCCTTGTGACAAGTGCATTGAATGAGAATCACATGGTGAGAGGTGCTTGAAGAATTGTTGCATAGTTTAGGATTGCATTTCTTGTTATCTTACCTTGCATGCTTGGTAAACCTTACAAAAAAGAGTTATTTGACTATGTGATGATATGTCATAACTATATAAGCTTGTGTAAATGCATATTCATGAGGTCATGTATTGATTCCACTGTTAAAAGACAAGTAAACATGGTCTATAAGGGCGACAATTCCATCAGGAGGCTTATGCCCTGTCTTGCTTGAGAAAAATGCATTGGAAGCTCGTGAAAATTATCATCTACAGGTTTGGAATATAGAAGGTAACTGATTTTGCACCGTTTATTGAATCATGAAGATTCACTGGTAAGGAAAATAGGTGAGATACGTTAAAATAGATCTCTAGTTGAAATTTTGATCCTTTACATTAAGCTTGAAGGATTTTATATCATTTTCTTCACTAACAGGTTTCTAGGAAACCCTACCTAGGGTTTAAGTTCATTCATTGTTTTGAGGATCTTAGACATTGCACAAAGATCTGATTTTTTTAGAAACCATCTTAGTTAAGGTTACAAACCTATTCAAAAATAATTATTGTTAAATGATGGCATAATTAGGAGAAATTGATGACACTCTCCCGAGAGTTTGTATGCAAAATTAGGAGACCTAATTGGTAAGCTCAGATTATTAAGGAAAAGGGAGTTTTGCATTGAATCTAAGCTTGAAACTTGGTAGAAGGTTTGAAAAGGGAAATGGGTAGCCAAAAATCTCCATAACGTAGTTTGAAACTTCCTTGACCAAAAGATATTCCTAGAAGACAGTGTTTCACCTGATTCTTAGACATTTCTTTGAAGTATTGACGAAACAGATAGGGTAACGAGCATAGGAGGAATACCTGTTCAAAAGTTGGTTGATGGGTTGTTGCACACGTATGACTTCTAAATCCACAGTTGATTATGAGAGCTTCCTTTTGGCAAGGAGGAACTACCTGTAATGAAAAACAAGACCACCAGAAAGAGTTAAACAATATGTGTAGTGAACTACCTAGCATGTGCTAGATCTGGGAAGTGTGATACTTCCTAGATGGTTGTCAGTCGACTGTTTTAAACAATTTAACATGGGAAATGAAGTAAATCCTATTGTAATTTGAAATGATTTAGGTATCTCACTTAATTGTAATTTGAAATGATTTAGTTATGGTAACTTACTAAGAATAGGTCTTAGGGTGAGTTGGCCTGATGAGGTGTCTAGGTGAGGTGTATATGTGGATATTATCTAAATTAAGATATTTAAATAATAAATATGGTGAGGATAATGAAATAATTTAATTAAATTAATTAAATGAATATTATGGTTTGAAGGGGGTTATGGCTAGGTTAATGTGATGAAGGGTGTTTATTTGTCGAGGGACCAAATGGGAGTGTGACCTAATTTTAGTGTCTACATTTTTCCCCTTTTGTTACATAGCTTGTATTGGTAAGTGATGCTAACAAAAATAAGATGTGGTTGCCCCATGTGTGGGTGAAGGTGATCCCCTTCAAACTACGAACTGATGAGGGTGAAGCCAAAAGCGGTGAGTGGTTTGATAAAAGGTAAATGTGATGAAGGGGGAAGGTGGGAAATGGGGAAAAAGGGTTAAAGGTCTACTCGGAAAATCGAGGTAATTGGTCAGGGTCAAAGGTAGTAACAATCAAACACACGCACACGTATAAACTACAGCACGCTACCAGGTTGAAGAGCAGACAAACTCTACATTGTCTAAGGTTGATAGGTTTATCCAAACGAGGTTGAAGTGATTCCTCTATCCAAGGTATAGGATATGGTCAGGAAACACAACATAGGTTAGGTGCAGGAATGTTTAGGTATGTTTTAGTACACCAAAGGTAGGGTCAAGATAAATGGTCACGACAATACGCTAGGTAAGGTCATTAGTTCAACAACACAGGTAACAGTGCTGCAAGATATAGCGAACACATGAGGTCAAAGGTCACTAGCAATGGTCCAGGTCCAAATATCTAGGTCACGACATGGGTAAGGCCAAGGTAGGGGTAAAATAATGAGTCCCTAAAGGAGGAAAAAGGGAGGTAGTAAATGATGAGGTCAAGAAGGTGAGGTAAATGGTTTGAGTAAAGGTGGGATGGGGTAAATGATAAGGGTGAAGGTTGGGTGAGGAAAAAAAGGAGGTAGGGGTAGGGTAAAAGGGTAAAATTTAGGGCAATGTGCAAGTGAGGGTGACCGACGCCAGTCAAGGATAACCGATGTCGGTATAGGTCAACCAATGACGGTAAGGTAGGGCACGTAACTGATGCTGGTTAAGGGTAACTGACGTCGGTTAGTTTGGGTTTGTTATAAAAAAAATCCATGTTTTTTGTTTATTCATTTTTCATTTAGCTAAGTGATAAAATGACAAAAAAGAGAGAGAAAGAGAGAAAAGTGTCTGGATGGAACGGAGCATTGAGTTAGCAGTGTGAATGATGGGTGATTGGGTGGTGAGAAGTAGGTCCATAGGATCAGTTTGATAGATTTTATAGAGTAGAGGTTGCGGGTAGCGATTTGATTATGGCGGAGGCTAGAGAGGGATCGGGCGGGCCACCGGTGCAGTGGCCAGATGTGCCACTGAGATGACGGTAGCACAACGAGGTAAGTGCCATACTCTAGGTGTATTTGATTAGATAGATTAGGGGAGTAGTAAATTTTTTTTGTAGTTTTGGTTTGTTTTTTGTTTTTATGGGTGGGCAAAGATTAAATTTGGGAATGGGGGAAAAAGTGGGTAAAAGGAGGAATCGGGAGGGTAATAAATGGGATACAGGGGTGGGTGGAGGTGTAAGGGTAGTTTAGGTCATTGTAGGTGGGTAAAAGGGGTAAGGGGGGAGGTTTTTTAGAAAGGGGGGTTTGGGGAATTGTGGATTGTTACCGTGATAGTGACCGGCGTCGGTCAATTGTGGCTAGCATCGATAAGTTTGAACCGGTATCAGTCACCAAATAGGTGACCGATGCCGGTTAAAGGGTGACTGGGGTCGGTTAGGTTGAACTGGTATTGGTCACCAAACAAGTGATCGATGCCGGTTAAAGGGTGATCGGGGTCGGTTAGGGGCAACTGACACCGGTCGGGTTTTGGGGATATGGGTCAAAAGTGATGTGGGCTAGGTGGTTGAGATGGGTAGGGTGAAAAGGTTGTGGGAAAATGATAGTAGGTAAGTATGGGTATGGTAAATGTAGATTAATGTTTTGTTTGTATTAGATGCAAGGGAGAGATCAGCTGCGTATGTGGGATACGGTTCTACCTCTATTGGTGACAGTACACGGTGCAACGACCCCGGAGAAGCTGCAGCATGTGGAGGCAATGGGCTTGAGTGGAGTCCGGTGATATCAACATGTAGTCTAGAAGCCCAATTTTATGGTTGCGCTCACTGATAAGTGGGATTCCGTGACCAACATGTTCCACCTGCCGACGGGTGAGATTACTATCACCCTGGAGGACGTGTTCTAGATTCTATGGTTACCCATATTGGGTACACAGGTCTACTCTGTCTCCTCCGAGGCCTTAGAGGAGCTAATTGTAACTATTTTTGGAGAGGGGATGGCCGAGCTAAGATTCCACAGCACCAGCTTGAGCTATGGAGAGATGTACCTAGCATGTCTAGAGGAGACAAGGCTAATCGTTCTTTTGATGGAGGCAGTGTGCTACTTTGTATTGCCAGATGTAGAGGGTGGATGTTTTCCCTGATCATTGATGTGGGTACTCCATGATACGATGATAGAGGAGACCCACTTTTCCTGGCACCAGCATTCTTGGTGTAGCTATATAGGTAGTTGTGGGCATATGGGCGGCTACGCAGGTTTAGCCTGTGTTGTACATTTTACTGCACTACTAGGCATATGAGCACATAGTTTGTGTGTGGCCTATAAGGATGCTCCGAGTAGATGCATTCCCACCGAGATTTTTGCAGGTGGGGTATAGGAGATGGGTGTCAGCTATTGGAGAGTGGAGATCTGAGAGGACCACACATGATGTGGCCTATTTCCTGCAGTTACTGGAGGGTTTTTCCAGAGTGGACTTTATCTGGAGGTCGTATGTGGGATTCCCCTCATATAGGTATACACACAAGGAGCTAGCTGAGCTTCAGCTGATGAGATGGATATAGGGTCACCGTGCTGGGGAGTACGAGATGATCCTAGTGGACAGAGTCCGGTGGCAGTTTAGGATTTTACAGGACATACCTCCGCCCTTCCCATAGTACCGGAGAGATGACATGGAGAGGCCCTTACCTCTACCACAACCTGCAGTGCCCACAGTACAGGAGCAGCAGGTAGTAGACCAGTGGATAGATGATTTTGGGGTCACATACAGGTATAAATAGTGGTGGACGGCTCATTTACAAGCCATACCACCCAGACCAGGGTAGCCGGATCTAGCCACCATCACGGTGCAGAGAGATTCCCTACAGGGGCAAGTGGCTACATTGATTACCCAGTTGGGTATACTACAGACACAGCTGGAGAGATCTGAGGTGGAGGTAGCAGAGCTACATGTACAGGTGGCCAGTCTATAGGCCCAGATGGCTGGTGGATGAGATGGAGATGGAGAGGAGGGTGATGGTCAGGTGGGGGCCTTACAGGCTCATGTGGTAGGTTTACAGGGCCAGTTGGCCATAGCCCAAGCATATATTAAGGTCTTACAGGCCCAGATATAGGCACAGGGGCAAGGGGCACCACCACAAGAACAAGGACTGGGTCCCATTTCATAGGCAGGAGCGAGGCAGGGGGTGCCACCACAGGCACCGGGACTGTCATCACCAATCCGGCACTATGATAATTCTTCACCGGGAACCCCTCGTGCTATGATTATTTACTAATGCACAGCCTTTAGTTTGGTGGATGTAATCTGGAAACAAAACAACAACCGAACACAAGAATACCATCGACTATGATAAGACAGAATGATGACAAATTTGAAATATCAAAGTAAATTATAATATTAACATGAAATTGTTACAATCTCACCCATGAGGTACTTCAACAAGACTATGGGAGAAACTTTACAATTACACCTCTCGATGGCTTCTTCAACACACCTTTAACTGATGGCTTCCTTTGCACACTTCCTACAATATTTCTCACTACTTCTTTCTATGCTAAATGAGGGGGGTGGCCTCTCTATTTATAGAACTTCCAGGCTTATCCATCCTATCTCTAAGATAGGATAAGAAATCCACTCTGACGAATCATATTCCATACCTTAACTCTTATCTGTACATGTAAGCTTATCTCTTAAGATAAGATAAACCTTATCATTTTACATGGGTTCCACATTTTTAGACTTTTTACAAATAAAATACACAAAATATTTATGACCTCACTCCTTGTCCTTATTACCAATATAATATTTCTAATTCCTAATCATGTAGACCCTACTTCTCTAATTACCCAAACTTTGACATTTTAACATTACCGGACCACTTACGACAAATATTTACTTTTTACAACATTCCTATTGTACTTTGACTGTTACCGTACTCCACATTATTGGCGACACCGTACTGATGGCGCCGTTATCTTCTATCAGACGCTACTACTAATTATACTTAACAACATCCTATTCCTAATACATACATTAATGAAATAGAAATTATGGAGGAAAATTTTAGTGTCGACATCTTCCCCCTTCCTAGCTTCTACTCCGTCCTCAGAGTAGACTATTCTGGTGCTTGGAAAATCTTCAACTTGTCGTGGTTGACCCATTTCGTAATGGGAGTGCCATCCAATTCCTCCAGTCGGTACGTACCATTTTCATGCACAGCTGCTATTTTGTAGGGCCCCATCCATTTTGGAAGAAATTTTCTCTGTCTTCTTTTTTTGTATCTGGAATCATATACTAGGACCAAGTCATTCACATGAAATGGAGACCACCGGATCTTTTGATCAAAGTATTCCTTCTGCTTCATTTTCTTCTTATGGCTTGTATCCTTTGCTATTTCCCTCATTTCCTCTAGCAAATGAAGATGTACCAACCTTTCTTTTACTGAATCACTTTCATCCATCCTTTCATTTTTCATAACTCTCACAGTGGGAATATCAAACTCAATAGGAAGAACTGGATCAATGCCATAGGCCAACTGAAATGGGGAGTATCATGTTGCTGACTTTGATGTTGCCCTATATGCCCACAATGCTGCATGAATCCTTTTATCCCATTTATGTACCTGCAAGGCTGCATCTTTTGCTAGAATTTGACACAACACAAAATTTGTTCGTTCCACCTGTCCATTTGTGCTTGGCTTGTATGTTGTTGCCTTCCTGTGCTTAATAGAAAACTTATTGACTAGGGCTTCTACCACCTCATTAATGAAGTGGCTTCCTTGATCTGTTACAATTTCTAATGGACAACCAAATCTGGTGACAATGCGTTCATATATGAACCTTGCCACTTCATCCATGGAAGCGGTTTTCAATGGCCTAGCTTCAACCCACTTGGTTAAATAATCTGTGGCAACTACAATATACTTATTTTGGCGTGATGTAGTTGGAAGTGGACCTACAATGTCTATTCCCCACTTTTCAAAGGGACCAAGTGGAAGAATAGGACATAATGGAGCTGATGAAGTCTTACGGTTACCATGTGTTTGACAAATATCACATGTCTTACAATAATTATAACAATCTTTAAAAAGAGTGGGCCAGTGATAACCTGCATCCAAGATCCTTCTTGCTGTAAGTTGTCTAGAGAAGTGCCCTCCACATGTACCATTGTGGAATTCTTCTAGCAGCTCCTTTCCTTGATCACGTCCAACTGCCCTCTTGTACTGTCCATCAGGTCCTATTCGAAATAATGCTCCATGCAGAATAGAATATGGACGACTGGCTTGAGTAATCTTTCTCTTAGTCTTTGCATTGGCACCATCAGGAAACTTGAATTCATTCAGATAATTCCAAATATCTATGTATTCACTAGGGATTGTGTCAAGGGATAACAATGCTGCATCGGGGAAATCATCATCATCACAAGATGATCCTAAACCATCATAGGCTCGAGAGAGTGCATCTGCATTGACATGCTTCTTTCCTGGCCTATCTATAATATCAAATTCAAATTCTTGTAGCAAAATTATCCATCTTGCTATCCTCCCTGATGGGTTAGGCTTATTGACAATATATTTCAGAGCCTGATGATCTGTTACAACTATAAATTTCTGCCCTAGCAAGTAATTTCTAAACTTCTTTACAGCAAAAATGATAGCCAGAGCCTCTTTTTCAGTTACAGTATAATTTACCTCAGCACTGCTCATTTGTCTGCTCCCAAAGTAAATTGGATGTTCATTCCCATTTTCATCCTTTTGGCTCAAAGTACTTCCTAGTGCTGCATCTGAGGCATCAGTGTACACAATGAATGGCTTGCTCCAATCTGGATTCTTCAAAACAGGTGAAGAAACCAGGGCTTCCTTCAGTTGTCCAAAAGCTTCATGCGCCTTATTTCCTGGTTCATAAGTAACATCCTTCTTCAAGAATTGGGTTAGTGGCTGTGCAATCTTTGAGAAATTCTTGATGAACCTTCTATAGTAACCCACATGGCCTAAAAATGATCTCAACTTACTTCTATTCATAGGAAATGGTAAATCTTTGATTTTTGAAACTTTATCAGGATCAGTACCAATACCATCTCTGGATACAACATGCCCTAACAAAACACCTTTAGAACATCCAAAGACACACTTTGTAGGGTTTAGTGAGGCTTGTGCTTCATCTAACCTTTGAAATGTTGTCTCCATCTGGTGCAGGTGGTCCAACTTGCTCCCATAGATGTAAAAATCATCCAGAAATACTCTGATGAAGGTCCCAATGTAGGGTTCGAACACCCTATTCATCAAACGCTGGAATGTTGCTGGAGCATTACACAACCCAAAAGGCATAACTCTATAAGCAAACGTTCCCCAAGGAGTGGTGAACGTGGTCTTCAGCTGATCTTTCTCTGCTATACGAACTTGGTTGTAGCCGCTATATCCATCAGCAAAACTATAGCACTCCTGGCCAGCTACTTCGTCCAAGATCTGATCTGAAAATGGAAGAGGGTAATGATCCTTCTTTGTTGCCTTATTGAGCTTCCTGTAATCAACACAAATGCGTAGCTTCCCATTCTTTTTTATTGAGATCACAATGGGAGAAACCCATTCTGAATTCTCCACAGCAAATATGAATCCTGCATCAAGCAACTTATCTATTTCTTCTTTTACAGTCTTGGAAAAATTAGGATTCATTCTATATGGCATTTGCTTTATGGGCTTAGCACCATCTACCAGCTCAATACAATGTTCTACCCAACTTACTTGACGGAGTTCCTTGTAATCAAAAGTGAATAGGTGTATGTACCTTCGAAAGAGCTGGAGGTAGGATTCCTTCTCACTCTCCATCACAGCATCACCAATCTTTATTTGTTGGAGACGATCATCAACTTCTTCTTCAGATAATTTTATGGGGTCCTGGGTTGGTGTGACTGGAAGAATATCCATGACTGAAACATCAACCTCACTTTCTTCATCTTCAGTGTCCACTTCACTGGTACTAGAGTAATCAGAGGATGTCCAATCATCAGTTTCATCACTTGAATCCACAGGTTCTGCTTTATGATGTCGAGGGATCACGTTTATCTTCACCCTCTCTCTACCACGTCCAAGTGTCATGAAACCTTCATTCCAGTAGTTTCTTGCATGAACTCTCCTTAGCCATGGTCTTCCCAGCAGCATTGGGTACGCAACAGTACCATTTTTCATCACCTGAAAGTCTACCACACATACAACACCCATAACAGATATTGCCACATTTGAAACTACACCTTCTGGTTTAGTTTTTCCTTTATTTAATGACCTTAACATAAGTGTTGAAGGGCGATCAATTTTTAAACCCAACATATTCATTACAGACTCGGTCATTACATTAACTGCAGCACCTCCATCAACTAAGACATCATGAATTGAAATACCATTACATAATACCTCAGCTTGTGGAGCATAGGGATCTGCCTCTGCCTCCAAAACAGGGACCTCAACCTCCTTCCTTCTTCGAGCATTGAGTCCACCTCGCAACTCCCGCCTCTTCTCAGAAGACATAGCCAAGAGTTGACCATATGTAATATTTGCAGGCCTTTTGGACAGATCTTCCAAGATGGAGTATGGTCCTTGCCCCTGTGAAATCAGAAAATCCTGCACACCCAACTTTCTTCTCCTATGTTTCTTACTAGTTTCTCCTTTCATCTTCTTAGGATCAGTTCCATCTTGATTATCTTTTTCTTTCTTTCTTTTTGTTACAAACACATCTACTTCATTATTTCTACTCTTATCTACTACATCAAGAGAATTCACAGGTGCTTTTCCTTTATCATTATCTCTTGTACCAGATGTAGAAGCTCTATCTGGACAATTATACTTATAATGACCCTTTTTATAACAACCATAACAAACAACTTCAGAAATATTTCTTTTTGGACCTCTATCTCCTCCCTGAGAACTAAATTCCTTTCCTTGAAGAAGATTAATAGTTAACTGGCCCATCTTCCTAAGCAGATCTTCATACTCAGTAGATGTACTAGGAGAAATATTTGTGCTCACCGGGAGTGGTTGTGGATTCTGGACCAAAGGTGCTGGTGTAGGCTCTACTTTAACAACAATTTCTTTGGGCTCCTCTTCCATGCTTTCTTCTTGCCTTCTTGCAATCTCCTTTGCTTGTTCAATGGTAGCTGGGCGGTCATACTTCACTCGTTGTCTGATCTCCGGCTTCATCCCAAGAATGAAGTGCTTACAGAGGAGATTATCCACGCCATTCATCAACCCATCCGCTAGTCCTTCCTTCCGGATCTGGGCATCGAGCTTCCTCCTTAGCTCTAGAACACGAGCATGATAATCCCTTATCTTCTCCTTCTCTCCTTGGGATAGCTTTGTGATCTCGATCATGAGATCTGCATATTTCTGTTGTTCACCAAATTCTTCAAGAAAACTTTCAGTTAATAAATCCCATGAATTTTTCACATTATCACCTAGTGTTTCAAACCACCTAAGTGTTGAACCATCCAAAAAGGTAGGAAAAAATTCAGTCCATTGTTCCCTTCTTATGAGGCCATTACAAATACAAGATCGTTTAAACTCTTGAATGAAAGAAGAAGCATCTTCATTAGATTGAGCTGAAAAAACAGGAATCTTTCCCATTTTCAAAAGTAACCACCGTGAAATACCAACCCACAAGTACAATCAACAAGACTTATGTGCACAAATAATTGGAATTACTATAGAAATGACCACGGTAAACTATGGTAAAACTTGACTTACTGCGGTAAAAACTGATTTTACTGTGGTAAACACTATTCACGGTAAAAAGTGAAGTTACTGCGGTAAATACTATTCACGGTAAAAAGTGACTTTACTGTGATAAATACTATTCACAGCAAAAATGACTTTATCATGGTAACTACTATTCACGGTAAAAATGACTTTACCATGGTAACTACTATGCACAGTAAAAACAAGGTTATCCTCCAATTGATTTTTGACTAAGTGGGAATATCTCTCCAGAAAATCCACCAACGAGGAATGGTCCCGGCAACGGAACCAAAATGTCATCACCAATCCGGCACTATGATAATTCTTCACCGGGAACTCCTCGTGCTATGATTATTTACTAATGCACAGCCTTTAGTTTGGTGGATGTAATCTGGAAACAAAACAACAACTGAACACAAGAATACCATCGACTATGATAAGACGGAATGATGACAAATCTGAAATATCAAAGTAAATTATAATATTAACATGAAATTGTTACAATCTCACCCATGAGGTACTTCAACAAGACTATGGGAGAAACTTTACAATTACACCTCTCGATGGCTTCTTCAACACACCTTTAACTGATGGCTTCCTTTGCACACTTCCTACAATATTTCTCACTACTTCTTTCTATGCTAAATGAGGGGGGTGGCCTCTCTATTTATAGAACTTCCAGGCTTATCCATCCTATCTCTAAGATAGGATAAGAAATCCACTCTGACGAATCATATTCCATACCTTAACTCTTATCTGTACATGTAAGCTTATCTCTTAAGATAAGATAAACCTTATCATTTTACATGGGTTCCACATTTTTAGACTTTTTACAAATAAAATACACAAAATATTTATGACCTCACTCCTTGTCCTTATTACCAATATAATATTTCTAATTCCTAATCATGTAGACCCTACTTCTCTAATTACCCAAACTTTGACATTTTAACATTACCGGACCACTTACGACAAATATTTACTTTTTACAACATTCCTATTGTACTTTGACTGTTACCGTACTCCACATTATTGGCGACACCGTACTGACGGCGCCATTATCTTCTATCAGACGCTACTACTAATTATACTTAACAACATCCTATTCCTAATACATACATTAATGAAATAGAAATTATGGATGAAAATTTTAGTGTCGACAGGACCAAGTCCCAGTTCATAGGCAGGAGCAAAGCAGGGTCCCGCGGGACATGTACAGGGGCCAAGAGTTATGGGACCACCACAAAATGTGCCTATATCTAGGTTACGAGATGCCCTAGGTGAGGCGCTGATGATGGCCGGGATAGACTTCATATCCTATGCCAAGTACATGGCACAACAGGCATCTAGTGAGAGGACGAGATCCCACGTTCACAGTGTGGAGAGCACAGGGGGTCAACGAGATCTGAGGCCAAATCAGGAAGAGGCTACTAGCACATAGAGATCAGCTCCAGGTGCTAGCAGGGACCCAGGAGGCCAAGGGTACAAGTGATACAGAGATGGAGGACATCCGCTGAGATGCTTGATATGTGCCGCCTAGTTTTTATGTATGATAGTCTTTTTTGAGATATATACCAGCTTGCGTGCCAAGAGATAGTTGTATTTTTTATCACATACTGGCCTGCATGCCAAAGACAGTGAGGATGTATGAGAGGTTTTGTATATTTTGAGCATATATCGGTCTGTGTGCCTGAAGAGATTTTGTATTGATTCATTATTTTATTGTATATATGATACCATCCTGCATGCCGATGACATTTTTTATTGTGTATCGGCATGTATGCCAATGTTTTGGAGATGATCGACATGAGGAGATAGCCATGTATATTGTATGGAGATACACATTTATTTATATGATGAGATACATGATATTTTTTTTTATTTGTTGATGTGGTGATGAGATTTTCAATTTATTGGTACATTGATGAGATTTTGATTTGTTGTTTTGATATAGATGGAAATTAGGTGAGTTAGGCATGATGGATTCAGGATGGTTTAGGCATGGATCGAGTCAGGTCTTAGGCATGGATCGAGTCAAGTTGTAGGTATGGTTGAGTTAGGTTTATTAGGCATGGTGGAGTTAGGTTGGTTTAGGCATGGATCGAGTCAGTTCTTAGGCATGGATCGAGTCAGGTTTAGGCATGGATCGAGTCATGTTGGTTAGGCATGGATTGAGTTAGGTTGTAGGCATGGATCGAGTCAGGTCATAGGTATGGTTGAGTTAGGTTTATTAGGCATGGTTGAGTTAGGTCTTAGGTATGGTTGTGATTCATTATTTTGTGCAATGAATGAAAATATGGGTCATATGTGAGATGTGGTATAATCTATGCATAGTGATGATAAAGAAAGGGTAGGTGTAATAAATGTATGTTGTGATAAGGATTAAAATATGAAGCAACTTGTTATGTATGTGGTTTAATTTCTAATGTTGGGTATAAAAGGGAAACTAAGTGAGGTGTGATGTAATGTGAGGAACATGGAAGATGAATTGTTTAGGGTAGAGAATGGCCGAGCTAATTTCCAAGGGCCCCATGCCCTCGGAGTGCTGCCTACATAGTCCCGGTGAAAAGGGACCTCAGGCCAATGTAGTTCTCCCATGAGCTAGGGAAGAATATGAGGAGGTGTGAAAATGAGTTAGTAGGTTTTAGGTATGGTGTGGGTTTAGGTCTGTTAGGTGTGGGTGGGTTATAGGAAAATTAGTGTAAGTGATGTCAATGTGATTTTGAATGTGGGAAAAGAAGAAGATAGATTACCCCAAAAGTAAGAATCGAGGACCAAGTCCTGTATAAGGTAATCAAAATGTAAACAAGGATGGCTAAAAGAGAAGAGGGGGCAATAAAGCCACCTGATTAGCAAGGATCATACCGAGTAGATCACACCCTGAAAGAGGTGATGAACGTAAGACCCTAAAGACATTGCATGATTGATTGTTCTATGGTGAAAAGTAGTCACATGATCACCAAATGTCATGGTTTCCAGAGGTCCCTTGAGGCAGTAGGAAATGGGAATGGGAATGGTAAGAAGGGTGAAAGGTAGTTAATTTTTTATATGGTGTAGGTAGCATGCGCTTCGGGCAAGAGAACCTAGGTCACAATGGGCAAGTCCATGACTAAAAGGTTTGTTGTTTTGACTTATAGTTTGAGATAGACTGATCGATGAGGGAAGTCTATATGGGATGAAAAAAATTTAACTCCTTGAGGTCTTCGTGAAGTTGATCGATGCGGGAAGCTTCAGTTGCTCTCATCATTTTTTTTTTGTAAGAGCTTTACATAGTTGTCCTTCGAGGGAGCAGTCTATTTATAGGAGCCATTGTCGAGAGGAAGATGTCCTTTTGAGGGAGTCATCTTTTGAGTGGAAGTTTGACTCAAGGAGTTATATCCCATGTGAGGGCTTTGAAGTCATGGACAAGACCAAGGTGAGGATAGGACTCTCGTGTAAAAGGCAAGGTGAAACGACCATGGGATCTCATCTAAAGGTAGATGAAAAGTATCCATGAGAATCATGCTATGTGCAACACCGTGGTACACATATTCAAGAGAAGATAACAAGTGACAGGTACTCACATGATTCTTGTTTAATCATTGGTGAGGTGTATGAAGTGGATAGCATGCTCAAGGGACGAGCATGGAAAGAGACAAAGGGTGAGGTAGGACTTAAAAGTCAACAATAGAATGGTCGAAGATGCAAGGCGTTAAGGGGCTCAGGTTCGGGTTTACCATCGAGTGAAGATAAACGATAAGCACCTGATCCATAAGTATGAGTCACGATGTATGGTCCAAGCCAATTAGGAGAAAATTTTCCCCGTTTTCTTTTTTCTACTTTAGTTACATGTTGATTTTCTTTCAGGACAAGGTCACTGACTTGGAAGGTTCGTGCATGGACACGTTTGTCGTAGGCATGTTTGATATGTTTTTGGTAAACTTGAAGGTGATCAAGAGCGTTAAGATGACATTCATCTAATAACTCTAGCTGTGCTAAATGGTCTTGATGAAAGTCATCATCATTGAGCATGTCATGGAGAGAAATGTGGAGTGAGGGAATCTGGACTTCGAGAGGTAGAACAACCTCTATACCATAGACCAGAGAAAAGGGTGTGGCCGCAGTGGAAGTGTGAATACTAGTGCGGTATGCCCATAGGGAAAAAGGAATGTGCGTATGCCAATCCTTCCTAGTATCATTAACCACTTTCATAAGAATTTTGTTTAGGGTTTTGTTAGTGGATTTGGCTTGGCCATTGGTTTGTGGGTAATAAGGTGATGAGAAACTAAGCTGAATGCCGAAGGCGTCGCATAGTTTTTGTAATGTTTTGTTTTTGAATTGTTTTCCATTGTCAGTGATGAGGTGATGAGGAACACCAAAGTGACAAATGATGTGATGATTGATAAACTCACATATTTTCTCATCTTTCATGGAGATGAGTGGTATGGCTTCCACCCATTTTGTATAGTATTCGGTAGCAGTGATGATCCATTGATGGCGTTGGGAAGAATGGGGGTTGATCTCTCTGACAAGATCCAAACCCCATTGAGAGAAGGGCCAAAGGTCACGGGTGACCTGTAAGGCGTGACTGGGTGTATGATGAAGATTGGCATGTTGTTGGCATTTTACACAATGTTTGACGTAGTCACAACAATCATGGTTAAGGGTCGGCCAGTAATAGCCCAGGTGAAGAATACGCTTAGCAACAGCAAGGCCACTGAAGTGACCTCCACATATGTCATCATGAACTTCCTTAATGGTATAAGGAATTTCAGAACTTGTGAGGCATCATAAGAGAATACCATCAAATCCGTGCTTATAGAGGAGTCCCCCCAGGATGACGTAATGAGAGACCTTTTTAAGGAAGGCGCATTGTCTGTTACGGGTGAGATCAGGAGGTAAGATGGAGAGAGAAAGGTAGTTCGGAGTATTGTTTGTACCAAAGGTCACTGGGTCAGAGGTGATGGTTCTGATAGAGTAAACATCATGAGGTAAATAAGAAGGTGATTGGAGGCATTGTACGGTGACAAAGATTTTAGAATCGGTAGGTGAAGTGGGTATTTGGGAAGCTAAGCAGGCCATGGTATCTGTAAATTTGTTGGTTGAACGTGGGATGGTTTAAAGGGTGTAACGGTCAAAGGTGGTCAAAATTACATCTACATGATGTTTATACTTTTGAAGCATCTCGTTACGACATTGGTATATACCATTGACTTGGTTTACGACCAATTGAGAATCACCAAAGATGTTGATTGATTTGACATCTAGGGCATAGGTGGCTTGAAGACCTAATACGAGTGCTTCGTATTCGGTGATATTGTTTGTGCATTCAAAATCGAGTTTGAAAGACAAAGGCATGGGCTCACCATCAAGGAATGAGGATAATACCAGCCCCACCCCCATGCTGACACTTTGAACCATCGAAGAAGAGTGTCATTTGGTAAGGGGGTTCATCCAAGGAAAGGGTAGCAATTGACTCATCTGGAAAATCAAAATTAGAGGGTTGATCCCCAGAAATAGGTGCGTCGGCCAATTGGTCAGTGATAGCTTGGCCCTTGATGGACTTTTGATGAATGAATTCGAGGTCAAGATCAGCTAAAAGCATAAGCCATCATGCGGCATGCTGATTTTGATAAGGTTTGGCATACATGAAGTGTAAGGGGTCGGTGTTGGTCACAACATAGGTTTTGTGGTTAAGTAGGTAATGACGGAGTTTGGTGGCAATGAAAACTAAGGCTAAGAAAAGTTTTTTGGGATGGGTGTATCAGGTTTCATAGTCCAAAAGAGTACGACTTATGTAATAAACCACCTACTCTCTATGTTGTTCATCGTGATGAGTGAGCATGGCTCCCAAGGAGTGATCGGTAGCTGAGATGTATAGGTAAAAAGGTTGATCGTCTTTAGGTGGGATGAGTACGGGTGGTTGGAGAAGGTATTGTTTTAGGGCCTCAAAAGCTTTGTGGCAGTCATCATCCCATTTAAAGGAGACATCCTTCTTGAGCAGATGGTGAAATGGTTGGCACCGATCCATGATAATTGTGAAATGAAATGGCGAATAGACTACAACTTACCTTGCAGGCTATGGAGTTGTCTAAGGTTAGTGGGCGGAGGCATTTCGAGAATGGCCTTGACTTTAGCAGGGTCAACTTCTATACCACGTAGGGAAATGATAAATCCCAGGAGCTTTCCTGAGAGAACCACGAAGACACACTTCTTTGGCTGAAGGTGAATGCAATATTTAATGAGGCGGTCAAAAATGGTTTTTAGGATGGTAAGGTGCTCGGAGCGGCACTTAGATTTGGCCAAGAGATCATCCACGTAATCTTCCAATATGCGATGCATGATGTCATGGAAGATGTAAGTCATAGCCCACTGATATGTGGCACCAACATTTTTAAGGCCAAAAGGCATGACTCGATAGTAGAAGGTCCCCCAAGGGGTGATGAATGAGGTTTTGTGTTGATCCTCTGGGGAAAGCAAGATTTGGTTGTAACCCGAGAAGCCATCCATGAGTGATAGCATCTCATGGCCAGTGGTAAGGTCAACCAGCTGGTCAATACCGGGTAAGGGAAAGTCATCTTTCAGACATGCTAGGTTGAGGTCATGGAAGTCTATGCAAATACGGAGTCCCCCTGTCACCTTAGTGATAGGGACAATGTTAGAAATCCAATGAGGATAATCAATGGGTAAGATGAAGGAAATGGAAAGAAGGCACTGAAGTTCTTCTTTGATGAGAAGGGCAATGCGAGGGTGCATTTTCCTCAGCTTTTGTTTGATGGGTTTGGCATCGGGAATGGTGACGATATTGTGGACCACTATGGTGGGGTCAATACCGGGCATGTCTGCGTAAGACCAAGTGAAAGCGTGGTTATGGTCTCTGAGAAAAGAAGTGATGGCTTCCTGTTCAGTAACATCTAAAGATTGACCGATCTTTAGGATGTGTGGGTCATCCTGAGTATGAATGTTGATCTCGATAGTTGATTCATTCAACATGGTTTGCATCTCAGAAGGTAACGACCGATGAATATATGAGTCTTCTGCACCAAGGTAGGTGAGTATAGATTCATCATCCTGACATTGAATGATATTAATTGAAGGTGTATCGTCATCGATCATTTCAGGATACAGGAAGGGAAGAGTGGAAGGGGCCTCGCCCTCATGTTGATAAGTCAGAGGCCCCAAGGAAATGGTGTTTATGAAAAAAAAGTTAGGAGGGATAGATTCAGGATCCATCGACTCTGTCAGTGAGGGTGGTGATGAAGGTGGAGCGGGTGAAGAAGGTGGAGAAGGGCTAGTGTCCTTGATGAGTTCAATGCGGGCCTGTTTGGTAGGTGGTTCAGGAAAGCCGATACCACTATGGTCGTTATGTTTGTGGGTGGTACATGGAATAATGGTATGGCGGCCTTGCTCGTAAAAGCCAAAACCAAAACCCTTCCATGCACATTGGTGCAGGAAGGTGTGGGAAAAATGGTGATTGGTAAGTGATTGGAAGTCAGTAGAAAATGGGTGAGTTTGTGGCAGTGGTTCGGGTGTATAAGTGGTAGTATCAAGTCCCCCATAGGTGAGACTAGTACGAAGATGAGGAGGACCATAAAGGAGGTGTTCTCCTATGTGGTGATCATAACGAGGGTGTTGGTGAAGACTTCCATACTCTTGTGGAGTAAGGAATGTGTTGACACTATATAGGTGGTATTCTCCCCAGAGTGAGGTGTTGAAAAATACCTTCCAAGGGATTGGTGGTTGGTATGTAGGTAGCTAGAATAGATGATGTGTCAGAGGTCGATGCAGAGGTAGAGCTATGATGGATTGGGAGGCTAATGGGTCAGCCGTGGAGGTTGTGGCAGTGGTTGGAATGGAGGAGGTATGTGTGGTAGAAGCAGCGACTGTACTGGTAAGTGGAGGTGTAGGTGAAGCGGTGGTGGTTGCAGAGGTAGACGCTTTAATAGGTATGAGCACATCATTGGGTCGGTAAAGCATGTTGCATGTTTTGAAAGGTGATGGGTCAGCTGGAATGGTATAGGTGTGTCCTTCATGTTCAAACTTTACACAATGATGCAAAGTGGAAGGAACGCACCCCATGACATGAATCCAGGGTCTGCCAAGCAACAAGTTATATTGAAACTCCCCCTCCAAGATGTAGAATAATTCTGGGATAGTGCGGGGGCCCACACGAATGTGGAGGATGACAGTGCCTAGTGTAGAGGTAATATCATCATTGAATGAATGCAACATGACAGGATGTTTATGCATGCAATTATCAGGTATGCACATTTGAGTGAATGCATGGGATGAAATGATATTAATGCTAGTGCCCCCATCAATCATCACACATGTTGTACCCGTATGTCATCGATGTGGATAGAGATGAAGAGGGCTGGGTCTGGGTCATCATTTTGGTGTGGTGCGATCTCTTCCTCTGAGAAGCTAAGGGAGGCTACTTGGTGAATAGGGTGGGGTGAAGATGAAGGTGGTAATTTAGTAAGAGAGGCTACATGATGGGGTGTGATAATGGAGGCTACGGGTGTAGGGTCATTGGGTAAAACCTCAATAGATTGAAGAACCTCCATGAGAGCTTGACGATGGGATTCTGAGGTTTGGATGAGGTCATATAAGGACATTTTGAGGGGAGACTGGTGTAATTGTTTGAGCATGGTGCGATGTGTGACTCCATTAGAAATAGGATATGTGGGGCGCGAATAGTGATTTTAGGTATGGGTGTAGATGGTATGTTGGGTATGGGATTAGTTGGTGGGTTAGTTGCCTTTTCTTTGCCCTTATCCTTCTGAGCATGGGTAGTGACGTGTATCATGTTGATCTGAGGGGAGTTGGCAAATGGAGAAGGTGTAGGGTGAGTGGTATAATGACATGATGGGAAAAAACCTACTGGAGGAGAAAAACCCTGTGAGGTGAGCTGGGCGCAATGACATTTGGGTGGTGGCGTGGCAAGTTCTCTTATGCGAACCATGTTAATTTCAAATCTTGGTGGTGGTTCTAAGGAGTTGTGGGGTGGAGGTTGTGGTTGTTGAGTGGGCAGTGTGGGAATGGGTGTCAGTGAAGCAGGGTCCTCGTCGAGAAGGTCATCATCGTCAAAGTTGGCTTCTGGAGGACACAACTGGATAAGGATGGTTTTCAAGGCCTTACAGTTCTCCACATCGTGCCCTGGCACATGATGGTAGGTGCACAAATTTTAGTATCATCAAACCCTTTTGGCTTGGGTTTGAGAGGATCATAAGGTCTGAGTGGTGGTAATGTGATGACAGAAGTCTCAAGGAGGTTGGTTAAAATTTTGGCATAAGACCCTGCTAGTGGATCACAATGGGAAGTGAATGTGGGTTTGGGTGTAGGTGTAGTTGATTGTTGAGGAATGGTCCTTGCAGGAGGGGGAGTAGGTCGAGTCATGATTTTGGGTGCTGGCGTGGTCTTGGGTGTTGGTCATGTTTGTTTGGGTAGGGGTATGGTGGATGAACTGGTAGGAGGGTGTGTGGTTGTTTTGATTACCTTGTTGTGGGGTAGCAGAGTTTTGTCTTTGGGTTGCACCTTCTTGGGTAAAGGTGATATGGGTGTACGAGGTCTAGAAGGAAAGGTAGATGGGGGAAGAGGATGAGTTACCCATGGGGATAACGGAGGTGCTATGAAGGTAGAGGATGCAGGTCATGCAGGAGGTGTAGGGGACAGAGATTGAAGTGTAGTGGGTAGTGAAGGAATTGCTGAAGATATTGGAGGTATGGGTGGTAAAGATGTTGTGGGTGTGGGTGTAAGTCATGTCGGGTGCCTGGGTACATTAGAGGTTTGTGAGGAAGGAATGGGCTGTTGTGTTTTTGGTTTATTGATGGGTGGAGGTTGCTTGGCCATGTTGGGAAGCTGAGGTCCTAAGACAGACGGGACAGGTGCAGGTGTGATTGGCATAGCCGGGGTATGAGGTCGATGGGTTTGGTTCTTCTGTTTGGGTGTTGGAGTAGGTGTGGTGTTGACTTTGGAGGATGTAGCTAAATCCAGTTTGATAGGTGGATGAGTAAGGCTGGTGGTTGGGGTGACCCCTAAAGTGGTAATAGGTTTAGTCGAGGAAGATGCCATAGGTGTGGGTTTGGGTTTAGATATAGGTTGGGTTATGGGTAAGGGTGTGGTTTGAGCTATGATAGGTGTCGTGGAAGGAGTTGTGATAGAGGTGGTTATGTTTGGTTCGATTGGTCGAAATATTTTTGGGTAGATAGTGGAAGGTATCAACAAGTGACATCTGCATCTATGTGGAGACAGGAAGTAAAAGGTGCCCCCATAGTAAAGCCCTATCCACATAATCTAAGTGATTGGCCAAACATGAGAACGACATGACCTGTAGGTGGAGTTGATGAGGACTTAATGGAAATTCCCATAAAATGTGTCTTAGAGATGGGGAATTGGCTAGCTTCAGCTTCCGTGGGTAAGAGAGCGGAAAGTAGGTCTGTAGGATTTTGGGTAGCTGATGGAGAATGCTCACCAAGAGGCAAAGGTATATCAACTGGGTCTGTGATGGGTGGAGGAGATGATGGGTGCTCCTCTGTAGGTGGAGGAATGGATAGGTGCTCCTCTATGGGTGGAGGAGGTAATGGGTGTTCCTCTGTGGATAGTGGTTCTCTAAGTGGAGAAGCCAAAGGTGAAATGGTCTCGATGTTAGCAGAAGACTCCTCCATAGGTGATGAAGGAGATGAAAGGTGTTCCTCTGTGGGTGGAGGAATAGGTGTGGTGGGTTCCAATGCGGAAGGAGGATTTCGGGCTAGAATCTCCTCTATGGAAGGAATATGGGGTAATTGGGAGGTGACAGGTATGTCATTAAAGATAGCATGAACCTTCGCGAGTATGACCATCATGAGTTGAGGTCTCACCGGTTTGATCAGACGAAGGGGCATGATTAGGAAATGGTTTCTTGAAGATGTGTAGGTTTTGGTTGGCAGGTGCGTTAGGATTATCCACGGTTAACTCACCTTTCTCAAGCATTTCTTGGACAATATTTTTGAAAGTGATGCAATTTGCCGTCACTATGACCCTTTACTCGATGATAGTTACAGAAGTCATGTTCTTTATACCATGCGGGCATGGGGTGAGCAGGGTCAAAACTAGTGTGTGGTTTTATAGGTGGAAGGGTGATGGCTCTGGCTTTGATAAGATTTTCTAAGATAGAGGAGTAAGGTTCCCCAATTGGGGTGTATTTCCATTGTTCTCGTCTGAATTGAAAAGTCTGAATGGGTGAGAGATTAGATGAGGGGGTAGCCTGATTTGATGGATGAGCTGGGCCAGCCTTGAGTACCACTGCATTAGTGGTGCCCTTAGCTTTTGAATAATTATTTTTGTGGTTTGGAAGAAGAAGAGGTATCATTCGACTTGAATGCCGAATTCTTATTGCGTAATTGGATTTTCTTCTCTTCGATGGCCCGAATCTCTAACTTTCGTGCCATAGTGAATGCTTCATCGAATGTTTGGAAGGTTTGGACCTGCAAGGTCGGTGAGATATGTCTAGCACAAGCCCATGTGAAAATCTCGATGAGCTCTATTTGCGGAAGTTGGAAGGTGAGTTGATTGATCAAGCTACGCCAGCGAGTGAAAAAATCTATGATAGATTCGTCCTCATACTGACGCGTGGAGTATAGGTCGGTCATGGTAACCTTCTTGATGATATTGATAGAGAAATGATCCAAGAAGGCTTGGGCTACCTGATTGAATGAGAATATAGAGTGTCTAGGTAACCCACTATACCAATCTAATGCAGGTCCAGTCAGAGACATGGGAAAGGTTCACAATAGCAAAGCATCATCGTGAGCGATCAGATAACACCCATGTTTGAATGACCGCAATGTTGCTACTGCGGGTCTTCTTTGCTATTGAAATGATTGAATTTAGGCATTTCCCAATGCACGGGGTATGGGCGGATAGGAATGGATGGGTGGATGGGCTCGTTGCAAATCTCGTCGTAGGTGAGAGTGTTGTGGGAGCCAGAAACTGATGCCTCCAATGTCTGCATCTTGTCCAACATTAATTTGATTAGGTCATTGGTAGGTTGCGATGATTGGGTGCCTCCTGTAGCGTGAGAGGGTTGGTTTTGGGCATATAATGGGGGTGGCACTCCAGTGTATGGTGCTGCCATGTAGGTTGATTGAGAAGAAGGTAGTGAAATAGGGGGTATGTACCAGAGTGAATAATAGATGAAACGGGAGGCTGCTGATAGTATGTATATGGAGGTGGAAGGGTGTGGTGACCCTAGTGGAAATGGGGGCTAATGATTATGGAATGGAAAGTACCACATTTTGAAAAGGGGTAGGGGTCACTGACACCGGAGGTGGTAGTGTAGCTACGGGTATGTGTGAGACATTAGGGGTAGATGAGGTTATGTTTTGGGTAGTTGTCGAAGGTATGGTGGATGTGGCGGGTGCCACAGAGGTGGCAGACATGACAGTCATAGCGGGTATAGGACCTAGCTATGAAATGACTGGGGGTAAAGTAGATGCGGGCAGCACAGAGCCAGATGGGGCCGATGCAGGAGTGGGAGTGAGAGTCGGGGGATAGATACGGGCATGTCATATATCAACTGACCTGAGGCATCTCGAGTGGATGAGTGGGAAAGGTAAAACTACAAAGCGGTAGGGTTTTGGTCAAGGAGTCGTGTGAACTCCTCATCTCCTGTAGCGATAGTGATAGGTTGGATGGGATCCATGGCTGGTGATAAAATGGAAGGTGGTGAAGGACTAGGTGGGAGTGGTTGACAACTGGCATGAAATATGAGTGCACTTTCTTGTCTTTGGGTCAGCACCATGTGAACCAGTACTGATCAGGTAGGGCTGCTTCTCTGTAAATGACACAGAAAAACAACAGGAACAGGTGAATCTGGCGGTAAAAAGTGTATGAGGTACCAAATGTTGGTGGGAAAGTGAAATAGGCTAACCGATGCCGGTTAGGGAAAATCTGACGCCGGTTAGGGGTAACCGCTACCAGTCACTGTAGAAAATGGACAGTGAGTGAAAAACAAGGTATAAGGTCAAATCTGATAGGTATGCCAAATCTGATGAGGTTTACAATGTCAATGGGAATGATAGCAATGACAGGGACTGTGAAAAGTGGAAGAAGATGAATAAATAACAAGGATGAAGATGAATAAATGTCCCTTTGAGTAGGTTAACAAAAGGACCTGGAACCGATGCCAGTTGGGTATAACTGATGATGGTAAGAGGGTAACCGATGATGGTCGCTGGACCGACACCGGTCACTGTGAAATTGAAATAGTGATGAAAGAATAGTGGTTGTGAATTAAAATATGATGTGGAATCAGACCCAGAATTCTGAGAATGATGAGAATATGGTCCAGGCACACTCAGGTGAAGCCGGAATACACCAGCTGTGATGAGGAGCATGCAAGGATGAACAAGAAAAATGAAGAACGTGATCTTTCACCTCAAAACGCAAGCCAAGCAGAAACACTAAGAAAAATGTGATCCTAGGAGTGCCTTTTCTATTATGTTTGTTTAGCTTATGCTATTTAAGGACTGACACATGAACTGTGAAATAGAGTTTTTTGGTGAGGATGGCTTCCTACGAAGAAGGAGATCTAAAAGGTGAGGTTTCAGGTATGTTATGGTGGGGGCGGGCTTTGCTCTGAAGTATGACTCGACAGAGCAGCGAGCTGGGGAGTACCTACCAATCCTCAGATCAGTGTGATCATTGACAAGTGTTCCCAGGAAAGATGTTGTTTAAGAATATGTATTTGTTTTGAATTTGTGCAATTTGGTATGACTCAGAGAGAGAGAGAGAGATGTGCTTTCTATGGTTCATTTGTCAACCATCAGCTGGTCATGACTTCCAGCGTATAGGTTGCCCTCAATTAATGTGAGCTAATGTGATAAATCAGAATGCAATGCACTTATTTTTAAGCCCAAATCGAAGTGTGAAGTTGGATGACACAAAAATATGAAGAGGAAGAGGGATGCTCTTTCACTACAATGCAGAAAACATGAAGAAATGGTTCTTTTTAATTACACCAAAAGAAAGGTTTCTTTTAGAGCAAATAGAAAGAAAAGGTAGGTTACCAAGGAAGAAAATTAATGTGTATGCTTTTCAGAAGGGAAACAAACACACAACTTTTCCTAGGAATGAATAAAATGCAAGGAACCCCGGATGGGTCCCACCGGGCGTGCCAAAATGTTTCACCTGATTCTTAGATGTTTCTTTGAAGTATTGACGAAATAGATAGGGTAACGGGCATAGGAGGAATACCTGTTCAAATGTTGGTTGATGGGTTGTTGCGTGCGTATGACTTCTGAATCCATAGCTGATTGTGAGAGCTTCCTTTTGGCTAGGAGGAACTACCTGTAATGAAAAACAAGACCACCAAAAAGAGTTAAACAATATGTGTAGTGAACTGCCTAGCGTGTGCTAGATCCAGGAAGTGTGATACTTCCTAGATGGCTGTCAGTCCACTGTTTTAAAAAATTTAATGCAGGAAATAAAGTAAATCCTATTGTAATTTGAAATGATTTAGGTATCTCACTTAAAACACAATAAGAAAGATCTAATCTAATAGGCTAGGTTAAAATAAGATCCAAAGGTCAAGTAACTGGTTCTGGGTCTCTGCAGGTCTGACAGAAGTCTCAGGTAGATCACAGGTGAATGAGGGTGATGTAGAATTAGGTGGATAGGTCACTATTCTGGGTTGTATGGGAAAATACAAAACTGATGCCGGTTAAGGGTGACTGACGGTGGTTGGGTGTAACCGGTGCCAGTTACTGTGGAAAACTGGGAATGCCACAGAATGGGTTTTGGGTCACCTTTATGATTGCACAAAGGATTTTGGTTGGTTGGAATGAGGTATTTGGTAGCTTGGGTGGGATTTAGCGAGGTTTTAATGGGTATATGGAGGGGGAGTGTTGAAGGAGGTCAATGGGTGGCTAGGTAAACAATAGGTGATAATATAATAATGAAATGAAATGAACCAGAGAAGTATAATGTTTTACTTACTTGGATTCTGGTCCTGGATGCCTGTGAATGAGGGATGGAGGTGCTGGTAAGAGGTTGAAGGCTACAGGTGATCACCAATCATAGGAGAGCTTCTGCATGGGCTGCATGGGCATTCCTTTTGCTTGGTAAGATCAGATCATTACTGGGGTGAGTGCTGGATGGCTGTGTAGAAGAAAATGCTTGATCTCCTTCCTTGCATGCATGTTCTTGCTGAAATTCACTCTCAGAAGATGTGATATCTCTCTGGAATGTGCTAATGTTTGCCAAATTTTTCCAATCTTTGCCAACCTTGAAAATAAGGTTGTTTTGGGGGTTAAAAGGGTAACCGACGGCGGTTCCGGCCTAACCGTGACGGTTAGGGGTAACCGGCGTCGGTCAAGGTGGGATTTCCTAGGTTTACTAAACTAAGGAGATCCTCTTGATTTTCTCAGATCTCGTGTTGTTAACCCATGGATTAAACTGGAAGCTTCTTGTAAGCATGTGGGAATGTGGTTAGAGGGAATGTAGGCATTGATTTTTAGGGTTTGGGTAAGTCTTAGTTAGTTATGGCAACTTACTAAGAATAGGTCTTAGGGTGAGTTGGCCTGATGAGGTGTCTAGGTGAGGTGTATATGTGGATATTATCTAAATTAAGATATTTAAATAATAAATATGGTGAGGATAATGAATTAATTAAATTAAATTAATAAATTAATATTAGTGAGGTGAAGGGGGCTATGGCTAGGTTAATGTGATGAAGGGTGTTTATTTTTCGAGGGACCAAAGGAAAAGGTGATTAAGTGATAAGGACAAAGAGTTAGACTATAAAATTTGGACCAAACCTCAGGGGGCATAAATGGTGTGTGAAAATGTAATCACTTTATTTTGGGCAAGCATAGATCATCCCAACCATGAACACACATAGAGATTTTCTCTTAGGAACACAAGGAGACATTTTTGGCAAGATAGAAGTAAGATGATGTCTTTATCCTTTTGGCATTAAGTTAGTGTTAGTATTTTCATTAGATTGAGATCATAAATATTGGGTTATGGTTAGTTGGATAAATTTAGGCTAATGGTCCAAAAGTTGTTAGATTTGTGCATGATCATTAGAAGACTAATGAATGACAACATTGGAAAAATGAGGTGTTTGGTTTAATTTCTTGTTTACAATCAAGATGATGACTGTGATGGCATAGAATAGTGGGAATGAATAGGGTACATGAATGGAAAGAAGGAAATTTAATGTTATGAAGGGTCAAAAATCTCATGTTAGAGTCAATTATACCAATAAGAAAAAGACCTATAAAAATAGGGTATAGTTGAATGAAGTTGTTCATATCTAGATAAGTGATTGATTGTGGATGAACATAGATAGAGCCATGTGACATTTGGTATCAAATCAGACTTCATTTTGAGATTTAAATAATTTTTTGTGGCTAACAATGCATTATGAGTGTGAATGTGAGATTGACAGGTGCAAGTGAAGAAATAATAAGTGAGAGTGAAGTGACTTAGAAGAGTGTACGAGTGAAAGAAAAGACGAGAGAGGAAGAACCAAAAGACCAGGTTAGAATCATAAGTGAGGTATAGTGAAGAAAAAAAGGTGAAACAAACTTATTTGAGAAAAGAAAAGAGGAAAATGGATAGAGAAGAGTTAGTGAAAGAGTTATTGAAGATGTAAATCCACAAGAAGAAGAATCAAGATAAAAGAGAGTGGAAGAAGAAAGAAGAGGCCAAGAGGAAATAGGAAGATAGAAAACTATATCTATGGGTTAAAAAGGAATTGAGAGAGCTTAGAAAATATTTAGAAAAGTTTAAGGAATTGATATTGAACATGGAAGAAGAAGATGTGTATGAAGAAGACTCCTTAGATACAGAAGATGAATGGGAAAGTGAAGAAGAAGATGGACGAGAATTCAGTGATGAAGAGGTAGTTTATTACTACCCTAAAGAAGGAGAACTACTTGAAGATATGGACGAGTTGAAAGAGGAAAATGAAGACAAAGAAGATGCAGCAACATATCAACAAGTTAATGAGGTATGTGAACAAAGTTGTATGCCAATTGAATTTTTATTGTTTGTAAATACACAAAAAGAAGAGGAAATCATATTTGATAATCCTATATATGATGAAAATAACAAATAATTGGATGATTTTAAGCTAAAGGAAGCTATAAAAGTTCTTGAAAATTTGTGTTCACATGTTGAAAAGAAGGGAAATAGTTTAAATGAGGTGAGTACATGTGATGAACATCTGGAATAACAGGTACAAGAAGTGATGCATGCATGTGAGGAAGGCAAGGTAAACAAATTTGATTCGAAAGTTGCTCATTTGATAACTGATATTAATGTTTATTTTGGAAAATTCCTTGAAAATGTAGAAGATGACTCCATTAGTGCATTTGGAGATAAAAAATAGAATGAGATGAGAAAGATTGAGTCGAGTGGTGAACATGGGAGGTATGATGATCAATTTTTCATAGGAGAAGTGGATGAACTTTTGCAAGATTTTTTTTATATGATGGATGAATAAAATAAGAGTGGGGGTACAACTAATAGTGTAATATTTTCCTTGGCAAAAAGTTATTTAAAATATAAAAAAGGGATTCAAGAAGGCATAAGGAAGAATGTAGCACAAGATGTATAGGTTGTCAAGCAAGAAAATGAAGATTGTGGGTAGCTTTCAGTTCTTCCAAGAAAATAAAATGATGAAAACATGATAGGAAAAGGCAATAAAAGAATTAAGAATATGATGAAACATGAAGAGGAATGTGTGTTTGTTCTTGTGTGGTTTATTTGTATAGTACAACTAATGGAAGGTTAAATTTAAAGAAGATAAAGATGGAATTCAAGAATAAAAGAATCAATTTCAAGGAAAATGCAAGGATAAAGTAAAATATTTGAGATCTAGATGGTCATGAGGCAAGCAAGGACAATAGTTATACAAGAGCAAGAGAAAGAACACATGAAGAAGATTAAGAACTACTAGAAGAAACAAATTTGCAGTATATAGCTCCTTTTCTCCACCTTGGAAGTATATTGGAGGAGCATCAGAAAAAAAAAGCATCAAGGTGTCAATTATCCTCCTTGTCATGTTTTTGAGTTTTTGGAGTATCTTAGAGGTCTTAGTGGGACATTGTGAGTCATCCAAGTGGATGAGAAGTCTAAAAATTTTGAATTTCCTCCATAGTGTATTTTCCCTCCAGAATGGGAATTTGAGCTTGAAATCTTGAAAAAGTGCAATTTTTCTTGTAAAATGCTTGAAAAGGAGGTGTTGACGGGTTTCAAGTGTGTGGAGGTGTCTAGGTGGAATGAACTAAGTTTTAGGTTGAAGTATAAGTCATTGAAATGTCTAAAATGGTGAAAATGTTCCTAAATTTGTGATATGTGGGTATTACGACTCATGTAAGTCAGTTTACAATTATGTAAAGAGGAGAAATATGAGATAAATTCAAATAAGGAGTTATTTACGGATCATTCCTCTATAAAAGGAATACAGTTGGAAGAATGAAAACTCTTTTTTATATCTTGTCTTCTTGATTAGATTTATGAGTTTTGAGAATATATAATTCAAGAAGTAATGAGTATTTGGTATGAGCATTAAGATAGTTATTTATATTCATTGTATAAATTTCACAAAGGTATAAAGAGAATATGAGTGTTGTGATTCTAATGAACCATCCATACATTGATTTGCATGATATTGTCAACATTTTAGAGTTGTGATTTTGTAGGGCTTCTTTATAGTAGAAGTTTGATCCTTGTGACAAGTGAATTCGATGAGAATCACATGGTGAGAGGTGCTTAAAGCAATGTTGCATAGTTCAGGATTGGATTTATTGTTATATTATCTTGCAATGCTTGGCAAACCTTAAGAAATAGAGCTATTTGACTGTGTGATGATATGTCATAACTATAGACGCTTGTGTAAATTCATATTCATGAGGTCATTGATTGATTCCACTGTTAAAAGACAAGTAAACTTGGTCTATAATGGCTAAAATTCCATCAGGAGGCTTATGCCATGTCTTGCTTGAGGAAAATACATTAGAAGCTCATGAAAACTATCATCTAAAAGTTTGGAATATAGAAGCTAAGTGATTTTGCACCATTTATTGATTCATGAAGCTTCACTGGTAAGGAAAAACACATGAGATAGGTTGAAAAAGATCTCTTTTTGAAATTTTGAGCCTTGACATTAAGCTTGAAGGATTTTATATCATTTTGTTCACTAGCAGGTTTATAGGAAACTATACCTAGGGTTTAAGTTCATTCGTTGTTTTGAGGATCTTCGATATGGCATGAAATCTGAAATTTTCTAGAAGCCATATTAGCTAAGGTTACAAACCTATTCAAAAATAATTATTTCTAAATGATGGCACAATCAAGAGAAAATGATGACAGTCTCCCCAGAGGTTACATGCATAGTTTGGAGACCAAATTGGTAAGCTCATGTTATTAAGGAAAAGGGAATTGTGCATTGAATCTAAGCCTGAAACTTGGTGAGAGGTTTGAAAAGGAAAGTGGGTAGCTAAAAAGCTCCATAAAATAGTTTAAAACTTCCTTGACCAAAATATATTCCTAGAAGATAGTGCCAACAGGGGTAGTATGGGCTAGGTAGCTTGAGGAAGTGCAAGAGGTGATTAAGTGAGAAGGAAAAAAAGTAAGACTATAAAATTTTGACCACACCTTAGGGGGATATAATAAAAAAAATTTGGGCAAGTGCGACCATGAACACACATAGAGCTTTTCTCTTAGGAACACAAGGAGACAATTTTGTCAAGATACAAGTAAGATGATGTTTTGATCCTTTTGGAATCAAGTTAGTGTTAGTATTTTCATTATATTAAGCTCATGAAATAGGGGTTTATGGTTAGTTGGAGTAATTTAGGCTAATGGTCTAAAAGTTGCTTGATTTGTGCATAATCATTAGAAGACTAGTGAATGAATACATTGGAAAAATGAGGTGTTTGGTTGAATTTCTTGTTTTTAATCAAGATGATGACTATGATGGCATAGAATAGTGTGAATGAACATGGTACATGCATGGAAATAAGGTAATTTAATGTATTGAAGGGTCAAAATTTGCACGTAACAGTCTATTAGACTAATAAGACAAGACCTCCAAAAATAATGTATTGTTGAATGAAGTTGTTCATATCTAAATAAGTGATTGAATGTGGTATGAACATGGATAGAGATATGCATCATAAAAAAAGCCTCACCTATCGTTTACCAAGCCAACTCAACGTGTGGGTGTAATCTGTTTGGTGCCACGAGCTTTCGTTTGTAATATATTACATTGGGCAACCTTACATTGACTCATATCGGAGTATTTAACACCATTACAAATAATAAGACAACGAGAAGACCGATTTGAGCTGGGGAAAATGGAGATAGGAATTCGTAAAGGGTATCAATGTGGAGGTTTAGGATTATAAAATACCTTTCACAATACAACGAAGACTGAGAAATCACCCATCAAACTTATAGCATGTTTTTCTCTCAAGGCTCTTAAGGGACTACGCATAGCCGACATTGTCGGGAAGCACCGAGATCGTTTAGCACTGAACCAAAGCCTCACCAAGCATTTACCATGCCACCCCAATGTGTGGCCATAGTATTTTTGGTGCCATGAGCTTCCATTTTTATCTCAAGGGTCTTATGGTCTTTCAATTTGTAGGTATCTCTTTCTACCTCTCACTCACTCTCTCTCTCTCGCTCTATCTATATCTCTCAATCTCTCTCTCTTTCCCATTCTCTCTTGGTAGTCTAGGAGGTCCTTAGAGAGTCTCTAGGGTTCATTTTATAATGTTAAATTGAATCCAAATATTCAAAAATTCAAATTTAGATTAGGTATGTAAGGAGTCTAGATGGTTTAAAGGTTGGTGTCAAGTGTATAATCATGATATAAATGACTTGTAGGAAGACAAGGAACTTGTTTTTTCTCTTCATCAAATTACTTCTCAAATTCATGAGTAAATGGATGAAGAATTATATCTAGCCATCTTCCTAAGAGAAAAATCAACATTTTCATTCAAATAAATTGATCAAACAACCAAAAGAAATTGTACATCCTGCATTGAATTCTCTCGTGCTCTCTCTCTCTCTCTATTTTTCTATCACTCTCCCTGTCTCATTGTCTAATTTTCTCATTCTCTCTCTCTCTCTCATAAATTTACATACTTTTGGTAAATATGTTTTTAATCCTTTTTTATTGAAAGAGATGAAATCACTTAAATAATGAATATGGATGCTTAGTCATTATTATTATGAAACCACTCTCATGAAATCAAAAAAAAAATAATTCAATAATATATCTTATTTGAATTAAAACTTTGAACCTCCTATAGAAAATATTCTCTAAACATATATTTTACACCTCCATATTATCAGAGTTAAGCTTTTGTGTGCATATGAACACGAATATATACGCATGTACACATTGATAAATTGAATGAATAATTTGTTATTAGATAACTCTTTATATGTTATATAAATATTGTTTTAACTAATTTATGACTCGATTTCCAAAGTTTCGTGTATATTATGTATGCAAACTACTAACACACGTGTCATAAGGCATCGAAAATGTTAGTTTACAACACAAATAAATGTAAAAATATCCATAATGTCATATATTGTCACGCACACATCATATTATTCTGGATGTAAATATAATCTCATAAATGTAAGACCATAAAAAAACATATCGAGTTCCAAATAGTATTAGCATGCAATAAACACAAATATGTGAATAGGTCATATAATACCAAGTCAATGCCATATAGGTGTACATGTAAACATTGTCGCACATGGGCATACAAAATAAATGTCATAAGACATATATATCATATTCATCAAAATGTATCCCCTCTCTTTTCTCTACTCAAAGAAGGCTCTCCCTTATATGTAGATGGAGATCTGTGAGATGGCTTGGGATCCTCCACTGTTTGACTACGAGTCCTCATATGCTCAAAAGTTGACTGTAGTTGAACCTATAAATGCATATACTTTTTTCCCAAAACTTTATGTATAATTTTTCAACATGTATAAGACCATGCTAATAAAACTATTTACATGTGTACACACACTTACTACAATCTTTCGATCATGTTGAATCTGCATCTCATGCTCAACAACATCAACGGGAGCTATTGGATCATGAACCGGGTGTTAAAATGATGAGCTCAAGGATTTTGTGCCCTCGAAGCAAAAATGGAAGGTGTTGAACCATATATATATATATATATATATATATATATATATATATATATATAATTAAAAAATCAAACATCAAAATACTATATTAACAGTAAACATTTTGAATGCAAATCTAAACATTTACGTCAACTAAGTACATAATGGCAATATTTTAACGAACTTTATCAATAAAAATATTTTTTTACCATGTCGCACCTATGAATCATATGTACAGTGATGCTACCAGTCACAAGAAACTCATGCATATACACAATGCATTCACGTTGACTATCTACATGACGTTACAATGAGGGAAATTATTAAAATAATTGGACATAATATCAATTACACTCTAGTTCACGAAAATATATAATTTGTATACCTCAGTGATTTATTACACAGATGAAATTTCAGCGGCACCACTTTTGTCTAATCCTCGTAGATATGGTGGAGTGTCTTGTGTGGTCATCAACTTTATAAAAATATATATCACGTCAAGTTAGTTAAGCATATATAATATATATACAAAAACATACTTATAGAGATCAAATTTATTAATTTACACATATATGTACTTGTATGCATTAATATTACAATGTGTGAGAGGGAAGTCATCATCCTAACCACAGGTTGTGAGCACCATGCAAATACAATTATTTTTAAAATTTAACATGTGTGTGTGTGTAAATCAAGTACTCAAATATTTTTGTAACATCTAATAAAAAATAAAAATGCCTTTGAAATTTTCATCAATGTCTGAAATCCAAATGTATCACTCAAAAAAGTGGCATACATAGCCACATCATCGTGTGTACCATCGAAAACTCCACCGACACTAGTTTGCATGAAACTATCATCCTCATCGGGTCCAATGCATATGCTACCACAGGATGTGCAAATGCATGACCTCATGCTACTACTACATGGAGGAATCCTCTTTCTACCTCCACCAAAAATTGGTATCAAAAACCTCCCTCTTATGTTGGACAAGGGTATCAAAGAGCGCCTGAAGCGTGTGCAATGTATCAATCTCTATTGTCTCCTTCAGTACTGCAAGGAGAGTCTCAGGATGAAGGGGATTTTGTATGGGGATTGTAAAATGTTGAATACAAGCATAATGTGCACTTGGTCTATCCTTTGCAGAGCCATTTCCTCGGCTCTAAAACTCGCACTAGTAAAAATAGTTGGGGATCTCATTGAGAATAAACTCACAATAGAGTTTCCTCAAAAATTATAATGGAAAAACATTGGTATTGCAAAGTGGTATATCAAATACCATCCACCATCGGTCCCAAAAATTATTTTTATCAAATTATTGTTGCACCATTGGATTGGAAAGTGTGTACATGACAACATAACTGAAAAATTGTTCTAGGGTCTATGAATAATGCACAAATGAGATCTTTTATAAAAAAAATTTACATTTGCATACAATAAATTAATAGCATAATATTCCCTACATGACTCTCTAAAGGATGTGCACCGATTAATTTGACGCATTACCGCATCAACCTCAGTCAATAATGTCTCCAATGTGTTTGCAAGCGAGACATGGTGGGGGTTTTTGGAATGAGGATCCCTCATTATTTTAATCAATTCCTCAATTTCAAGTTTATTCTCCACTATATGGGCAGCTAAATCCTCCTGACTACATAGAGGATCTACAACAATTGTAGGAGGGTTTTGTTCTGGTTGTGGAAGAAATGTAAGAATTAAAAAACATGTATTTTATTAAAATCTATAATAAAAATATAAAACAATTACTAAATTTGATTACAATTGAGAGAAAATAATTTTCCCTACCTCTTATCCATTGTGGCATCATTAAATCCACCTCGATGCAACCTTTTACGCAATCTACATAATTTTTTTGATAGCAAAAGGGTTAAAGAGGAAATGTGAGTGTAGGGTTTGTAGTGAAATCTGCATTTGGGGAAAATAAAACGTGGAAAATGTGATTAACTTTTTTATTTAAAGTTTGAGGAAATGCGTATGCATTATGGTTTGGTAATTACCAAAACAAAATCTTCCCCGTCCTATTTCTATTTTTCATTTCTCCCACATTTTGTCTACTTTTTGGACCCCAGTTCTGTGCACTTACCCACATGTTAAAGCTGACATAGAGAATAGTGTCACGTGCCTTTTTGAAGACATTAACCCATTTTTCCTCAGGTAAGTGCATAGAATTGGGGGCAAAAAAGTGGACAAAATGCAGGAGAAACAAAAAATATAATTAAGGCGTAGATTTTGGTTTGGTAATTACCAAACCATAACAAGTACATGTTTTCTCAACCTTTAAATAAAAAACCCAACACATTCTCCATGTTCTATTTCTCCCAAACATGAATTTTACTGCAAAACCTGCACTCATGTTTCCTCATCAACCTTTTTTCTCCAAAAAAGTATACATATCACGTAGAAGGTTGCATCGAGGTCGATTCAATGATGTCATGGCAGAGAAGAGGTAGGGGAAATTATTTTCCCTCAATTGCAATCAAATATGGTAATTTTTTGATATTTGTATTATAGATTTTATTAAAATACATGTTTTTTTATTCTTACAGTTCCTCCACTACTAGAATAAAATCCTAAAAATCCTCACAATCCTCCTAGCCATCCTACAATTGTTGTAGATCCTCTAAGTAGTTGGGAGAATTTATCTGGCCATATAGTGCAAAACAATCTTGAAATTAATTAATTGATTAAATTAATGAGGGATCCCCATTCCACAAACCCCCACTATGTCGCGCTTTCAAACACTTTGAAGGCATTATTGGTTGAGGTTAATGAGGAAACAAGTCAAATTGATCGTTGGACATTCTATAGGGAATATTATGCTAATAAATTATCATATGCAATGTAAAACAAAAACAAATTACAAAATACCTCATTTGTGTATTATTTACGGACCCTAGAACCAATTTGTCAATTCCGTTGTCATGCAAACTTTTTTCAATCCACTAGTGCAACAATAATTTGATAAAAAATATTTTTTGGGATCGATGGTGACGACAGTATTTGATATACCACCTTACAATAACAATGAGGTTCTATTATACTTTTTGAGAAAAATTTATTGTGAGTTTATCATGAATGAGATCCCCAACTATTTTGAGTACCACGAGTTTCAAGGTAGAGGAAAAGGCTCTACACAAGATAGACTAGGTGCACATCGTGCTTGTATTCAACATGCTAGAGTCCCCTTACAAAAGCCCCCTCATCCTAAGATTGTCCCTGCAGCAGTGAAGGAGACAATAGAGATTGATATATTGCAAGCATTTCAGGCGCTCTCTGATACCCTTGTCCAACATACGAGGGAGGTTTTTGATACTAATGTTGGTGGAGGTAGATAGAGGATTCCTCTAAGTAGTAGTAGCATGAGGCCACAAATTTACACATCTTGTGGTAGAATATGAATTGGACCCGATGAGGATGATAATTTCATGCAAAATGGTGTTGGTTGAGTTTCCAATGGTACACATGATGATGTAGCTATATCTGACACTTTTTTGAGTGATACATTTGGATTTCAGACATCAACGACACCTTCACAGGTATTTTTATTTTTTATTAGATGTTACAAAAATATCTGATTACTTGATGTACATATATATTTTAAATTTTTATAATAATTATATTTGAACTTAGTTAGATTTATTAATTTACAAATATATATGTAAATGTATGCATTAATATTACAGTGTGCGAGAGGGGCGTCATCATCCCAACACATTGCGAACACCATGTTAATGTATACATTCACAAAGGTAATTTAGAATGTCAAATTTGTAAATTCACGTATGTAAATATATAGTTCACTAAAATATATGTCTATATTTATGTTCTTGTATATATATTATATATGTTCATCTAACTTGAAGTGATATATTTTTTTATAAAGTTGATGACCACACAAGAAACTCCACTCCACCATCTCTGCAAAGAGTAGACAAAGGTGTTTACGCTGCAATTTCATCTGCACAGCAACTCATTGAGGTATACAAATTATTTATTTTTCATGAACTAGCTCATGTAATTCATATTATGTCCAACTATTTCAATAATTTCCCTCATTGTAGTATTATGTAGATAGTCAATGTGAATACGTTGTGTATATGCAGGAGTTTCCAGTGACTGGTAGCAGCCCTGTACATATGATTCATAAGTGTGGCATGGTAAAAAATTATTTGTATTGATAAAATTAGTTAAATTATTGTCATTATGTACTTAGTTGGTGTAAATGTTTACATATGCATTCAAATATTTTATTGTTAATATAATTCTACAAACTAATTTTTATATTTAATTTCGTAATTTTATATATATGTAGGGTTCAACCCCTTCCATTTTCACTTCAAGGGTACTAACTCCTTAAGCTCATCATTTTGAAACCCCGGTTTGTGATCCAATAGCTCTCATTGACTCTGTTGAGCGTAAAATGTTGATTCAATGGGATCGAGAGATTGCACTAAGTGCGTGTACATGTAGATAGTTTCATTAGCATGGTCTTAGACATGTTGAAAACTCATACATAAATTTTTGACAAAAAATATTATTTGAAATTACAAGTTCAACTACATTTGAATTTTGAGCATATGAAGACTCGTAGTCAAACCGAGGAGGATCCCAAGTCATCTCATAGATCTCCATCTACATATAAGGGTGAGCCTTCTTCAAGCAGGGAAAAGAGAGGGATACATTTTGATGAATAAGATATATATGTATTATGAAATTTATTTTGTATGCCTATGTGCATGACAATGTATGCATGTTCGACATTGTATGTACGCCTATATGGCATTGACTTGGTATTATATGACCTATTCACATATTTATATTTATTGCATGTTAATACTATTGGGAACTTGATATGTTTTCATGGTCTTACATTTATGAGATTATAATTATACCCAGAGTAATATGATGTGCACGTGACAATACATGACATTATGGATATTTTTACATTTATTGGTGTTGTATACTAGGATTGTTCAATGTCAAATGACCTTTTGTGTGTTAGTATTTCACATACATAATATGTATGAAACTTTGGAAATCAAGTCATAAATTGGTTAAAGCAATATAAATATAACCTATAAAGAGTTATCTAATCAAGTAATTATTCGTTCAATTTATCAATGTGTGCATGTGTATATATTCATGTTCATATGCACACCAAAATCTTAACTCTCATAATTTGGAGGTGCAAAATATATGTTTAGGGAACCTTTTCTAGAGGAGGCTCAAAGTTTTAATTCAAATAAGATATATTATTGAATTTTTAAATTTTTTGTGGTTGCAATAGAATGATTTCATAATAATAATGACTAAGTATCCATATTCATTATTTAAGTGATTTCATCTCTTTCAATCAAAAATGATAAATAACATATTTACCAAAAGTACAAATTTATCGCCAAGAGTGAGAGAGAAAGTAAAAGAGAAAGAGAGGGGGAAGAGAGAAAGAGAGAGAGATATATAGAGAGAAATAGAGAAAGAGAGGAGTTGCCCATGATTAGTGGCATCATGGCATGCTGACACAAGGAAATCATCTCATCCATTCCTATGAAGAACTTTTCACAAGGCTTAGTGGAGTGGTTCAAAAGGATGGATCTGGAAGCATACTTTCATGATCTTACCCAAATAAAAAAAAAAGTACAGAAGAAGAGTATGTTGCATATTTTCAAAAGATTTCAATCATGGTAGATGATATTTCCAAAGGGAGACTCATGATATTGTTTATAGAATGGTTGGCTAAACCCTTAAGGAGTCTAGTGAGGGATTTTAATCCATCTTCTTTGTAAGATATGATAAGGAATTTTGTAGATCTTGAAGGTGCAATCTTTTTTGCAAATTAAAGGTTGAAATAGGGTAAAACAAGCCAGCAATAGGAGGGAAACCAAAGGCTCCTTTATATCAACCCAAAGTGCCTCTTTTCAAGTAGCCCACACTCATGGTAGATGATATTTCCAAAGGGAGACTCATGATATTGTTTATAGAATGGTTGGCTAAACCCTTTAGGACTCTAGTGAGGGATTTTAAACCCATCTTCTTTGCAAGAAATCATAAGGCAGTCTTTGGATCTTGAAGATGCAACCTTCTTTGCAAATTTATGGATGAAAGAGGGTAGAACAGGTCAATAATAGGATGGCAACCAAAGGCTCCTTCATCTCATCCCAAAGTGTCTCTTTTCAAGCAGCCCATGAAGCCTTTCCAAGGGACTAACAACCACGAAGGGCTGAAGAAAGAAGACAAAAGCCAAGAGTCCAAGAATGAACTAAGAAGGGGAAAATATAGTGTACATAGAAGTGGATTCAGATGATGAAGAGGAAAAAGAAGTGAAAGAATTGGAAGTAAAACCATAGCCAGGGAAAGATGAGGTCCCAAAGTCTAATCTAGTAATGAATATCACTCTTACATATTTATGTAGTGCCCAAGCATACCATCCTTTCTGGATAATAGGGTACATCTATGGTCATAATCATCATTGATAGTGATGTTACTCATAATATCATCAATGAGGAGCTTGCAAATTTTTTTGGATTGGGTATGATAAGTTTTGTGCCCAAGCATACCATCCTTTCTAGATAGGAGGGTACCTATGGTCATGAAGTGTTAATTCTCATTGATAGTGACACTACTAATAATTTCATCAATGAGGAGCTCACAAACAAGATTGGATTGGGTATGATAAGTTTTGAAGGCTTCAAAGTGAACATTGCCAATGGAACCATCATATCTTGCACAAGGAAAATAGTACAATTGTCACTCCTTCTAAGAAAATATGATGTATGTATTTTTTGTGATTCAGTTAGCTTATGAGGAGATTGTTCTTGTGTAATGCCCACATTTTCTACACTAAAATACCATAGTAAAATTATTGAAATAATATTTTTTACTTTAATTGCACGCTACACAACACCACACGGGATTCAAATAAAGATACTCGACATCACGTAAGACACTTACATAAACATGAACCCACTCATACAATAGGATAACATACATGGTACACATCAATGTCTTACTCAAATGACGTAAACCAAGACAATGGCCCAATTACAATAAGAAACACAAGATAGGCATACTCCACAACATGGCCTTTTCATGGTTTACATATTCATTACATTTAGGTTTCCATTGTATGACCTTATATTTTTCAACAGAATTAAACACATAAGGTTTAAAATTTCCTATTTTTCAAACTTCAATTACTTTATTTTGCAAACCATTAGTCTTTAACAGAGAATGTGCGGTTGGTTCCTTTCTCCAATTCCATTAGTTATCCATAGCTCATTTGTTAAATAAATTCATTTTAAACAACTATGAGTCTCCTAATATTCAATTCTTATGTTAAAGGTTTGTTTCTAAAAAAATGTTTAGTTGACTATAATTTTCTAAAGAACACATAACATGGGACCCTTCGTTCCTTTACAACTAGGCTGCATGTTTTTGTTTAACATTTCACCTATAGTGGTTTCTTTATAATTCACTCATTTCTCTTATGGAAATAACTTTATATAGCTTGATTGTGATTAGGAACATATATACACACATGCGTCTTCTAATATTTGACTTAAGGATTTGTTTGAAAGAGCCGTGTTTACTTGGTTTGGGAAAATACTTTCATTACAAGGAGGAAAAATTCACATGAAGAAAAAGAAGAAGGTTACTAGATCAATAGGAAACTTATCTCAAGTTCATTTCCTAGCATTATTTTAATACTAACGATACACTCTTTTAATCTTCAAGTTATTACAACCAACTATGTAGGTTAACTAATTAAGTTGTATCATTCTTGATTCACAATCCATTGGTCCAATTAGGATTTCATATCTTAACAATCATATTGCGCATGTAAGGGTACATTACACCTGTGTTCCCATTATAGATATTTTTCTTTGAATTTAAGTGACGAATTTCACATTTCAAACTACTTATTTTTCATCATCTTAAGGATTTACTCCTAATAACAACGATTTAATTACATGTTTTGACCATAAATTCTACTTCCTGAGTGATCCTAGGTTTTAATATATTCCTATTTACACCAACGGTTCTACTAACTTTTACAAGTCCAACTAGAGTGCAATTTCCTTAACTCGCAAGACCTTGGCTACAACTGAATGTTATCCCATTCTCAAGGCTACATTTTATTATTTCATTAGAATCGTTGTTTAACCACATTTATGTAAACCAAACTTGTGATCATGCATCATATTTGGTTTTTTTATTTATTAGGTTATTGTATTAATCGTGAAGCTCTACTTTATTACTTTCATTTTATGATCACATTTGACATTTAGTTGTTTTTTTTGACATCTTTCAATGGCGTACCAATTTTTGTAGTGGTCATTCCTTAGTTTAATATTATTTACCCTTTCACTAAATACATTTACGTGGTTACTTTGGTCTTGTATAACATCATCTTGGAACAAATTTATTCCTATATCACTTATGTAACACTTAGGGATTTAAGACTACAAGGAATACGACATCGCACAAGATAACTCATTTCCTTGCTCTTAGACTTGCAAGTATTAAGTGTATATTAAGGGAGAGATATCCCAAATAATCTTATGCATTACAAAAGCCTCCTAAGGACCTATTTCAATTGTTGGGTAAATATTCAAGTAATTTAACATGTAGGCTCCATTCACATAATTTAGATCTCACAAGAAATCAATCGTAGGTACAACCACCAACTATCTTGCAAGACTTTCGCCACCCAATAGGGTACCAAGGAAAATTAAGCATAAAGAGGTTAAAATTATTTATGATATGGTCAAACCTAACACACCTAGATATGATCACCACACTCATCCAAAAATGATAGGTTTCACAACATATATGCACCACCTCATAAAATATCAAGGAAATAGTCCTTAATAAGATGTATTAGGTGTGAAGCATGAAGATCATTAATGAGATCAAAGTATTTTATTAACACGATCAATGTTTTATACCCTGGAAAAAGACTCAAATGGGGGGAGGAAGTATAATAGGCATTATAACTCGTTATTTTATTTTCATTAGTTTTGATGAGAGGAGATTCTACCTAATAGTGTGGTTGTTGAGGAAATATACTAATAGTTAACTTAACAAAAGATTAGTTTTATATCTTTATAACATAGGTAAAACATTGAGTAAAACTTGACATCCAATTAGACACTATAAAATATAGCCACATTGGTATTCTCTTTTCAAAATATACCAAGAACGATTCTTCGAATCACAATACATATCATTATTCTATGGTAATACATGAATTGCAAGATGAATATAACTTTATAATAATAACTCATTAATTTCAACATATCACATCCAGAAAATTCCTCTTGTTCGAAGCACCTATAACCAACATTGCATTAGTCCTAGGAATGAGTATGGAAATCCCCTACACTCACGCATAAATTCCACGCATCCATCAGTTCAAACAATCAAAACAAACAATAGAGAGAGATAGAGATAGGGAGAGAGAGAGACAGAAAAAGGAAGGGAAGGAGGAACAAAATTTAGGATTCATTTTCTTTTCAAATCACCGTAACATCCCATATACAATTTTCATTTCATTTCAACTCATATACATTTTGACCCATTTGTATTTTCAAAACCCAATCAATAATTTTCATAATTATCTCTAGAGAGAGAATAGGAAGAGAGAGAAAGTTTGGATTTCATTTTACTTTCTAATCATCATATCATAATCACATACATTATCAAATTTTCATTTCATTTCTAACCCATGAACATTTATAACTCTTTTACATTTTTAGAACAAGTCAAAATATCAGAATTACTTCTAGAAAGAGAAAAGGGAAGAGAGAGAAACATCAGAATTTCCCAAAAAGCATTCATATAATAATTTGATCAATTCATACTCTATAAAGTGTGGAATAAATATGTACATGGTTCCATGGTTAGTTAGGTATCAATAAAACCCTTAGAAAGTGTGTTTAGCTAAAGTTACAATTTTGGTGCATGCTGGACGAACCATCAAAAGTGCCTACAAATAGGATCTTAAAAATACTCGGTTTAAGTTTGATCACGAAGGTTGATTTTTCTTTTCTACTCTCCCTTATACATAGAATTCATTGTGTTTGACAGAATTTTATTACAAAGAGGAGAGCTCAAGTTAAAAGCAAAAATCTGGGACCAATTATCGTAATTGCGACAACTCTTGTCACTCGCGACTAGTGGGCCCCAAAACCCACTTGCAAAACTTATCTTCAAAGGAATTTTCATTGAAATGCAGATGTATTATGATTATCTTGTTGGTGATCTAGGGATAGGTGAAATTGGTTTTAATTTTCGCTCGAACTAAGTAGTGTCTGTAGGCCGAAACCAATCGTGTTTTACTAAAAAGAGCACATCACTACAAGTGACTGATAATATAATTGGCCTTACAAATTTGACATACAAGGGTGTTAATTAAGTTTAAACAACTTGGTTAAGTTTCTCCATGGTGTATCATGTTACCAGGGGTCATGCAAGGAGTTTTAGGTTTGTGGTATATTTTGGTGTGGCGCTCCATGCGCATAACTTTTGGGATCATAATTTTTTAATGTTTGATAGTCCAAAAGAAGTAAGGTTTTATCATTAGTTGGAGTTACATTTCCTAATAATTAACACTTAATTTACTAAAGCAAGAAATGATGAACTCAGAATTTAGTACGAGAGAAAAGTGAAAGTCCATACCTATTAATAGATTAAGTGGTGCAAGCGAAGAGCTCCATGGGTCCATTTGTTGCTTCGTTGTGCCTTACCTACCACTGATCTCTCAAAAGGAACAAGCTGGTTTAATTTCATAAAAATCAAATTGGGTCAAACCATTAACAAAGCAAATATCTTAGCAGAATCCTCGCACAAAGAAAACTCTTTACAACTGAGCTATGTAATGCCATTAACACAGTGAGCTAGTAGAAGCACTTCATTCAACTAGTCTGAAATCTCATAGAAACCAAGTTAAGTGAGATCAAGGAAATGTAAAGAATCATTCAGCACCCTCTAAAACAACCCATACTGAGGTATGAAAGAAGGTTTTGATCTATGAATGGATGAAGAATTACACCGAGCCACAATAGAGCTTGACCCACTTGGTGAGTTGTAGAGAACATACCAAGCAAGACACAAACTAACAAGGGTAAGCATAGTTAATGATGTAACATAATCCCTTTAGATCACATCCCGGTATGGTTAAACCCAAATCTATAACAGCAATAGCCTGAGATCCACATTAGTTGTGTGTAGGAGTAAAGTTTTTAGTGCCTCCAATCAACCCTCTCTATAAACTAGGAATGGAACCTAGAGGGTTTCATGTAAAGGAGTGCAAGAGGCAAATCTGTAGAGACACACGAGGGATAACAACAATGGGGCACTTCCAATGTCTAAAACAATAAAACTACTTGATTTAAAAGATAAAGAGTAGGGAAAATCAAAAGTGATGCCACGGTTATAATAAATATAGAAGATGTTCTCAGAAGCAGAAGAAGCTAAATCCATATAGCTACACATGAAGCGCTTCCTTATCCTCAACCTTCTTCCTCTCTTCTTCATATAAGAGAAAAACAATGGAAAGAAGTGTTTTTTAATTTCCTCTGAGATATATTGAACCCTCCTGAGTTATAGATACTGCTCTAGATCAATCAATTCATCTACAATAAAGTGAGGGGGGGTATGTGGGTTCATATTTATCCTAGTGTGCAAACTGATTTTAGACAGCTATTAGAAGGAGATCTATGTAGCATTGATTCCTATAGGTTATGTTTATTTAATTTTGAGTGTAGGCTGTGTTAGGAAATAAGGGATAAAATATGTGGAATAATCCCTCACAAAATCACAACAGTAGAAACTAATATGCATAAATTATTACAGATCTCAAATAAAATTGCAGAATAAAATAACACAACACAAAGAGACAGTATTTAACGTGGTTCACCCAATTTGGGCTATGTCCTCCAAGAATCACTTGCTCATATTTTATTACAAGCCACCGCTCTCTCAATATAATACCCAGATCCATTTGGAGCTATGCTCAACAAACTCTACAGAATTCACAGCCGAATTCAAAACACATCTGTAATACATTTGCTTGTACATCTATCATATGTATAAGACCATATAAATAGACAACTGCTTAAGCAGTTTTACAAAACCGTGGGTATCAAAACCATGGGCAAAACCCGTCCTATAAACCTATGGGTCAAAAAACTCGCCCATATGAGAAAAGCACGTTTCCCGATATGTCAGGTGCATTTTTTGAGGCCAAAAAATTTTACGCCTAAAAAATATATATATGTGGACTGAGATTAGTGCTATATAGTTCTGCAAATTTGTTTATAAATAACCCACATTTTAAATAACCCACATTTAATGTTTACCTTTTTGAGATTTTTATATACATACATCTATGTATGTGGAAGGGAGTTGGTAGAGAAAGGTAAGGCCACGACCCTTGAGGTGGGTGACACGGGTGTAGGGACAGTAACAGGGCTGAAAGGCCATTTAAGATGTGTTGCTATCCGAGTTCTAATTTAGGTTTTGACAAAGCTAAACCACCATGTTTTTGTGAAGATTCTATTGCAGTCACTGATTATTAATCTCCTATCTTAAAAGATTATTTAACTGTCAAAAACTTATTCACAGCTAATATCGAAAAATAAGACAACTGCAACTTATAAAAATACAGAAATAAATGCGTAACACAAAGAACACAATATTTTCAGACAAATTGTCCTTGGAAATATCCCTAAGGGAAAACTAGTTCTACAGATGAGGAATTATATTAACTTCAACAAATTAAGAGATACAAAGATTCCTTGCCTCTTACTGGCAGAACTCCGACAATCTCCCAACTTCTCCCGCCGATATTCCCCCACTGCTATCCCCAACGCTATCACTGCGCCCTTGCTAACACTGCAAGATTGTTTGCTATCACTGCAAACTTACAAACACATTTGTTAGCACTACAAATGCTTCTCTAAACTTGTGTACTCCAAATGCCCAATGACCTCCTTTTATACTACTCTCATTGGAAAACCAACGGCCGAGATCAATTCTCAGTCGACCACTAAGATACATAACAACTTAACAACCATAACAAATTTGGTTGCAAGGTGTCACTAAAGGAAATCAATAATTAGAAAATAATTAATTCATTCTCAACAATAAGATAAGTATTATCTAATCTTAGCAAATGGAAAAACAACTGTCCAAGCTAACAAACTAACACTCCCTCTTAGTGAGGAAGTTGTTCTGCACGACACCCATCTTATCTCTGAAGAAGATAAAATTTTCCTTCCCCAATGCCTTAGTCAGAATGTCTGCTACCTACTCCTCTGTAGGTATGTATTGTAGTTGAACAATACCTCATTGTACACAATCCCTGATGAAGTGATACCTGATATCTATATGTTTAGACCTATCATGAAACACTGGATTCTCAAATAACTTGATGAAACTTTCTGACAATAGTCTCAACCTTCTGACCAAACAAGGCCACTAGCAACTTCCGAAGCCATATAGCTTCACATGTCACCATGCTAGCTGCAATGTATTATGCTTCTGATGAACTTAGAGCCACGGACTTCTGCTTCCTGCTAAACCAAGAAGCAACTCCTGATCCTAAACTGAAACAACACCCTGAAGTGCTCCTTTTGTTTGTTGTACTACCTACCCAATCTGCTTCAGCATAGCCTATCAACTTGAATCCTTCACCTCGAACATATTTGATCCCATACTCAACTGAACCACGCAAATAACGCAACACATGCTTAGCCGTTGTCTAATGCACTCTCTTTGGCTCAACCATGAACTGACTAAGAGAGTTTACTGCAAATGCTATATCTGGCCTGGTGTTGACCAAATACATGAGTGAACCAATTAACTGCCTATATAAGGTGGGATCTACATCTTTGTCATTAGGTGTATCTATCTTCCTCCAATTAGTGATCATAGGTGTAGACATGCTTCATAATCCTCCATCTCGAATCTCTTCAAGATTTTAATGCAATATTTCCCTTGACCGAGGAAAATCTCTCCATTTGTCTGCCACACCTCCATGCCTAGAAAATAGTGCATGAGTCCCAAATCCTTCATCTCGAACTCTTATGCGAGGTCCCTCTTGCAATCCTCTATGAGCCCTAGTGTACATGTAAGAAACAAGTCGTCTACATATAGAACAAGAATGAGAGTCTCACCCCTAACCACCAAGTAGTAGAGGTTACCATATGCCTCACTTTTCACAAAGCCCATTTCCTGCAAGTATGTATCAATGCGCTCATACCACGCTCTAGGAGTCTATTTGAGTCTGTACAAGGCTTCCTTCAATCTGCACATGTGGGTCTCTTTGTTGTGTGCTACAAAGCCTTCTGGTTGTTATATGTATACCTCCTCCTTCAATTCACCATTAAGGAATGTTGTCTTGACATCCATTTGATGGATCTGCCATCCCATCTACGTTGCAAATGAGATTACAGCTCGTATAGAAGTATACCTGTCCACTGGAGCAAATGTCTCCCCATAATCTATTCCCTCCTTATGAGAGAACCCCTTTTGCCACAAACCTTGCCTTGTATTTCTTGATGCTACCATCTACACCATGCTTTATCTTAAATATCCAGCGTGATCCAACTACTGCCCTATCTGTTGGTCTAGGCACTACCTCCCACACATCATTATGCATTATTGAAGTATATTCCTCAACCATAGCATCTCAGCATACCTGATGTTGTGTAACCTCTTGATAGCTGGAAGGTTCACTATCTACCAACTGGATGACTAATTTCACATAGTCATTAAACTTGGTTGGTTCTCTCCTTTGTCTTGTACTCTTCCTAAGAGCTCCCACAAACTCCTGAGTATCCCTTTGTGTGTCTTGAACCTCACGGTTTCTGCTGCCAATGGTAGAGGATGAAATATCAACCTCTATATCTTCTAGATGCATATCCTGCTACACCAGTTGCTCCATACTCTATGAATCTTCACTACCTGAGTCTATGCTTGTACTAGTAATTGTACTTGAGCTTTGTTGCCCTTGACTTGGACTTGGAGCATTTGTTGGCTGCTCACTTTGATCATCTACTCGCAAATATCTGGACCTTCTAAACGCTTTGTCCTCCATGAACTTGACATCACGTCTAATAATAATTCTTCTAGTCGCTGGAATACAAATATTATATGCCTTTGAAGTTTCACTATACCCAACAAGGTACCCCTTCTCTACGGTTTGATCTAACTTGGTAGGTGTATCTTCTGGAATATGACAATATGCCAAACTCCCAAATATCCTAAAGTGACTTACATCTGACTTCTTGGTGTCACTCAGATTTCACCCTGAAATCTGTGACTACCCAATCCGAAAAATTTTCATACTTTTAAAATAATAGGTCGTTTGTTGTTTTTATTGCCTGAAAGTTCTTGTATTGCATCAAGATAATCCTAAAGAGCCATATTAGCCTTTTTCACCAAATACCCAGATGCCCAAAATTGTTTTATTCTGTCGTCGGGATTTGTCTGCGGGAAATTTGTATTTAATTATTTTGAGCCCCGTATGAGGCTATTTGCGCTCTGTTTTAACTCTATTATGAGCGAATATGTTATTATTCATATGTGCCAGAAGGGTTTTAACTTATTTTAAGTTTTGGGCTTTATTTGTAACTTTTGGCAATGTTTTCATGTTTTTGTGGTGTCCCGTTTCATTTTCTGTGAAATTTCTCTAGAACAATTCCTTTGCCGGCTAAGCCCGATTTTTGGCCTGGAGCAACTGGAAAACATATACGCATATTATGCCCGGAGGAAGTCGCCATCGGAGGTCTGGATCACTGGGAAAAAGCGAAGTTGTGCACAGAAAAGCCCCTGCGGGGATGGGCACATTTTTGGAAAACAAAGGATTTAAACTGCAATGGGAAAAATAGAAGCCGCAGGCAGGGTGGGAATTTTATACCTGCCTGGCAGGGTACTTTTTCCCATGTTATAAAATTCACTTAAGCTGCAGTGGGAAAAATAGAGGCTGCAGGCAGGTGGGAATTTGTTGCCTGCCTTGCAGGGTAAAAATTCCCATGATATAATAAAAGGAAAAGTGACTTAAGTGAAATCATGGGATTTTAGTGCCTGTCTTGCAGGGTAAAGAATCCCATTGTCAAAGTCAAATCACTTAAGTGGATCATGGGATTTTGGTGCCTGCCTTGCAGGGTAAATAATTCCATTGTCAGAAATTCTTAAAAATAGAATTCTATTATGCAAAAAGTGCGACCCACCTTGGGTGAATAATAATGCATTAAATAAATATTTGATAATATTTATTCACCCAATTTTTGGCACCTAGGCTTGTGGAAAAGACAACAAAAGAAAAGGGGAATAAATCAATTGGAAATAGAATTCCAAAATTAAATAAATTTAATTTATTTAATGCAGCCCCTTTTGAGAAGGAATTAATACTTTTTAAAGTATTAAATGATTATATTAATTCCTATTTTCAGTGGCTATGGTCAAAGCACACTGTGGAGCTTGAGTGAAGTGTTGTGTGAAGGATTAAATTGGATTAATTTAATTTATTGGATGGCTGTCCTTAAACATGCTATTTTAAAAAGAGAAGAGCATGAGTTTTAATTAATTAATTGCCTTTAATTATTAGGGCAATTATTAATTATAGAATTGTGAAGGTTATATAAGCATGGGCAGCCATATGGGTGAATTATTTAATTCACAGGTAAAGAATTGCAGCCAAGAGGAAAAGTGCGCCCCCATTAAAGGAAGGATTTTGTTCAGACAAGGTGGAAACAAGGTTAAAAGCTTCCAGATTTGGCGCATGCTTTGAAGGAGGTTGATCTTTGTCTGCATATTTGTTTGCACAGGTGTTACAGGAGCTCAAGTGTTGTTGAAAGGATTCATGCTCTCTTTATGTGTAAATTAAACACCATTTTTTGGGGCAGCAGGCTTGAAAAGTGCAGATTTTTACAATTAAAATTCATTATTCATGCTCCGATGGCCATTTTTGTCTGAATAAATTGCAGGAATTCATTACAGTGCTTTACAAAGGAAAAGGAGCTTTTATCAATGTCCAATACATTGCATATATCCTCCGAATCTGAAGGAATTGTCCAGATCTGCACTAGTTTTGAAGAATTCCAGTTAAATAAGAAGAAAAAGAATTGTTCAGACAAAGATAGACAAAGCTATGGCAAAGAAAGATGAAAAAGAAAGCACAACGGAGTCGTGCATTGCTTCTAAATTTTCAGATATTGGAAACACGGATCTAGGCTTGGAACCTCTTGCTGAATTGATGGAAAGACTTCACTCATGCGTGCAGGAGAAACTTCACTCATGCGTGCAGATTAAAAGCAGTGGAATTATTCAAGCTGCAGCTTTTTCCATCCATAGCCCTGTTGCCAAAATTTGTTATGCAGGTGCAGATCCATATCCAGATGCAGATGCAGATACAGATCCATATGCAGATCCAGATCCAGATCTCATAGTTGCAAAAGCTTCTGGCACAAAGGCTTCATCCTCTTGTTTCGAATGCAGCCCGTGAAGAAGATAGTGCATGGAAAATTCCTTCCAAAATCTTGTGCATGTGCTCTCATCTTCCAGTTGAAGCTTTCATTGAATTATCATTCACCCGGAGTGCTTTCCAAAATTTTTAATTGCTAATATGAATAAGGATGATGAGTTATCTACGGCAAACATTGCATTGATGCATGTACTGGAGAAGAACTGCAAAAGTTTCAAGGATAAAAGAGAAGACAATGCGAAGGCAAAATTCCAGCTTGCTTCCAATTCCAACTGCTTGCAATTCCAGCTTGCTTCCAATTCCAACTGCTTGCAATTCCAGCTTGTTTCCAGATCCAGCCGCTTCAAGATCCAACTAATTCCAGCTTGTTTCCAGATCCAGTTTGAATCAGCTGCATGCAGACATGAAAAAAGATAAAGTCAGCTTTCCTCTTCCTTCTTCTTTCATCCGACAAAGTCAGCTTTCCTCTTCCTTCTTCTTTCCTACGACAAAGTAATTGAGCGATCAATTCAATTATACAACTTAAGTGATTGGTTTAAAAGCCATTACTTGAAGAAGTCAATTACTTGGAGATAGGTGGCAGGCGTACAAAATAGAAGGTTCTATTTTCAGTTACAAATCATACATGTCATGTAGAGAGGAATTCCAGGAAGGAGATTGCCAGCTGTTTCTTTTTCAACTTCCACATGTGCCAGTTCAACTAAAGCTTCCAGCTTGTAATTGCCCCTCTACATTCTATAAGTAGAGGAAGAACCTTCGGGTTAATCATCGATCAGAATTTGTAAGAAGCAATCTTGTGTTCTAGACTTTGTGCTGAACCCTTGAGAGCCACTTGTTGCAGAGGAATACAAAGAAGCAGGTTTCTGAAGAACTTTGTGTCACGGCGTACTGTGTTTCTTGCTTTTAAATCTTAGATCTTTAAAGTAAACTTTGTGTTATTTTAGATCTGGATCTAGAACTACCTTTGCTTTAGAATTCTGTGTGTTCAAATCTATTTGAGTTTCTTCTATGTGCATGTAATTAGCTCTGATATCTACTGATTGGGATGCACATCTTCCTTACTTCTTCTCTGTAATTCCTTTACTTTCCTTCTTCTATAATTTTCCTTTCTTAAACAGCTGCTTACTTGCTGCAGAACTTCTTAGTTATGGTTCATGAACTAAGTGGTTAAAGTAAAACCCCTGATAGACAATAACACATTTATATTGACAAATCTGACACGGGAGCCTCACCGGTTAAATGAGGGAGATTTATCTCATGACTGCCTAGGTTTGATGCTATGCAGAAAATCTAGCCAACGCTTCTTCCCTGTGAAAGCTTCCTCTTGTGTCATCCTCCCTAGTACCTTCTGTGGAACCTTGTTCTGAATGTGAACTGATGTACTACACACCTCTACCCATAGGTAGCGGGGCATGTCCTAATCATGTAGCATAGCCCTTACTGCCCCCGATATAGAATGGTTCTTCCTCTTAGCAACTCCATTCTGCTATGGATTGTAAGGAACAATCCACTCTCTTTTGATTCCTTCTCTGGTACAGAAATCCTAGAATTTATTCCCTATGTACTCACCTCTATTGTCAGACCGAAGAACCTTTATCTTCCTTCCTGTCGAGTTCTCCACAAGAGCCTTGAACTCTTGGAAGCGACTGAAAACCTCATCCTTGGTCTTCAAGAAGTATATCCAAGTCTTCCTCGAGAAATCATCAATGAAAATAGCATAGTACTTGTAACCTCGGAGAGACTTCATCGACATTGGCCTATATATATCTGAGTGTACTAGATCAAGAACACCCTCAGATCTGGTGTGACTCCTTGGAAAAGATGCTTTCACAAACTTCCCCAACACACATCCCTTACATACATCATCATGCTCTGTGCTCACCTCTGGAACAGCTGTCACTATCTCACGAAGCAATTTAAGTGCTCCATGATGAATATGGCCCATCCTCCTATGTCATAGCTCTCCAAGATCTCTAGGATTACTGCTGCTCATAAGTGCCTTAGGAGTATCAAACTGTAACCTATAAAGGCGATCACTCCTAACTCCAATAGTTATGGGTGATTTCCAATCCTTATGCTTAATCAACACATGTGTCCCTCTAAAAAGTACATTATACCCTTTATCCTAAAGAACAGATACAGAAATCAGATTCATACCTAAGCTTGGCACATGCAAGACATCATGAAGTGGAACTATCTTTCCATTCTCCCTCTGAAACTGAACAGTCCCTTTCCCAATTGGGTTGAGCTTGGACAAGTTCCCCATAGAAATCTGGATATTGATGTCCTCCTCCTGGTAACTGGAGAAGTACTCTCTAACTCCTATCATATGAAATGACGCCCCATTATCTATATACCAAACACACTGTGAGGTTGAGCTGACCATACAAGCTATGAGTGCAAACTCATCCTCCAATCTCCTAGAGAGCTCCTCTACACTTGTTGAAGCCGCCACCTGGTTCTTGCCATTCTTATCATTCTTCTTCCTTTGCGGGCAGTTACTAACATAGTGGCCAAACTCATGATAGCCATAGCACTTGACCTTAAACATGTCCTTCTTCTCACTTTGTGAATTTGATCCTTTGCTAAATCCCTTCTTTGCTTTCCCTTTTCCCGCTAGGGCAACATTTTCTTGTTCTCCCTCACTTTTCTGACTCTTGTTGGCCCCATTGACAAGAGTTAGTCTAAACTCCTCCTGAGTGAAATCAATCCATAGTTGATCCCAACGCGGTAAGGTGTCTCATCCACTAACAACTTGAACAAAGACATCCCACTATTTAGTAAACCCATTTAGGGCTATTCTTACTAGCTCATCATCATCTAGCTTATCTCCAACAACTGCTAACTCATCCTTGATGAGTCTAAGCCTAGTGAGGTAACTTGTAACGTCTTCTCCCTTGTTCATCCAGGTATTCTTCAACTTTTCTCTGAGAATCAGCTTCCTGTTAGTGGTAACATTCTGGTACAAATTCAGAATGGCATCCCACATCTGCTTCGATGTATTTAACTCAGATGTGTGTGGAACAATATGATCCTTGACACCATCAAGGATAATCCTCCTCGCCTTGGCATCCTCTTTCTTGTATGTTGCAAGTTGTGTTGCGTCTATAGGTACAGTTACAACAGTGGTAACATAATCCTTTATACGATTCTCTTCCAACAATAAAGAAAGTTTGGCCTTCCAGACACCAAAATTCGAGGCACCATCTAATATGTCTTGATATCTCAAACCAGCTGAAGCCATCTCAAAGGATAAAAGTAAAAAGAATTTAAAGAGATCAAACTAGGTTATAGAAACCCTCAATTTCTTTCCTAGGGAAAACCTTTTCTACCCTTAACACAACTTTGATACCATGTGAAAATTATATTGTAGTCACTAATTATTAATCTCCTATCTTAAAAGATTATTTAACTACTGAAAACTAATTCACAGCTAATATCAAAAAATAACACAACTGCAACTTCACTAATAAAAATACAGAAAGAAATGCGTAACACAAAGAACACAATATTTTTAGACAAATTGTCCCTGGAAAAACCCCTAAGGGAAAACCAGTTCTACAGATGAGGAATTATATTAACTTCAACAAATTAAGAGATACAAAGATTCCTTGCCTCTTACTGGCAAAACTTTGAAAATCTCCCAACTTCTCCTGCTGATATTCCCCCACTGCTATCCCCAACACTATCATTGTGCCCTTGCTAACACTGCAAGATTGTTTGTTATCACTGCAAACTCACAAACACATTTGCTAGCACTACAAATGTTTCTCCAAACTTGTGTACTCCAAATTCCCAATGACCTCCTTTTGTACTACTCTCATTGGAAAACCAACGGCCGAGATCGATTCTCAATCGACGGCTGAGATACATAACAACTTAACAATTATAACAAATTTATTTGCAAAGTGTCACTAAAGGAAATCAATAATTAGAAAATAATTCATTCATTCTCAACAATAAGATAACTATTATCTAATCTTAGCAAATGGACAAACAGTTGTCCAAGCTAACAAACTAACAGTTTTGACATGGGTTTATTTTTCCTACTCAACTTTTATTTTGATGTTAAATACATGAGAATCAAACAACAAATATGATCCTTTTGAAGCTATATGATTCATAATTATCTATATCAAATGTTCTTAAACAAATGTAAAATGTGTCCTAACTCTGTAAGAATTTCCTTCATTAAACTTGTCTTATTAAGAAAATATTGATAATGGCGTGCAAGGATAAAGATAAATCTAAAATGTCTAAAGCTTGCAAACTCTAAACTTTCATTATCATATCAAGGTGAAAAATGTTCGATGTGGATGATATTTAAGTGTTGTGAAAATCTTAACAGAGTTGCCTCTTAACAATTTAATTGTGACGTCTGTATACCTTTATACATTGTTATATACATTTATTCTGTTTACAAATAATGTAACAAGATCAATATTAGAGAGAGTCCCATAGAAGACAAAATGAGGAGAATAGAATCTAAGGTGGTTAAGGATGAATGTATAAATATAAATGTATGGGTATATAGTTTATTTTTGAAGGAATAAGCACCTCAATCTAAACTATACTCCATATTTGGTCTTTTAACCACTAAAGAAAAATATTACAAGTTATAATTTTAAACATAATAAGAGAATGAATAAAACATACATTTGTTTTTTGTTTTTTTTTTTAATTTTCCATAACCGGATTTACTTTATTTCCTTTTTAACATGATATACACACACTTTAAAACTCAAAGCAAATAATTTTCTCTCTAACATTTTTCCTTTCATTCACATCAAGTTTTTAAAGTATGAAACTATATCACATTTAAATGGAGTTGAAAATAAACTACAATTCTTCATATCCAAATCCAAAAGACAATACAAGAAATAAACTTCATTTTGCCCAACCCAAGGCTAAAATTTCCAACACTCTTATAAGAGAAGAGTACATAAGAAGGCTTCCATTAAAAAAAATTATAATAATGTTAAAATAAAAGTATGGAAGCCTCCCACCAAATGTGGGAACAACATGGCCAAAACTTAAAGCAATCCTCCAAAAGAAAAAAAAACATCCTCCAAGGGAAAGTTCTCCAAAATGTCCTCCAAAACTTCACCATTGCCAATCATCAAAACACTGCCAAACAAGTGTATGTTTAACCTCTCAACCTACATGCATCATTACATGCCTTCTCTCCTAAGAGATTTCATGCTATCCTCCCCCAAGCCCATGGGAAAGAGAGCTAACATGCTACCTAAGATGCCAAGAACAACAAGAAAACAAGAGGACTCCAAAGCAAGAAAAAAAATCAAGGAAGTGAACTCTCTCAATAACCAAACAAATATTTCCAAGATAACCAAACGGTGGATTTAGGAAGAGGGGAGAGGGGACCTTCCAAGTATGTCAAAACTTATGAAATGTATAGCCAAAATACCTCCAAATTCCATGACCAAAATCTCAACTACATGCTCCACCTAATCTCTCCACATCTCCTAATTATCAATGCTTTTCAAGCCTTGATAACTTCCTTGGTAAGGATATAAGGAGAATTTCAAACAAAAAGGAAGTTCCTTCTACTTCCCCTAAGGAAGGGAGCAACAAAAAGAACATCCCTGGATTCCCCAAGAAGCCATAGAAGCTAGGATCCCCTCCCATTCCTTTCCATAAAGAACCAACACAAGAGAAGGAAAAACAACCCAAAATAATCCCCACACGAGCACAAACAGTCAACCAAAAACAAACACACACAAGATCAACATCCATTCAATATTTTAGAAAACAAATAATAACAACAATCCAATCTCCAAGATCTTATTCTCTAAAGCTCCTCAAGTAAAGCTCCCAAGACTCCCCCAAAACAAGGACAAAAAAAGCTCCCTTCTCTCCAAAATTAGAGAAGATAAAGGAAAAATCCCCCCAAACTCACACCCATAGAAGGGTGACATTTGTCACCCCTCCAACTAAGCACACCCTGCATGTCATCCAAGTTACTTTTCAATATTCCCAAAATAATAAATGCAGAGGGGGACAAAATTTGAATTAGCCTCCAAAGCCCACATAAAATCCCAGTGTCACCAAGCAAAAGAAAAATGAGAATATTAAGATAGTGACAAAAGAGAGGTGGAGTGGGGAAGAGGGTTTTTGGGTTCATAAAAAGCGTCCCCCACCCCTAGGTTAGGTCCCAAGGACCATTTTCAGGGTAAGAGAGACCCTCCCCTTTACATGCAAGCCTTCAAAAATGGCCATTTTGGGAAAACTCGGGATTTGAAGGATGAATGGGATAACCAAGGTAGGATATGGTCCCCACAGACATGATTAACAACTCCCAAGCATCCCTAAACAAGATTAGCATAAATAAAACATTCCTTAACCCAACTCATCCTACAAGACCATGATAGTCCAAATAAATCCATATTAGGTGAGCGATTAGGTAAAATTAATATCACCATGGTGCCCAAGGTAAAAAGGATAGCAAAATAAATAAATGCAAGGGTAATTCAAACCCCAATTTTAAACAAATGACTCAAAATGCACCAAAGTGTGAAAATGGCTTGGACAAGACAACTTTGTGTCTTCGATAGTGCTAACCCTAAGTCCCACGTTCGCCAAATGATGCCACCTACAAACCTACACACTAAAGGAAAACCTCAAATATGCTCGACATAATAAATATCCATATAAAATCAAAATGAAGCAATTATACTCTATCAGTTGAATCAGATCACAACATATCTATCTAACAATGATGCATACGTGATGTAGCCTAGAATCTACCAGATAACACCCTAGTCATGTTGGCACATCACTCAACCTAGACTGAGCGCTCACCTGAAACGCATAAAGGTACCAGGTCCCTCGTTAGGGTTGTTGTAGCAGGATGTTAGTGTGATGAAGGAATAAACATATAGATCCATAACTAATCCACCAGTCTACCATGCATGCTACATTTAGATCTATGAAAGAACGAGCTTAAACAGTAATCATGATTGAATCAATAACATGCACTACTCAATTACACACAGAAATGACACTTAGATTCAGCCAATATCTTCCATTCATTAATAAACACATAAGTTCCTTACAATAATGTCAATCTATACCAATGCGTGTATGGATCTGTTAGCATATGGATTTACATGCGTGCAAATTACATGCAACAGTGTGGGAATGAAGTCCCTCCTCAATGAAGGTGAAGCTGCCTTTATTGAAAACCAAAACTGTATTTACACCTGTACATTCAAAATTGTATGTGGGGGGTGTTTTGGAACATCAAAGGAAAGAAAAGTGAATGAGGGAGATGGAATGGAATGAAGGAAAGGAATGGAAAGGAATGAATGGAAGGAACATGCAAGAGTTAGGTAAAAGCAGAGCCTAATATTGCATGGAGAAGAACAAACAAGAACTAACACAAATAAAACAGAGTTTGAGTTAGCTAAACAAGAATGAGTAAAGGGAACACACATGAGCAAGTAAATAGCAAAGCTTGATCACTGTGAACAAGAACAACAGATTAATAGCGTTGACAATAAGATCCAAAACAATATTCACATGTAAGATTTAAACATCAAACATCTAATGAACATAAGAACATCAAATGTTACAAGAGACAATGAATGAGACACAAAGTTCATATTTCATTAACTCCACAATGTTTTTACAAAAGAACACAAAGTTTCTTTCTGAAACAAAGCTTGCACACAAAAGTATTTTCTTCTCCTCTCTCAAATTCACCCTTACAAATGAGCCCCTGACTTTCTTTTATAACCCAAAAGTTGGTTACAAAGTAGTTAGGGTTTACATGAACATTAAATAGGGCACTTAAGTGACTTTGAATTTTTCAACCAACTGTTAAAAAACAACTAAAAATAGAAACCACTTAAGTTAAAAAGTCATAAAATAAATGGGCACACGTGGGCCCCACTTAAATAACTTAGACGCACACATAGACATCTTAGTCAACAATGCGCCACCTAGATCAAAACACCTATGGTCAGTGCCTTATCCATTGGGCCAAGAGTTCGCCTATCCCGGTCGTACGGGAATGAACTCATTGACCGTGCTACGCAATCCTCCAGATGACAAGAGAGATGAGCTTGAAACTTGAGAAATTCATTCACCTCTCCATTTGAGCAACATCCTGGTGTGATAAATTTTTTCTTCATTCGTATTTGCATTCAAAATTACATACAATTCTCCACATGCTCTAAATACCTTTCCATGGTGAATTCTTCAACTTTTACGAGATCGAAGTCGTTACGCCACCTTGGCTTGTCAGAATCCAACTCTTGATCTTTCACCATCAAGAAGATCTTCCAAGATCCAAAATTACAATTCACTTCCTAGAGTTATGTCTTTTTTCTTTGTCACCATCCTGAAGTGTTGCCATTCTGATCCGCTCACGATCGTCCAATTCGAGAATGCTCCAACTTTACGACTGACCGATGAAATATTACGCCTGTTGCTAACTGAGAGCTGACAGTGACACGCTTGAATGATGTGGCCTTGTTTGATGATCTGTATAACGATCAAGTGAAAATAATTGTTGTAGACAAGATTCTCCCATTATCGATCTGTGTTGATAACAATGGCTTTTGACTCCAAAAAGACCTATACCAATAACTACGACTTATACCGCATAATGAGGAAGTTAGAGGTTACTTCAGCTTCGGAGTCGTTGGAGTTGAATCGCAGCACTATGAAAGTTTCAAGGTGCATCCATGCAAGTGATGACCAATTCAGAACAAGCGTAAGGAAAATTGTGACTCGCCTTCGGTTGATATGCGATCGCAGAATCGACCTATGTCGATGTGTCCCAAGTTGGTATCGACGATGTTCTCGTACTCTGAATGGAGCGTCGAGGTGAGTAGAATGACCTGAAACCTATACCACAACATCATTTTGTTTGGAGATGACATGACTGTGACATAAGCGTGATTTCAGGCTATTACTTCCATCTTACAAAACTACACAAATCACCTGTAAAACTACCCTGGGAAAAATAGGAAATCTTGTCCTGAGAAGTTCTCACTGCATGAGGAAGTATATTAAGGCACCAAAAGTTTTTCGTGTCAGAATTTTTTTTCCCAATCAAATTCTTCAGTAAAATATTAAAGGTCAAAGTTAACTCTTCTGAAACTGCTAGGAAAATACAAGTGTAAAACTGCGAAAATCCCATTTGGTTTTAGCCTGGGAAAAATACCAAACGTCAACCTAATAATCTACAACTTGGAAAGGACACATATGAAGATGGGAATAACTGAAAGAAATAATTATTTTCTCTTGAAAATCATCTGAGTTCAAAATATCAACTCTCTAAGTGAGTCACCTTGACAGGCTGAAAATTGCGCGCGCAGCGAAATCATGCAAACTACATTTTATTTGACTCCGTGAAAAATATCAAACGAAGTGTTGTACATTTGAATTTTTTCAAATAAATACATGAATGTGGGAAGAATTTAATGAACCAAACCGTTTCTCTTGATGATCATCTGGACTGGAGATATGGGTTCTCAAAGTAGGCCTTCGGCCAAGCTGAAACTGCGCGCGTGGCAAAATCGACTAAATTGTGTTTTCTTGAGTTTGTGAAAAATATCAAACAAAGTGATGTACACTTGAAATTTGGAAAACGAGTATACGAAGAGGGGGAGAATTCAACAAACCAAATATTACTTTCTAATGGTCATCCGACTCCGAGATATCAAGCTCCAACATTGATTACTTCAACAGATAAAAACCGCGACAAAAATAATAACTCTTTTTTTAAAATACGACTCTTTCTATTATTATATTTTTTTAATAAAAATAGATTTAGTGAATTCCGAATTCAAAATGACCATACAACAATATTGAGGCGAAGCTCAAATCACCATTGAAAAATAATACAATTTTAGATCATTTTAAAACTTCTAGCAACACGTCAAATTTGCTCTATGCGTAAATATCTCCATCCACCTTGAGGTGAGAAAGTTGTTGTCTCCTCAGCATGCGTAGCTCCATGAGTATCTTCCTTTTAAAATAAAATAAATCTGCACTAAACTTCAATCCGTTGTGCATGCGTGGATTTCTAATTTTTGGTTATATTTTTAATCTTATTCATCACTCCAAAGTATGCGTGGAAAGCTTATCTTCCATAAACTGCTGTGTGGATTTTCATTTTAACTGTTGTTTTGTTTCTTTTTACAGGTTGCATGGATTTTGCTCTATTTTTGTTATGTCTTTCTCCTACAGGTTGCGTGGATACTCCTCTTTTCAGGTTGTGCACAAATAAAAACAAATTCAATTCTTCCCTTCCAAGCATGGCGTGGGACCTAGTCTTGAGTGATGCGTGGATTTGTATTTTAACTATTGTTTTGTTTCTCTTTACAAGTTGCATCGGATGCGTGGAAGCTAGCCTTACCTCTTCAGGCTGTGCGTGGAAAAAGACAAACCTCCTTCTCCCTTCCAAACATGGCGTGGAAATTGCTCATGGCTGATGCGTGAATTTCTTTCCTTCAAATTCCATTGATTTTATTCTCCTGGGCAGCGTATCATATCCTTGAAATGGACTGGCTATGCGTGGAAAACTTGTCTTCTTCCTGCACAAATCAATAACAAACAAAAACAAACGTGGAATTTCACCTTTTCTTCTACTGCATAGAGGATTTATTTGGGATTCTAGATCAATCCTTGCACATGCCTGAGATTACCTTCACCTTTGCAAGCGTGGATCTCAGAAACTTCTTGCTATCGCTTCCCTCCAATGAAGACAACTACCTAAAATTCTCAAGGTCCCCTGGCTCTAGCTAATGCCCGTGCCAAGTTTTCGTGTGAAAACCGGATAGCACTTGTAGAACAAGCTTTCCTTCTTCTGACTCTGGATATCTGCAATATTTCTTTATTTCTCCTTCTTCCCAATTTCCTCTGCTTCTGCAACCTCTTGTAGCCATCTCCTCATCAATTCCTAGATGATAGAAGCAAAATCAAAATTGTCTACGACAATTGGAAACGGAAGAAAAATTGCCCCTGGCACTTGCTCACGGCAGTTACCACAATTAATAAAAAGAAGAAAAGTTCTCCCAAGTTTGTCGAACAACTTCCATCCAATATTAAAATTAATATTTATTAATCAAAAACCCTAAAATTTAATAAATATTAATTTTATTAAATAACAGAGTAAATATTAATTAAATAATTAAAATACGGTTTGTGGTGTAGCGGGAGAAGGGCTTATTCAAAATGGATGAAATGAAAGCCAAAATGACCGTGAGAATAAGACGATTGTGATGGAGGAGAAAAATCACACAAGATAACACTTTTGAATTTTATTTTTTTAAATTTTCACGTTTACTAATTTTGCGAAGTCAAAATTAGCTGATAATAGGATCTAATACATTAATCCCGTCGTATATCTCTCTATCACACACACACACTATATATATCTTCTACTATGTGCTTCACATCATATATATAGGGTGGGGACTTGCCCTTCACCACTTATCTATTCCAGATATAGGTCACATGCTATTAATAGCCACGCATTGTTTACAGGCATAGCCACACATGCAAGTGTGCTATCTATAAACTTCTTGCAGTTAACTGAAGTGATAATTATATTCTTAGCTCGTCTCCATGCACAACGCTTCGATCTGATCCTCCAAAGATAGACAATGCGTGGCGTGCACGTCTCTGTATCGTCGGTGTGTTTCGCACGCCATCTTCTAAAAATAGGTCTTCATGCTCAAAATCGACTAAGTCTTAAATGTTGAACTTGCCCTCTGCGTCCGTGATCTTCTTGTCTATTCGCACCCTTAAACCTGGCCTGCTTTCTCGCATGGACTTCTTGTGTGAGTTCTGTCAAGTGTTCTCTAATCAACATTACCCCTCACTAATCTCATTGTTGTCCTGACAATGATTATCTCCAAAAATTGAAGAAAAGAATATTGAATGGAAAGAATAAGAAAGATTGTAAAGAATGTTTTATGAGGCTATGAGGCAACCTCCTTTGCATCAGTTTGAAGTATCAACTATGGATACTCCTCCTTTATTTCGGCCTCCAAGGTATGTCATTCAGTGAGTGTTTGCTCTATTTTTTTTGGAATGTCTATAGCAATGGATTCCAATTCATCCCTCGCAATCTCTCCCTTTTCATTTTGCAGAACCAACACAATGCTAGACATTGATGTCATTCTTCCTTCTAAAAGATCCATTTTTTGTGTAATGAGCTTCCCAAGCTCTTCCAGCCGAGTCTTATGTGGCTCTTATGCTACTGCCAGGGCCTCACACTTCTGTTTAACCATTGACAATATTTTTGCACGACCCAATGTCTCGTCCTTCATTGCTTTTTGGATCTCATTGTTTTCTTCTAGGGTCTTTGTGTTGATAAGCGCCTCTAGAGTTGTGCATATGTTCAAATCCTGGTCTGCTTTCTTCAATACTTCTTGTAGTGCTTGTAGCAACCCTTCATAGGATGTAATATTTTGCATCATTAAGGCTTTCCCTCGTTCTATCTCTTGCTTTGAATTCCTTAGCACTGGTATGCGCAAAGGTTCATCTTCAAGTACCAAGTCCACCAACTTTCCTACATAGTGTATCGCTGAAGGAAACGTCTATGGTACCTTGGCTTCTAAGTGTGGCCTGGCTCTTATGACATTGTCCCCAATCTCCTCTGTAAAGCTGATAAATAGTTCATTCTTCTTCTGCGCCAAGTCCCTTTCTTGTGTTAAGAGCACAATCTCAACATCCTTTGTCTTTAGTTCCTTGTGCAGTACTCTGATTATTGCAGCTTTATCCATGTTTCTTCTAACAACTTCAGCAGAAAATTTCACCAATGCATTGCTAACCTACTCATCTGACATGAAAGTAGGCTTTACTCTCATGTGTCTAGCATGGGGTGCCTTCTTCAGCAGTCTCAAAACGCATGAATCTTCGCATATATCAAAGTCAGGCTCATCCATATGGGTGTGCATTGACCATGATAGTTGCTTTCGAGTGCGCACAGTCACCATATCCTCATCCATTAGCTCCCATCCGAATAAATCCTTCTGTGTTATCGAGCTCTGGAAATGGGCGTAGACAATTTTACTTACGTCCTCTATATACCCCATGGCTGGTGGAATGTGCTCTCCACTCATCCTCTTCGATCTATAACCCTTGGGAATTGTAGCTTCAAGGTTAGGAGCTTGCCCCATTACATCTTGAGTAGTTTCATGCGCGGATTTGGAAGTTTCATTTTCTTCTTCGTCTTCATCCTTCATCTCTTCATCTTTATGCTCTTCCTTGTTCTATGGCTCATCTTCTTGCTCGAGTGGGGTAGGAGATGCACGCTTACTTTATTCTAATTCCTTTGCTTCTTTATCCAACTTCAACTTTCTTCTCTTCTTTGGTTCAGCAGTCTCCTTGTGTGGAGATAGACGAGGTGATTTCCATACCGTTTGTGGTGTTCCGCTTTGAGTCCTTGCACGTTTGAACACTTTCTTAAATCTATGCCCCCCCTGCTCAACCTCTGTATCTTCCTCTTCATCATGTCCTTGAGGTGGAGTGGCCATGTGCCGTGACTCTTCTCTGTCACATGATTTCTTTCTACTGTGCTCTAATCCTCCACTATCTTCACGCTCCTCCTCTTCACCCTCTACTTCAACAAATTTTGTGGGCCTTTGCACCGGTATGTTTTCTATTGTGTGCTTACCCTTCAGCAGCCCTGGGAGCGCAAATTCATTTTCTACATACTTATTGTTCTACATCTTGGGCTTTAGCTGAAGATACACCAATGTTGCCCCTAAATCTGCTACATCCAAACTTATTGGCTTGATATTCAACACATCTGAAATGACTTTCTTGGTGTAGGCACTTCTTCCAGGATACACATGATTCTTCCTCAATGTATGATAGTCACAGTCTACCTTATCCACATTGAATACCAGTCGGCGTGTGTCTGTAAATCTGTGAACAAATGCTTGGAAATACCTTGCAGTGAATGCGTAAGGCAATTTACACTAAGGGCTCCAGACTCCATCTCTCATTGGGAAGCGCATGATGCAGAAATGTTGATATACAACAAACTGGACTTGTTTCCCTACTACTGATGGTAGGTCCTTTGGGATGCACCACTCTTCTCCAAATGTCGTGTGGAGCCTGTCGTACCATTTCGCTGCCCTTTTCTTAACATCATCTGACATGGCCCCTTTACATAGGTATTTGTTGAACCTTTCAGCTGGTGACTTATTCCCTATGGGGTATTCCCATACCTTTTCCTTCAGCCCGTCTGGTACTCCAATTTCCATGAATACTAGTGATAGCAGAACAACCCCAAAGCCGATATTCCCTCATGTGCATGCTTCCTCAACTATTTGTTTTGCAATGTAGCCTGCAATATTATAGATTACCCCTTCTAACATCTTACGCAGAACGTGTAACCACATTGTATTTACCTATAACCACCACTCCTGATCATTCAACTTTGTAACAAGGTGTGTTGCTGCTTGCAAAACCGGATAGTTCTTCAATTTTTCTATATCCATACCGCGCGGACCCTTCAAGTACCCCAACTCCTGTCTGGTCTTTAAGATCATAGATTTATCTGTGAGATCATTATTTTTGTCCTCTCATGTGGCCTTCAACCCTGTAACTAATGAGATAAGCGCAGATGAAATTCTAACTCTGCATCCTACAAAGTAGAAGAAGTCCTCGTGCACTATGCTCATGAGCCACTGATGCAAGGGCTCATACTTCCTGAAATATGGAAGCTCATATAATTGGTAGATCCCAATTCTCTTTAGAAGCTTCTCACTTGCATCATCATAAACCGACATGTCATCCATCGTATGCTTGTTCATCCTCGCAATGAGCAGGGAATCGAGCTCCATCTTGTTCTCTGCGGTCATGTGATTGTATTCGCTCACTTTGCTCTTTTTGATAGGTGAATCCCATTCTTGGCTAATGATGACTCCTTTTGGATATTGCATTTTTGAAAAATTGCTTTCGGGTGCCATCTCTTCTTCCTCGACGGCCACCTTCTTCTTTCCTTTTGCTCCTCCTGTAGCTACCTTCGTAGGTGCCATTTTTACCTTACAAATGTCTCCTCTTTTTAACACTGTAATTTACAAATCAGACCCTAGCTCGATTCAATCATGCCCTAGGTGGAAAATTCATGCCCTAACTCCTCTCTATCTCCCTACTTCGCTCAAACCCTTCACCGCCGGGGATGCAAACTTCTTTTCGCATAGATCTATTTTTCACGCTTGGTTTCACACCCTTTGCACCTTAACCCGATCACTTGACTCTTCGCACTTAGCTCTTTTCTCAATTTCTCTTAGTCGCAATGGTAATAATGTATCCACATCCCATGCTTATATAGATTTTTCAAATTTTGATGCATTTATTACTCCTTCACCTACAAAATATCCTCTCATTCATTGACCAACTTTGTTCGTTCCACACGGTACATCTTCACGCCTTAGCTATAACCTTCTAGCGCACATTCCTACCCTCTGATCACAAACTTTGATTCAGTGTGTGCCCTTGCGCCTGAGTACCTCATCACTGTACCTTCTCCTAGTAGTTATCATGGCCTCTGCTTACCTCGCGTTATACTATCCCTTTCATTCATCTCCATCCTTGGTCACTTTTGAGAAGCAATCTTCTTTTGAATTAAAGCACACCCATAGCAGTTTATTCCTTTCACCTTTCAATTCCCACATTATTTTACTTGGATAACTACAACCACCCCACACTAAAAGTATGTGCAGTCTTCTGCGCATAAAAATTCTTCACATAGTAATTAGCTTCATGAGCGGAAGCACGTTTATTACATAAAAACAATAACTAAATTAACAAAGCATAGCGATAATGAAGGAAATACATAATTGAAAACCTAAACTAAATGGCAATACTGCCTTATTACAAACACCAAGAAGACTTATTTATAGTAGGGCTTCAACCTTCTCCTATTGAAGTAACCGGGTAGCCGTGTTCCATCAAGTGCTTCTAACTGACAAGCTCTTGATTCAAGTATGTGAGTGATGACATACAACCCCAACTAATGTACCTTAAGTTTTCCTGGGTGGTGCAAGAACTTAGAGTCATAAAGAAATACCATTTGTCCAATCTCAAACTTCTTATCCCTTATGTTTCCGTCATGCCATGCTTTCTTCCTGGCATTTTCCTGCTTCTGACTCCATCATGTTATGGCTCTTCGCTCATCCAGTTGGATTATTTTCTCAATACAGTCTTCTAAAGCCTGCTCATCAACTAGACTTCCAGCGCGTGTAATGCACAAAGAAGGTAACATAAATTCCATAGGGAGAATGGCTTATGCACCAAACACCAACTAAAATGGTGTGGCTTTGTTCAATCTCTTGTAAGTTGTTCTATATGCCCAAAGAACAGTTGACAATTTGTCATCCCAATCCTTTCTCCCAACATCACAAATTTTTGTCAAAGTTTGGCTCAGAATCTTGTTAAAATCCTCAGCAGTTCCATTTGCCTAAGGATGATAGGGTGTAGTTTTATGGTGTGCAACCATAAACTCGTCTAATAGGATCCTATTTGTCTCATTCAAAAAGTGTGTACCCCTATCACTTGTCAAGCTTAAAGGACATCCATATGTTGTAACAACATTCTCCCAGAGAAACCTAGCTGTTGTATCCATTGTACAATCCTTTATAGGTGCTGCTTCTACCCACCGTGTGAGATAATCTGTGCAAGTAATGATATAGCACGACCCAGTCCTGCGCGTGGCTGGTGAAATAGGTCCTACAAAGTTAATGGCCCATTTCTCAAACGGTTGAGCACTAGTAATTGGTCTCAAAGGCATATCATCTCTTTGTCCTAGTTTTCCTAGGCATTGACAATGATCACACGCTTTACAATACACCTTACAATCTTTATACAATGTCTCCCACCATAATCCAACGAGTAGGATCTTTCAAGCAGTCGCATCACCTGCATAATGGACTCCTACAATACCACCATGGGCTTCTTCAATAATATCCTTACACTCATGCTCTAATACACAACGGTACTTCATCTCTGCCTAACTTGTAGAGGTCACCACTGATTAACATAAACAATGTTGTGCATATAGCAAGTTGTTTTCTTTCTAAAGCCTTCATTCCTTCTGGTGCCATACCAGTTCATCGAAAGACAACAATGTCTTCTAATTCTATGGGCACACGTTGTAACCTATATAATTATGCATCTGGCATGGTTTCTTTAATTATCTGTGCTTCTTCTCCTGAGTGAATTCTAGATAAGTGGTCTAGTCTAGAATTACTTTTCCTTGGCTTCACCACAACTGTGAAGTCAAACTCTTGAAATAGGAGTACCCATCTACATATGTGCCCCTATAAGATGGGATTGTTTACCAAGTATTTCAATACCATGTGATCTGTATAAAACACAAATGGTGTTGCTAACAAGTACTATCGAAACTTGTACAATGCATAGATCATTGACAAAGCTTCGCACTCTGTAGTTGTATAATTATATTCAGCAAGAGTCAGGTTCCTACTAGCAAAACAGATTGGATGATCTACAATACCTTTGCCAGGTTGAGCTAACATAGTGCCAATGGCCACGCCAGAGGCGTCCACATGCACATGAAATGGTTTATCCCATGAGGGAAAACACAGAATGGGAACGGTAGAAAGTATCTCTTTTAATATATCAAACACGCGCTTATGCGGTTTTCCCTAATAAAATGTACCTTTCCCTTTTAGTAATTCTTCCAAGGGTGTAGCAATTTTGGCATACCCTTTGATGAACTTTTGATAGTACCCTGTATGACCCAAAAATCCACGCATCTCACTTTGACTAGTATGCACTTTCAGGCCTAGAATGACTGCAACCTTAGTTGGATCAACCAGCAAACCTTCCTTGCAGATTATATGTCCTAACAGTATTCCAAATGGTGTAGCAAATATGCACTTCTTGATGTTCAAAGAGATACTCAATTATCTGCACAATTCAAACATTAGGCCCAGATTTTCACAATGATCATTCACAAGCCCATATACTATCCATTCATCTAGATAAACCTACAAGAAGTTGTGGATAAAGTCTTTGAATTCTTGAACAACTATGCATGAGAATAAAGCAGGTGTGTTTTTCAATCCAAAAGGCATCATAGTATAGGCAAAACTACCCCATTCAGTAGTAAATGTTGTCTTTTCTTGATCCTCCTGAGCAATCCTAACCTGGTGATACCCGGAAAACCCATATACGAAAGAATATATTTCGTGCCCTGTAACTCCCTCTAGTATTTCCTCTGTAAATGGCGTATGGAATGGATTTGTTACACAGGCAGCATTTAGCTCCCTATAGTCCACACATATTCTAATTTGTTCATCCTTCTTAATATTGATCACCATTGGACTAACCCATTCTGACTCATTAAGGGTCTTGATAATTCCAAATGTCAACATTTTATCAATTTCTTCTTTTACCTTTTCGCACAAATTGGGATTCATTTTGTAAGGTCTCTTTCTCACGGGGTGTGCACCTTCCTTAAGTTTTATCTTCATTTCCCCAAGTGACTCATGCATGACTTTAAGTTCATGATACCATGGAGGAAACAAGTCCTGATAATCCCTAAGTAACTCAATTATCTTTGCTACCTCTGAGTCTGACCAGTAGTCTCCAACTATGGCCTCCTTAGGCTCAACCTCTAAACCTATATTCACCTTCTTTGTCTTCATGGGTTCATGATAGACGTGCATATCCTTATCTGCACTTTCCAAGACCTTGCACATCCTTTGTGAATGTTCAATATCTACGTTCTCAACTTCCTTATCATCCACGATGTAAACCATCTTTCCTTTCTCTGTCTCAAGGCAAGCGCATTCAAGTAGTATGGAGTCCATTTATTCTTCCTTTTGAAAATTTGCTCCGGACTCTGCCTCACCAAATAATTCCTGAATATGCTCTTCAGATTTTGCACTATCTCCCATAGTTAAGCGCTTGACAAATTTTAATGCTTCTTCTATTGGAGGTTGGGAAGAAAAGTAGTCAAAGGTCTAGATCATTATTGCAGTCAAAATTTTCCAGTCTCCAGTCTCTCAATGTAGTTTTGTGTATACATACCAAGTGCGAGCACATCCTTATAGCGTAGAGTACAATCTATTCACCCAGAGTGAAGGTGGTAATGCTTCCGATCCTACTGTCCAGAGTCTCTCACACTACTAAATGTGATGCTAAACATGTTGATCACCATGATAAGTGCATATCTACGTAGGTGCATTGTTCCTTCTAAACCTAATAGATAAAGCAACTTCAATCTCTTCCCATTCTATAAGATTATCTCTGTGGACTACCTACTAGTGCGTTGTTGTCCCGCGCAAGGTATATACTAACATATTTCTTCTCTTAATTTGATATTTCCACTGTGTTTCCATGGCTTTCAAAAATACATGAAGGTCTTATGCTCCTATATACCAAGGTATTGTGCTACCTATCCATCAAACCGAACAAAGTTCATTCTTGCATGCAACCGCACTCCTTAGCCGTCCTACTAGTTCATATGTACCATGAGCGCAATTTTCACAAGCAATACTCATAGTATCACTAATAGAATGAGAATCCTCCCATTGTAGGATGCCTTCCTTTGATGGCTCATTGACCTCTGTGTCCTGAATAGTGTGTACATAAATTTTTTTTAACTCCTCCCCACTTAGAGGCTCAACATATGGTGTAGACTTACCATCTGTCAAAGGTATCACAACCCTTTCCTCCTTGTTCTCAAAGCTGATATACCCCTTATTGAATCTCAAGTCAACATTATTTGTATAACACCAAGGGTGACCAAGAAAGGCTGGAAAAATGTCTGCTTCTGCAAGTGCTAATACCTCAAAATCCCCAATGAACTTGGCCCCTTGTATAGTTATAGATGCATCCTTCAAAACTCCTATGGGAGTGGCCTTATTCTGGTTTTCCATAAACAACACATTAGATGATGGATATAATCGGGGCCTCCCCATTTGTACCCATGCATCTAATGTAAGCACATTTACTTCCACACATGTATCAATCAATATGTTACTCAATAGTCGTCCATCTATAACAACATTCAGAGTAATTTCTTTGTCATAGTCAATGCTATCAGGGGGAAGATATGCATGCAGGATCTGTCATCTTGTCTCGATACTTTTGCGTGGAGTGTTCCCTTTTAACCAACTTCTTTATAGTGGAATGATGTTCTCCTAATGCAACATTTTACACACCTCTCTTAGATCATCGATATCAGTTTGAACTGTCTCTGATGCTTTCTTCTACTCCTTTAAGTATTGTATCTCACCCTGAAGATTCCTTAGCACTTCCATGGTATCCTGGTAAACTTCCTTCTGATGAGTAGGATCTGGGTACCTTCAATGCAAAACCTCCTCCTTGGTGATCGTAGGCTTTTGGTATGATGCCTCTCTTACGCCTGCCACTTCAATGAGTGTAGTAATCTTCATTGTCAATGCCTCAGGTCCTGCTACGTTGGGAATCCACTGATCTTCTATCGTGTGCTAGATTATAACCATCCCGGCACCTTTGTTTTCTTTCTTATGTTGCTTACTCAGATGCTCATATAAGTCTGGGCACTCTTCATAGCTATGGTTCTTTCCATAGAAAGAACATACAATATTCTAAGGACATTCATGCCTGTAGTGGTCAGGAGATCCACATGTATAACATGTTCCACAAGGGAACTCACCTCTTCCTCCACCATGGCCTCGTCCTCCATATCCACCACAATATCCACATCCCCTTCCATGACCTCCTTCAAAACACCCCTCATTCCTGTCATAGTGTGTTTGATTATGATATCAATCGTGGTGCTCATTCTTACCCTTAGAATTATCTGTTACACTTGTCTGTCATACCCCAATGTCTATAGCATCCTGGATTTGACCAATCAACCGACAATCTTCAGTATCATGGGTCGTGGACTAACAAATTTTACAAAAGTTGGATACATTTTTCCTTATCGTGCGTTGTAACAAAGGAAAGTGACTAGCATCATGATTCAAATGATAGATCTCACATTCCAACAATAATGAGCGTATTGTTTTGCGAGGGCAACTATCCTTGGTGTGACCTTCTACTTCACAATCTATACACCAAATTCCTGAGCACATTTCATGGGTTGAATTTACTGATAGCTTCTCTAACTTTTTAGCCATAGCTGCAATCTATGCCTCTAAGAATGTACTAATACTAGTGTCAATGCTCCTAACTACCTCAACATGTAAAGTTTCTTCCAGTGCTTTGCACGGATCAGTGTATGTCTTATGTGATAGTGCTCTTTTGACTGGTGTAATCAATCCCCCAACGAACCATTGTGCATGATGGCTGGCGTGAATATCATAAGATAGTTTAGATAGAAGTGTCTTAAAGTGGGCATCATACTCACGTACACTCTCAGTGGTGCCTTGCTTGATATCCTTGAGCGCACTAATACTCTTTTGCTCAAACTCAAGGATATGGAACTCCTTCAAGAAAGCATCCTTTAATGATGCATAATCCATGCAAGTTTGATCAGGGTCAAACTTCCTATACCAGCTGTGTGCACGCCCTTGTAATGTAGTAGAAAATTAACTTGCCTTTCGCTCCAAACTAGTGATCCCTTTAGCGCACCACAAGATCTCACACATGTGCACATGCTCAGCAGCATCCTCTATGCATCTATACTCTGGAAGACAAAGATACATCTCCATATAAATGTTTTGTGGTTGTTGCGGAGCTTGACCACCTGATCCAGAACCTTTTGTGTTTCCTCTGCCTCCAGAACCACCAGATCCACCAGAACTAGAACCGCCTATACCTCCTGATCCTCCACCTTTAGATGGAATAGGACCTATAGATGTACTCCCATGTGCTCCAACAGTAGTACTATACTGAACCCCTATAGTTTGTGAGGTAGTTCCACTTCCAGAGGTGAATCCAACATTCAATGCGCTTACGTTCTGTGCAGATGATGTGTGTAAGAATGTTCCTCCAAATATCATTAAAGATGTTTGTCCTGTCATTGATTTACTTTCTCCCTTACTTACTCTTGCTCTCTTACTTCCCAAGTTAGCTTGTTGGTTACTTGTCGTACTAGATACTGGAAAACCAAGTGCAAGGGCTAGGTCAATAGGTGGATTAAGATGCGCTCCCATGACCCAGGTAGTCTCCGCTGGCGCACTTTTGTGTGAGGCCAAGGGGGGATCTTTTTCATGTTTTCCAAGATGGGGGAGTTCCTGATGCTCTAGCTCCATGTCTTTTATGTGAGCTGTAAATCCTTCACAATCCATCTCTCTCCTCAACTCGATACTTTCTGCAACAGAACATTAATTCTCTATCTCCCTCTCACACGCCTCATTATACTTAAGTTACCTCTCCTCTCTCTGCCTTTCTACCGCTAGGTCTGCCATCTTTCACTAAAAATGTTCCTGCCCTCACACGTGGTGAGGTTTAGTTAGCCATCGGTTTACTCTCCAGGTTCAAAGTTACCATCAAGATCTTGATCGCCAATGGAATACCTTACAAATATGCTCCTCTTGGATACCGCAAAAACTATAATTCAGCTGACTTCGAGCAAGAATACGTCAAAATTGAATATTCCAGAATATAACTATTTAGAACGCCATGAAACCATGTATCCACAATGCGAGTCCAGATCAGATCAGCATCATAATGGGCCTAAAATTCTTCCTGTGTCTAGACAAGTGCGCGATACCTCCAATTGCGCTGAGATGCATAAGCAGTAAGCCACTCATATAATTCTACCTAAAAGATAACGAAAAATCTCTCGTATAGGATATCATATAGATTTTGTTCTACCGAAGTGCGTGTGTTAAACCCAGATCCACTGCTGAACCGTCGTGCATATTCTTCCTCCATATCGTGTATCCACTCCTCAATACTTGCTAGAGTTAACCGGTACGTCTTCATCACAAACCATCCTGAAAAAAAACTAAAAAAGAGGTCGCAGACACGAAACCAATGATGCAGCCTAGAATCTACCAGATAACACCCTAGTCATGTTGGCACATCACTCAGCCTAGACTAAGCACTCACCCGAAGTGTGCAAAGGTACCAGGTCCCTCTTTAGGATTTTGGAACAGGATGTTAGCGTGATGAAAGAATAAACATATAGATCCATAACTAATCCACCAGTCTACCATGCATGTTACATTCAAATCTATGAAAGAACAAGCTTAAACAATAATCATGATTGAATCAATAACATGCACTACTCAATTACACACAAAAATGACACTTAGATTCAGCCAATATCTTCCATTCATTAATAAACATAGAAGCTCCTTACAATAATGTCAATCTATACCAATGCACATATGGATCTGATACATTAATCTCCTCGTATATCTCTCTATCACACACAAACTATATATATCTTATACTATGTGCTTCACATCATATTTATAGGGTGGGGACTTTCCCTTCACCGCTTATCTATTCTAGAAATAGGTCACATGTTATTAATAGCCCTGTGTCATTTACAGGCATAGCCACACATGCAAGTATGTTATCTATAGACTTCTTGTAGTTAACTGAAGTGACAATCCTATTCTTAGCTCATCTTCATGCACAACGCTTCGATCTGATCCTCCAAAGATAGACAATGTGTGGCACGCACGTCTCTGCATCGTTGGTGTGTTCCGCACACTGTCTTCTAAAAATAGGTCTTCATGGTCAAAATCGGATAAGTCCTGAATGTTGAACTTGCCCTCTTCACACGTGCTCTACCCATCCATTCACACCCTTAAACCTGACCTACTTTCCCACGCAAACTTCTTGTGTGAGTTTTGTCAAGTGTTCTCTGATCAACAATACAACATAATTTTATAAACAATATCTAAAGTGTGATCAATATACTTAACTACTCTATAATGAAACATAATACATCACCTTATAACATCATAACATCATCATCACCAAATAAATATGAAATGTCTATAATCATAAGTATCCAATAAGTCTCAATGATGCCCTGTTGAATAACAATGTCATATGTCATATTAAGGTAAATAATAGCAATAACTAATCAAAACTAGCAAGATCAAATATCAACCATCTCATACAAAATATAAGTCTGATCAAATGAGTCAACAAATGCTAAAAAGGTATGTTAACTAGGGGAAGCACTACACACACGATACCCTTATCATTGTGGCACCATGAAGTGAGGGGGAGGCCCCAATACCATGCCCCGCACCAATACCAACACAAATTTTGGCCTAACATACCTTCAAGTATATCGAGGACTTCAGCCTTTAACATCACTTGAAACCATACCTAGATTGCCATTTCCTATGACCTCTTAAACTATTTTGCACATTTCACATTTTTCTAAATTAATGAAGATAACAAAATTCTCTTGTGTTTCTTGTCTGAGTGCTTGTGATCAACCATCTAGATTCTTTTATTTTATAGGTATTGTTTTTTCATTCCATGGTCCTAACTTGACAAAAGTCTTGTCTACAAACCTCCAACAACATGGCTAAACATTTACAACACTCCTTATAAAACCTCCATTCTCATTCTCATGACATTCAATCAATCACCATCAATAATCAATCAAGTACCCCCACACTCTCCTAGCAGTCAATCTGCCACATGAGATATCCTCGATCCATCTAGTCCTCATTTCTTTAATAGTGGTGATCTAGTTTTCAATGAGATATTGGATTCGAATCACGTGGCCTTAAATGATTACTTAGTTGTTTGGAGTGTCCTTCTTCAACAAATCACACCTGAACAACAACCTCCTGTCACCAACATCACTTATGAATTTTATTTACTTTTTTATCCGAACCACGAGCCATTCATTCAACAACTACATCCCTATTCCATTATCAGTGTGTCAGAAACATCAAATCCCACATCTTCGACTCCCATCATCACTTTCGATCTCAATGTTGTTTCTTCACAAGACGTGACCAATCAACAAGCATTTTCTTCACCAGATCTCTCATCTGGGTCCTCCTCACAAAATAACACTAACATATCTTCTTCCACCTCTAACCCTCTAGTCTCTTCAACTATCTTATCTTATTTATCCAAACACCTCCTATAAGCTTGATAGTCATTCCACTTAGCATGTCCCAACCAATTCCTTCACAACAAACCATGACATCCATTCAAAACGTGGTCATGTCCATCCCAATGTTGACACCCCTCATTAATACCATCTCTATCTCTAGTTTCCACCCTTCTTCACAACAGTCATCAACCACCCCTGTCTCACAAATCCCTTCTCAATACGTACCTCAATAATCCTATCCATTTATCAATACTTCTACCCCCTCACAATACAAACCTCAACAATCTCAACCCCTTATCCACTTTTTCATTACCTTCCATCACGTACCACAATAGTAACAATTCTTTATCCATACTTCCAACTCATCCCACTATATACACCAGCAGTCACAATGCTTTTTAAACACTTTCATGTGCATCTAATATCAATACATCAAACCATAACCATATATAGTTTCATAGCCAACATAAAACATTCCCATGAGTACTCCACTATGTTGAATAACCAAAAATATTCTAAGTACTGGGCACGTGAATATAGGGCGCTGGAAGTGTGCGGTGCTATAATGGTATTATAGCGCCCCAACTCAAGACTTAGTTGTTTTGTGGATAAGGGCTATTTTTGGAGATAGCGTGTAGAGCACACATAAATATGAAGACTTGCGCTACACGCTATGGTATTTTGAGAACAAGTAGCAGATAAGCACCATGTATAGTTTAAGCTAATAATAGGAGTTCTAATTAGAGTTAACTATAAGACATCTATTGTTAGAACACTTGTATGTTGTGCATACTACTGTAAAGGCGCATTGTTATTATCAACATGTGACCTATTTTGAGTAGTGCACAGGTGGTGAAGGGAAATTCCCCACCCCTATAAATATGTATTGACTTGCGTAGTTAAGTGGTGAATTATTGTAGAGTTGTGTTGCTAGTTTTGACGTGCATAACTCATGGAGATACTTTACAGTGTAAGAAGCTTCTGTGTTTTATAGTAATTATGAAATGGAAGATATTGGCTGGATAATGATGTTATACATGACTGAATCTGGTTCTTGTATGGTTAATCTTATCATAGTTATTATTTAGTTAATTTATCATGATTCTCTAGATCTAGATCTGGATTTTACACGATGGAATGTTTATGTCTACTTATGAATCTAAACGTGTTTAAACATCATCACACTAACATCCTATACAAGCAATACTAAAGATGGACCTTGCACCTTTGCATGCTTCGGGTAAGCGTTCAGCTCAGGCTGAGTGATATTCTAGCGCACCTGGGTTATTCATAGCAAATTTTAAGCTGCATCATTGGTTCCGTTGCCGGGACCTCTTTTTCAGTTGTTTTCAGGATGTTTCGTGATGAAAACGTACCATTTGACCCTATCAAATGTTGAGGAGTGGATAGTATATCTGGAAGAAGAATACGCTCGGAGATTCAACACTGGATCTAAGTTTGACAAGCGCATGCGTGGGCGGAGCAGAACTTATATGACTATTTATATGAAAGTTTATTTTCCATCTTTCCGATAGAGTTGTATGAGTGGTTGGTTGCTTATGTGTCTAAAAATAATTGGAGGTTTCACACACTTGTTTGTACATAGGAAGAATTTAGGCCCTCTATGATGCTGATTTGATTTGGACGCGCGTTGTGGATACTTGGTTCTGTGGTGTTCTGATTAGCTATATTTTGGAGTACTCAATTTCCACTTATTCTTTCTTGGAGGTAGCTGAGTTCTAGTTTTTATGTTATCACAGGGGAACCTAGTTGCAAGGCATTCCACTAGTGATTAATATCTTAGTGGTAACCTTAAATTTGGAAGAGAAGTCGATGGCTAGCTGAACCCCACCACGCATGGGGGCAGGAGCAGGTTTAGTGAACGATGGCGGATTGAGCGGTAGAGAGGAAAAGAGAAAATAGGTGGCTTAATTATAATGAGGTGCGTGAGAGGGATTTAGGGAAGCAACGCAAGATTACAAAATGAATGGCCTTGAGGAGAGAGATGACTCGTGAAGGATTTGGAACTCACGTAGAGGGCGTGGAGCTAGAGTATCTAGAACTAGCCCATTTGGGAAAGCATGAAAAGTAACCCTCATCGGCCTCTTATGAGAGCACGCCAGCAAAGATAACATGGGTCATCGGCGCGCATCTGAATCTACCTGGCAACCTAGCCCTTGTGCTTGGTTTTCAAGTTTTTAGTATAGCCAACAGTCAGCAAGCTAGTTTGGGCAGTAGAATAACATGAGTAAATCGAATAATAAGTACATCTATGGCCGGGAAGACGTATTCCTTATTATTTGGGGGTACCTTTTTAGGTGCATCATCGGCACAGAACTCAGGCACGAAGAATTTTGGATGCACCTTGGGGAGCAGTACCACCTCACAAAATGTAGGAGTTTAATTTAGTACCACCGTTGGGACACACGGCAGTAAATCCTTTGGTTCACTTCCTGGTACATGTAGAGGATCAAGGGGCATAGGTGGCTCTGGTTCTAGTGGATCTGGTGGGTATAGAGGTAGAGGTAACATAGGAGTTTCTGGATCCGGTGGGCATGGTCCTCACCAACACCAGAATATTTACATGGAGATGTCACTTCATCTTCTAAAGTATAGGGGAATAGAAGATGTTATTGAGCATGTGCACATGTGTGAGATATTGTGGCATGCAAAAGGGATCACGAATTCTGAGTGTAAGGCAAGTCATTTTGTAACTATGTTGTAGGGACACACACACAATTAGTGCAGAAAGTTTAACCCTGATCAGACTTGCATAGATTATACAGCGTTGTGGAATGCTTTCCTTAAGGAATTTTATATCCCTGAGTTCGACTTGAAGAGTATAAGCGCGCTCAAGGATATTAAGCGGGGCACTGCTTACAGTGTTCAGGAATATGATGCCTATTTCAAAACACTTTTTTCTAAACTTTCATATGATATCCATGCAAGTCATCATGCGCATTAGTTCGTCGGAGGATTGATCACACCTTATAGGAGGGCATTGTCATATAAGACATATACGGATCCACGAGAAGTGCTTGAAGTAGCATTGTGTGCTAAGGTAGTTAGAAGTATAAACACTAGAGTGATCCCATTCATGGAATCTCAGATTGCAGCTATGGAAAAGTAGTTGGAGAAACTATCGGCCAATTCAGTGCATGAGACGCACACTGAGATTTGGTGTGCACATTGTGAAGTTGAGGGTCACACTAAGGATAGTTGTCCCTACAGGTTAGTGCATTCATTGGTATTAGAGTTCAAGATATGTCATTTAGACCATGATGCAAGCTGCTTCCCATTGTTACAATGCACAATAAGGAAAACTTATCTTGCTACTGTAAAAAAGTTTGGTCCACAACTCACAATACCAAAAATTAAAGTTGATTGATCAGATCCATGATGCCATTAATATTGGTGTATAACAGACAGGAGTATCGGATAAATTTAAAGGTAAAAGTGAGCACCATGATTGTGATCACACTCAAGGGCTCTACGATCAGAACGAAGGGTTCTTTGAAGGAGGTCATGGTAGAGTTTAAGGATACTATGGAAGATTCAGGAGCTGAGGCCGTGGTGGTGGACGAGGTGAGTTTCCTCATGGAACATGTTATACGTGTGGATCCCCTGACAACTACAAGCGTGAATTCCCTCAAAATATTACTTGTTATTTTTTTGGAAAGAATCATAACTATGAGGAGTGCCCAAACTATTGAGTTGTGGAGCTCAATTACTTCAATTTAGCATGCAATGAAAACTTGTTGGAAAATATAGTAACCGTCATCGGTTAAGGGGGAACTGACATCGGTCACCCAGGACTGGCATTGGTTAGGTATGACTGGCATCGATCAGGAAAGGGAGGAACCGGTAGCGGTTAGGTCTAACCGGCATCGGTTACCTGTGTGAGGATGCTTTAATTAACTATCAAGAATTAGATCTATTTTTAGCATTATAGTATTTCTATTGGTTGTAATTACATGGCTAAGTGCCCTAAGTCTATAAATGACTATATAAGTATAAAAGCTAGGGTTTAGAAGATAAGAATGATTAATAAGAATTAGAAAGAACTTGCTAAAGTTGGTGAGAGAGAGAATTCTTGGTGATGAAGCAAAAGTTTGAGAGAAAGAAAGTATTGTACATCTAAGAGGTGTGGAAGATTGTAAATCTTCATTGTATATCTTATCAAAGCTTTGGATAATAGATTGGATTTTTTCTTTGTTGGACGTAGCCCACACTAGGTGAACCATGTTAAATTTGGTGTTGATTTACGTCTCTTCTTTTGTATATTTCTTCTGGTAGAATATCCACTTTTATTTTCATATATGCTTAGATCTCATATATTTTCTGTACAACCGGTGTGCTAACCCCAACAACTGGTATCAGAGCTTTGTTTGAGGGTTTTGTGTGTTGACATATTTACTCACAGAGAGTTTTCTGATTGAGTTGGAGCTGTAGCAATGGCAAAAGAAAACAAATACAAGGTAGAGAAATTTGATGGCCAAAATTATCAATTATGGAAGATGCAAGATTGAGGATTATCTGTATCATAGAGATTTGTATTTACCGTTGGATGAGAAGTCCTAGACCTATGAAGATGACTGATGAAGAATGAAAGATTCTTGATAGAAAGGCTTTTGGATCTATAAGATTGAGCCTAGACAGCATCTGTGGCTTCTAATATTATAGAAGCGGATTCTACGGTAGACGTTAATGAAATCTCTTGCTAATTTATATGAAAAACCTAGTGCTTCAAATAAATTTTATTTGATGAAGAAACTATTTAGTTCTAAGATGCATGAAGGTGGATCTGCATCTAGTCATTTGAATGATTTTTGATCTATTGTAAATCAGTTAAAATCGGTTTGTTGTACCATTTAATGATGAAGTAAAAGCACTTTTAATCTTATGTTCTTTGCCTGATAGTTGGGATAACTTGGTAATGGTTGTTAGTAATACAACATCTGCTAATAATATGTTTGAAATTTGATGATGTGGTTAGTATAATATTGAATGAAGAAATTCGCAGGAAGAGTACAGAGGAATCATCATCTGAGAAATGCTTTGAATGTAGAAAGCAAGGGCATGGCAGAAGGAGAGATCCAAGAGTAAGAGTAATGGGAAAATCAAATTTGAGGGATAACAGATCTAAAATCCAGAAGTAATGGAATTACTTGTTGGAAATGTGGAAAGAAAGGACATGCAAAGAAAGATTGTTGGTCAAATGATAAAGAGAACCAACAACCAGAAAAAGGTAAAGAAGTAAATATTGTTTGCATCAGAGGTAATGCAAGATGCTCTTATTCTTTCTTTAGATAGTAGAATTGAATCATGGGTTTTTAGATTTAAGAGCTTCTTTCCATGCAACCCCTAATAAGGGTTATTTAAGAAATTATGTCTAGGGCAATTTTGGGCATGTTTATTTGGGGTGATGACGAACCTTGCAGTATTATTAGTAAAGGGGAAGTTCATCTAAAATTGCAGAATAGAAATACATGGGTATTGAAAGATGTGAGGCATGTGCCAAGCCTCAGGAGGAATATTATTTCTGCAGGGAAACTAGGTGAATCTGGTTGCATGGTTACTTTTACAGGAGACTCTTGGAAAGTCACCAAGGGGTGCTTTTGTTGTGGCAAGAGGTAAGAAGGTAGGAACGTTATATTTATCTACCTGTATTACTAATTCCTTTTCTACATTATCTACTTCAGATTCAGATGCAGATGCGACTGTGGCATAATCGGTTGGGTCATATGAGTCAAAAAGGAATGCGAGTAAAAAAGGAATGAAAATCAAAAAGGCTAAGGGGTAAGTTATCAGAGTTGAAAGATTTAGATCTTGATTTCTGGTGAGCATTGTATTTTTGGAAAGTAAAAGAGAGTGAGATTTCTGAAAGTTAGGGCAACTAAAGAAGTAGCAAAAATTTTGAGCTTGTACACTTAGATGTGTGGGGACCAGCTCAGGTAGATTCACATGGAGGATCCTAGTATTATGTTACTTTCATTGATGATGCTACAAGAAATGTATGTGTTTATTGTATTAAACATAAATATGATGTTGTTTTGAGACTTTTAAAACATGGAAAGCCCTTGTTGAGAATGAATCAAATTCTAAGTTAAAGTGCCTTAGATCTGACAATGGTGGTGAATATTGTAGCAAGTCTTTCAGATGATGTATTGTTCAATGAATGGGATACGTAGAGAAAGAATAATTCCAAGAACACCACATGAGAATGGTCTTGAAGAAAGATATGAACATGACAATCATGGAACGTGCTAGAAAGTATGAGGATACATTCTAGATTTCGCTTGCATTTTTGGGAAGAATTAGTTGATACAATGGTTTATTTGATTAACCATGGGCTTTCAAGTTCACTAGATGGAGGAATACCAGAGGAAGCTTGGATTGAAAAAGAGGTAGATCTTTCTTTTCTTAAATTTTTTGGTTCAAAATCTTTTGTGCATGTTGATAGGGAAAATAGGAAAGAAGTTTGATGCAAAATCCAAGAGGTGCACTTTCATTAATTATGGATCTGGTGATTTTCAGTTTTCTGTTTTTGGGATTTAGAGAATTCTAAAATTATTACAAGTTGTGATATTGAATGTAATGGAAAGAGAATGTATAGGGATCAAATTTTGGTACCCAAGGATGAACCGGTTGAGAATTTTGTGACATGAAAATGAACTCTCGGATTTTAAAAGAATTACCGACAGGGTTACACAGTAACCTAGTGTCGGTTGACCCCTAACCGACACTAGATCAGGCAAATCGGTATCAGTTATCAGAGGATCCAACCCGAGCATCATGGTTAGAAGAACCAATGTCAATTAGAGGTAACCGGTGTTGGTCACTGTCAGATTTGAATAGGAATGTCCAGGAGGTCCAGATTGAGCCTCTAAATACCCAAAAACTTCTGTGAGAAGGTCACAAAGGGTAAGTAAACCTCCAGAAATATTTACACCTTCTCTATTTTATTTATTATTGACTAATAATGGTGAACCAAGAGAGATTTTGAAGAAGCAATGTACAGGATAAGACTCACGTTCAGTGGGAACATGGCATGGATGAGGAGATGGACTCCCTTGGAATAGAACCAGACTTGGGATTTGGTTAAGTTTGCCAGCAGGAAAGAGAACATTGTAGAACAAGTGGCTTTATAGGATCAAGGGAAGAAGAGGGTGGACAGAAAAGGTACAAAGACAAGGCTTGTAGTAAAGATATTTGCACAGAAAGCAGGTATTGACTTTGGTGAAATATTTCTCTCTTGTTGTTAAAATGACTTCTATTCTGTATTGTATTGAGTTTAGTTGCAGTAGAAGATTTGCATTTAGAGCAACTAGATGTGAAGACATACTTTCCTTCATGGTGATTTGGATGAAGAGATTTTATATGCAGTAGCAACATCTTGGGTATGAAGTCAAGGGTAAGGAGAAATTAGTGTGCATTTTGAAAAAGATCCTATATGGGCTCAAGCAAGCTCCAAGGTAATGGTACATGAGATTTGATAGTTTTATGCATGAGGATGGTAACTTGAGATGTGAATTTTACCATTGTGTTTATTTCAAGAAGCTTAAAAATGGGAGCTATATTATTTTGTTACTGTATGTGGATGATATGCTTATTCCATGATCTAGTATGTAGGACATTGGTGAGCTTAAGGGAAAGCTAGCTCACACATTTGCTATAAAGGATTTAGGAGCTGAAAAAAGAATCCTTGGCATGTAAATACATAGAGACATGAAAAACAAGAAATTGTATTTGTCTCAGGAGGACTATATCTACAAGGTGTTAGAAAGGTTCAACATGCAAAATGTTAAACCTGTTAGTACACCTATAGATGGACACTTCAAATTGAAGAAAAGATCAGTGTCCTTCATCGCATGAGGAGGTCAAATACATGACATGAGTACCATATGCTTCAGCAGTTGGAAGTCTCATGTATGTTATGGTTGTGTAACAGACCAGACATTGCACATGCAGTGGGGAGTTGTGAGTAGATATATGGCTAATATAGGTAAAGAGCATTGGAAAGTAGTCCAATGGATACTCAGGTATTTGAAAGGGACATATCGCATGCAGTTATGCTATGGAGGTTTGAATATTTCATTATGTGGCTATGTTGATTCGGATATGGTTGGAGATCTGGATGGTATGAGGAACACTAGTGGATATATTTTCACAGTAAGAGGAACGACAGTTAGCTGAATTTCGAGATTGCAGAAGGTTGTGGACTTTTCTACTACAGAGGCATGTAATGTTATATCTATAAGAGGCTAGCAGGAGATGATATGGATGAGTAGGTACATTGAATATTTGGGAATGATCAAGGGTGATTGTAAACTGTTGCAGAGGTCCCTGTTTTGGAGGCAGAGGCAGATCCCTATGCTCCACAAGCTGAGGTATTATGTAATGGTATTTCAATTCATGATGTCTTAGTTGATGGAGGTGCTGCAGTTAATGTAATGACCGAGTCTGTAATGAATATGTTGGGTTTAAAAATTGATCGCCCTTCAACACTTATGTTAAGGTCATAAAAAAAGGAAAAACTAAACCAGAAGGTGTAGTTTCAAATGTGGCAATATCTGTTATGGGTGTTGTATGTGTGGTAGACTTTCAGGTGATGAAAAATGGTACTGTTGCGTACCCAATGCTGCTTGGGAAGACCATGGCTAAGGAGAGTTCATGCAAGAAACTACTGGAAGCTAGAGTATCTAGAACTAGCCCATTTGGGAAAGCATGAAAAGTAACCCTCATCGGCCTCTTATGAGAGCACGCCAGCAAAGATAACATGGGTCATCGGCGCGCATCTGAATCTACCTGGCAACCTAGCCCTTGTGCTTGGTTTTCAAGTTTTTAGTATAGCCAACAGTCAGCAAGCTAGTTTGGGCAGTAGAATAACATGAGTAAATCGAATAATAAGTACATCTATGGCCGGGAAGACGTATTCCTTATTATTTGGGGGTACCTTTTTAGGTGCATCATCGGCACAGAACTCAGGCACGAAGAATTTTGGATGCACCTTGGGGAGCAGTACCACCTCACAAAATGTAGGAGTTTAATTTAGTACCACCGTTGGGACACACGGCAGTAAATCCTTTGGTTCACTTCCTGGTACATGTAGAGGATCAAGGGGCATAGGTGGCTCTGGTTCTAGTGGATCTGGTGGGTATAGAGGTAGAGGTAACATAGGAGTTTCTGGATCCGGTGGGCATGGTCCTCACCAACACCAGAATATTTACATGGAGATGTCACTTCATCTTCTAAAGTATAGGGGAATAGAAGATGTTATTGAGCATGTGCACATGTGTGAGATATTGTGGCATGCAAAAGGGATCACGAATTCTGAGTGTAAGGCAAGTCATTTTGTAACTATGTTGTAGGGACACACACACAATTAGTGCAGAAAGTTTAACCCTGATCAGACTTGCATAGATTATACAGCGTTGTGGAATGCTTTCCTTAAGGAATTTTATATCCCTGAGTTCGACTTGAAGAGTATAAGCGCGCTCAAGGATATTAAGCGGGGCACTGCTTACAGTGTTCAGGAATATGATGCCTATTTCAAAACACTTTTTTCTAAACTTTCATATGATATCCATGCAAGTCATCATGCGCATTAGTTCGTCGGAGGATTGATCACACCTTATAGGAGGGCATTGTCATATAAGACATATACGGATCCACGAGAAGTGCTTGAAGTAGCATTGTGTGCTAAGGTAGTTAGAAGTATAAACACTAGAGTGATCCCATTCATGGAATCTCAGATTGCAGCTATGGAAAAGTAGTTGGAGAAACTATCGGCCAATTCAGTGCATGAGACGCACACTGAGATTTGGTGTGCACATTGTGAAGTTGAGGGTCACACTAAGGATAGTTGTCCCTACAGGTTAGTGCATTCATTGGTATTAGAGTTCAAGATATGTCATTTAGACCATGATGCAAGCTGCTTCCCATTGTTACAATGCACAATAAGGAAAACTTATCTTGCTACTGTAAAAAAGTTTGGTCCACAACTCACAATACCAAAAATTAAAGTTGATTGATCAGATCCATGATGCCATTAATATTGGTGTATAACAGACAGGAGTATCGGATAAATTTAAAGGTAAAAGTGAGCACCATGATTGTGATCACACTCAAGGGCTCTACGATCAGAACGAAGGGTTCTTTGAAGGAGGTCATGGTAGAGTTTAAGGATACTATGGAAGATTCAGGAGCTGAGGCCGTGGTGGTGGACGAGGTGAGTTTCCTCATGGAACATGTTATACGTGTGGATCCCCTGACAACTACAAGCGTGAATTCCCTCAAAATATTACTTGTTATTTTTTTGGAAAGAATCATAACTATGAGGAGTGCCCAAACTATTGAGTTGTGGAGCTCAATTACTTCAATTTAGCATGCAATGAAAACTTGTTGGAAAATATAGTAACCGTCATCGGTTAAGGGGGAACTGACATCGGTCACCCAGGACTGGCATTGGTTAGGTATGACTGGCATCGATCAGGAAAGGGAGGAACCGGTAGCGGTTAGGTCTAACCGGCATCGGTTACCTGTGTGAGGATGCTTTAATTAACTATCAAGAATTAGATATATTTTTAGCATTATATATATATATATTGATTGTAATATGGCTAAGTTCCCCAAGTTTATAAATGCCTATATAATAAAAAGCTAGGGTTTAGAAGTAAGAATGATTAACAAGAATTAGAAAGAACTTGCAAAAGTTGGTGAGAGAGAGAATTCTTGGTGATGAAGCAAAAGCTTGAGAGAAAGAAAGTACTATACATCTGAGAGGTGTGGAAGATTGTAAATCTTCATTGTATATCTTATCAAAGCTTTGGATAATAGATTGGATTTTTTCTTGTGGACGTAGCTGACACTGGGTGAACCACGTTAAATTTGGTGTTGATTTATGTCTCTTGTTTTATATATTTCTTCTGGTAGAATATTTGCTTTTATTTGCATGTATGCTTAGATCTGATATATTGTCTGTACAACCGGTGTGCTAACCCCAACAACTGGTATCAGAGCTTTGTTTGAGGGTTTTGTGTGTTGAAATATTTACTCACAGAGGGTTTTCTGATTGAGTGGGAGCTACAACAATGGCAGAAGAAAACAAATACAAGGTAGAGAAATTTGACGGCTGAAATTATCAATTATGGAAGATGCAAATTGAGGATTATCTGTATCAAAGAGATTTGTATTTACCGTTGGATGAGAAGTCTAGACCTATGAAGATGACTGATGAAGAATGGAAGATTCTTGACAGAAAGGCTTTGGGATCTATAAGATTGCGCCTGACAGCATCTGTGGCTTCCAATATTACAGAAGTGGCTTCTACGGTAGAGTTAATGAAATATCTTGCTAATTTATATGAAAAACCTAGTGCTTCAAATAAATTTTATTTGATGAAGAAACTATTTAGTTCTAAGATGCATGAAGGTGGATCTGCATCTAGTCATTTGAATGATTTTTGATCTATTATAAATCAGTTAAAATTGTTGTTATACCATTTGATGATGAAGTAAAGCACTTTTATTCTTATGTTCTTTGCCTGATAGTTGGGATAACTTGGTAATGGTTGTTAGTAATACAACATCTGCTAATAATATTTTGAAGTTTGATGATGTGGTTAGTATAATCTTGAATGAAGAAATTTGCAGGAAGAGTACAGAGGAATCGTCATCTAGAAATGCTTTGAATGTAGAAAGCAGGGGTAGACATAAGGAGAGATCCAAGAGTAAGAGTAATGGGAAATCAAAGTCAAAGGGATATCAGATCTAAATCCAGAAGTAAGGGAATTACTTGTTGGAAATGTGGAAAGAAAGGACATGCAAAGAAAGATTGTTGGTCAAAGGATAAAGAGAACCAACAACCAGACAAAGGTAAAGAAGTAAATCTTGTTGCATCAGAGGTAATGCAAGATGCTCTTATTCTTTCTTTAGATAATATAATTGAATCATGGGTTTTAGATTTAGGAGATTCTTTCCATGCAACCCCTAATAAGGGTTATTTAAGAAATTATGTCCAGTGTAATTTTGGGCATGTTTATTTGGGTGATGATGAACCTTGCAGTATTACTAGTAAAGGGGAAATTCATCTAAAATTACAGAATGGAAATACATGGGTATTGAAAGATGTGAGGCATGTGCCAAGCCTCAGGAGGAATCTTATTTCTGTAGGGAAACTAGGTGAATCTAGTTGCATGGTTACTTTTACAAGAGACTCTTGGAAAGTCACCAAGGGTGCTTTTATTGTGGCAAGAGGTAAGAAGGTAGGAATGCTATATTTATCTACCTGTATTACTAATTCCTTTTCTGCATTATCTACTTCAGATTCATATGCATGCATGTGGCATAACCGGTTGGGTCATATGAGTCAAAAAGGAATGCGAGTAAAAAAGGAATGAAAATCTTAAAGGCTAAGGGTAAGTTATCAGATTTGAAATATTTAGATCTTGATTTCTGTGAGCATTGTATCTTTGGAAAGCAAAAGAGAGTGAGATTTCTCAAAGTTGGGGTAACTAAGAAGGATCAGAAATTAGAGCTTGTACACTCAGATGTGTGGGGACCAGCTCAGGTAGCTTCTCATGGAGGATCCGAGTATTATGTTACTTTCATTGATGATGCTATGAGAAAGGTATGAGTTTATTGTATTAAACATAAATCTGATGTTTTTGAGACTTTTAAAAGATGGAAAGCCCTTGTTGAGAATGAATCAAATTCTAAGTTAAAGTACCTTAGATCTGACAATGGTGGTGAATACTGTAGCAAGGCTTTCAATGATTATTGTTCAGTGAATGGGATGTGTAGAGAAAGAATAGTTCCAAGAACACCATAGGAGAATGGTGTCGCAGAAAGAATGAAGAGGACAATCATGGAATGTGTTAGAAATATGAGGATAAATTCTGGATTGCCCTTGCAATTTTGGGAAGAAGCAATTGATATAAGTAGTTTATTTGATTAACCATGGGCCTTCAAGTTCACTAGATGGAGGAATACCAGAGGAAGCTTGGATCGAAAAAGAGGTAGATCTTTCTTTTCTTAAATTTTTTGGTTCATAAGCTTTTGTGCATGTTGATAGGGAAAATAGGAAGAAGTTGGATGCAAAATCCAAGAGATGCACTTTCATTGGTTATGGATCTGGTGATTTCAGTTTCTGTTTTTGGGATTTAGAGAATTCTAAAATTATTAGGAGTTTTGATGTTGAATGTAATGAAAAGAGAATGTACAGGGATCAAATTTTGGTACCCAAGGATGAACCGGTTGAGAAGTTTGTGAATGAAAATGAACTCTCGGATTTAAAAGTATTACCGACAGGGTTACACAGTAACCGATATCGGTTGACCCCTGACCGACCTTGATCAGACGAACCGGTATCGGTTATAGAGGATCCAAACCGGCATTGGTTAGTAGAATCAATGTCAATTAGAGGTGACTGGCACGTTGGTCACTGTCAGATTTGGATATGAATGTCCAGGAGGTCTAGATTGAGCCTTAAATACCCCAAACTCCTGTGAGAAGGTCATAAAGGGTAAGTAAACCTCCAGAAATATTTACACCTTCTCTATTTTATTTATTATTGACTGATAATGGTGAACCAGAGAGCTTTGAAGAAGAAATGTAGGATAAGACTCACGTTCAGTGGGAGCATGGCATGGATGAGGAGATGGACTCCTTGGAATAGAACCAGACTTGGGATTTGGTTAAGTTGCCAGCAAGTAAGAGAACATTGTAGAACAAGTGGGTTTACATGATCAAGGAAGAAGAGGGTGGATAGAAAAGGTACAAGGAAAGGCTTGTAGTAAAGGGATTTACACAGAAAGCAGGTATTGACTTTGGTGAAATATTTTCTCCTGTTGTTAAGATGACTTCTATTCTTACTGTATTAAGCTTAGTTGCAGTAGAATATTTGCATTTAGAGCAAGTAGATGTGAAGAGATATTTCCTTCATGGTTATTTGGATGAAGGGATTTATATGCAGTAGCCGCTTGGGTATGAAGTCAAGGGTAAGGAGAAATTAGTGTGTAGGTTGAAAAAGAGCCTATATGGGCTCAAGCAAGTTCCAAGAAAATGGTACATGAGGTTTGATAGTTTTATGCATGAGCATGGTTCCTTGAGATGTGAATCTGACCATTGTGTTTATTTCAAGAAGCTTGAAAATGGGAGCTATATTATTTTCTTACTGTATGTGGATGATATGCTTATTGTAGGATCTAGTATGCAGGACATTGGTGAGCTTAAGGGAAAGCTAGCTCACACATTTGCTATGAAGGATTTAGGAGCTGCAAAAAGAATCCTTGGCATACAAATACACAGAGACAACAAAAACAAGAAATTACATTTGTCTCAGGAGGATTATATCTACAAGGTGTTAGAAAGGTTCAACATGTAAAATGTTAAACCTGTTAATACACCTATGGATGGACACTTCAAATTAAGAAAAGATCAGTGTCCTTCATCACACGAGGAGGTCAAATACATGACACGAGTGCCATATGCTTTAGCAGTTGGAAGTCTCATGTATGCTATGGTTTGTACCAGACCAGACATTGCATAGGTAGTGGGAGTTGTGAGTAGATATATGGCCAATCCAGGTAAAGAGCATTGGAAAGCAGTCCAATGGATACTCAGGTATTTGAAAGGGACATCTAGCATGCAGTTATGCTATGGAGGTTTGAATATTTCATTATGTGGCTATGTTGATTCGGATATGGTTGGAGATCTGGATGGTATGAGGAACACTAGTGGATATATTTTCACAGTAAGAGGAACGACAGTTAGCTGAATTTCGAGATTGCAGAAGGTTGTGGATTTTTCTACTACAGAGGCAGAGTATGTTATAGCTATAGAGGCTAGCAAGGAGATGATATGGATGAGTAGGTACATGGAATATTTGGGAAAGGATCAAGGTGATTGTAAACTGTTCAGTGACATTCAGAGTGCAATTCATTTGGAAAAGAACTCAATGTTTCATTCGAGAACGAAACACATTCAATTGAGGTATCACTTCATATAGCAGGTATTGGAGGATGGACAGTTGAATCTGGAAAATATTCATATGAGCAAGAACCCTACGAATATGCTAACGAAGCCATTAGTAAAAGAGAAGTTGGAGCTACACTCCACTTTTATTGGTCTTCAAGTTTGAGACTTAAAGAGGAAGAAACAAAGCTAAGGAAGGATCCAAGAATGACGTTGTGCAAGTATGGTATAATAATTAATCTCCAAGTGGGAGATTGTTGAGTTGTAGAGCTCAATTACTTCAGTTTAGCATGTAATTGAAACTTGCTAGAAAATACAATAACCGTAATCGGTTAAGGGGGAACCAACATCAGACACCCAGGACTAGCATCGGTCGCCTAGGACTGGCATTGTTCATGCAAGGGAGGAACCGACAGTGGTTATGTCTAACCGACATCGGTTACCTGTGTGAGGATGTTTTAATTAACTCTCGGGAATTAGATCTATTTTTAGCATTAAATTATATCTATTGATTGTAATTGCATGGCTAAGTGCCCTAAGTCTATAAATGACTATATAAGCATAAAATCTAGGGTTTAGAAGTAAGAATTATTAATAAGAATTAGAACGAACTTGCAAAAGTTGGTGAAAGAGAGACTTCTTGGTGATGAAGCAAAAGCTTGAGAGAAAGAAAGTACTGTACATCTAAGAGGTGTGGAGGATTGTAAATATTCATTGTATATCTTGTTAAAGCTTTGGATAATAAATTGGATTGTTTCTTGGTGGACGTAGCCCACATTGGGTGAACCACGTTAAATCTGGTGTTGATTTATGTCTCTTATTTTGTATATTTCTTCTAGTATAATATCCGTTATTATTTACATGTATGCTTAGATATGATATATTGTCTGTAAAACTGGTGTGCTAACCCCAACAAAAACTTATATGAGCATCTTAGAAAATAGCATAAATATGAGAACAAGGGCACAGGGATGGATAGAATACAGTGCGCAATGGATGCCAAAGTTAGCATTGGAACATGAGGTAGTACCTATGAAGATTACCACACGTGCTGAAGCTGCGTACACCATAGAAACGTTGCAACAGAATCCTACCATTACTAAGGAGGAGGTTTTACATGCAAGATACCCAGATCCTACACATCAGAAGGAGGTTTATCGAGAGACCATGGAGGTGCTCAGAAATATTCAGGGTGAAATACATTATTTAAAGGAACAGTCACAGAATTTGGAACAAAATAAGGCAGCAGAGACGGTCCAGTCAAATGTTGATGATTTGAAAGAGGTATGCAAGATCCTACACCAGGAGAATATTATTCCATTACTAGGGAATTGGTTAAAGGGAAACAATTTACACGCAGGTATTGAGAATGGATGACAGATCCTGCATGCTAATCTCCCCCCTCATAGCTTAGATTATGACAAGGAGATCACTCTGAATGTTGTTGTGGATGGGAGGATTTTGAGCAATATATTAATTGACAAGGGCGGGGAAGTTAATGTGTTTACTTTATATGCATGGGTGCAGATGGGAAGACCTCCATTACAGTCATCCTCTATTGTACTTTTTATGGAAAATCAAACTAAGGCCACCGCGATAATATTTTTAAAGGATGCATCCATTACTATACAAGGGGCAAAGTTCATTGGGGACTTTGATGTTTTAGCGCTTGCAGAATCATACAACTTCCCAGCTCTACTTGGGCACCCTTGGTGTTATGAAAATAATGTTGATCTACAGTTTAACAAGGGGTATATAAGCTTCGAGAACAAGGAAGAACGAGTTATTATCCCTTTGACAAATGGGAAATCGGCATCTTATGTTGAACCTTTGAGTGAGGAAGACCTACAAAAAAATTATGTTCGCACCATTCAAGATCTGTAAGTACTTGATCCATCTAAGGAAGGAATCCTATGGTGGGAAGATGCACAGTCTATTAGTGATACTACAAGTATTGCTTGTGATAATTGGGTACTGTCATCACCAATCCGGCACTATGATAATTCTTCACCGGGAACCCCTCGTGCTATGATTATTTACTAATGCACAGCCTTTAGTTTGGTGGATGTAATCTGGAAACAAAATAACAACCGAACACAAGAATACCATCGACTATGATAAGACGGAATGATGACAAATCTGAAATATCAGAGTAAATTATAATATTAACATGAAATTGTTACAATCTCACCCATGAGGTACTTCAACAAGACTATGGGAGAAACTTTACAATTACACCTCTCGATGGCTTCTTCAACACACCTTTAACTGATGGCTTCCTTTGCACACTTCCTACAATATTTCTCACTACTTCTTTCTATGCTAAATGAGGGGGGGTGGCCTCTCTATTTATAGAACTTCCAGGCTTATCCATCCTATCTCTAAGATAGGATAAGAAATCCACTCTGACGAATCATATTCCATACCTTAACTCTTATCTGTACATGTAAGCTTATCTCTTAAGATGAGATAAACCTTATCATTTTACATGGGTTCCACATTTTTAGACTTTTTACAAATAAAATACACAAAATATTTATGACCTCACTCCTTGTCCTTATTACCAATATAATATTTCTAATTCTTAATCATGTAGACCCTACTTCTCTAATTACCCAAACTTTGACATTTTAACATTACCGGACCACTTACGACAAATATTTACTTTTTACAACATTCCTATTGTACTTTGACTGTTACCTTACTCCACATTATTGGCGACACCATACTGACGGCACCGTTATCTTCTATCAGACGCTACTACTAATTATACTTAACAACATCCTATTCCTAATACATACATTAATGAAATAGAAATTATGGAGGAAAATTTTAGTGTCGACAGTACATGACACCTATGAGATGGTTGGGCGCAAAGTAAGAAGTGCATCTACACAAGGAGGCAAACCTCAATGTATTAGGAGGATAGGTAACAACTTTATACCCCAATAGACTAGAGAAGGAAACCCTATAGTATTCCTACACGCCATGGAGGAACAATGGAAGGATCAAGTGGACAGAAGAAATATGTTAGTGTATACCCTGCGTGCGACAATAGCGCACTGGTGGATGGTTCACAAAGATATTCTCATAGAATGGAATGAAAGAAGAATTTCTCAAACAACCTGGTTCCTTAATTTTGCATATATCATGGTAATCAACTTGTTCAGCACCACGTTCAGCAGTGTGAGAGACTCTAAATAGAGGAGTAGGAATATTTACCACCTCCAATGTGGGTGCCCAAAGTTTATTTCACTTTACATGGCTGCGCACGTGCTTGGTATGTTTATGCGGAACTGCATAGGTAGACTGGAAATTGGGAAGACTTAACTGCAGAATGATCCAGACTTTTGACTACTTCTCCACTAAACCTCTAGTGAAAGAGGCATTACAAGTTATGGAGTGTTTGACTATGGGAGACAATTCCAAGGCTGAAGAACTCATTCAGGATTTATTTGGTGAGGAAGACTTAGGAGCACATTTTGATGAAGTAGATGAGACCGACGTTGAACTAATTATGCATGCTTGCCTTGAAAAGGAGAAAGGAAATTTTGGTTTACATAGTCAATGATGGAGTAGAAAATTTAGACATAGATCATTTAGCAGGTACATGTGAAGTCTTAGACAATGCGGATAAGAAGGCACACGCCTATCATGAACCTATGAAGACTAAGAAAGTGAACATTGGTACAGAGGATGAACCTAAGGAGGCCATAATTGGAGGTTATTGGTCTGATTCTGAAGTGTATAAGATAATTGAGTTACTACGCAATTTCCAATACTTATTTCTTAGGGACTACCATGAGTTAAAGGGAGTGCATGAGTTGTTGGGTGAGATGAGGATTAAGCTAAAGGAAGGTGCACACTCGGTCATGAAGAGAACTTACAGGATAAACCCTAACCTGCACATAAAAGTTAAAGAAGAAATTGACAAGATGTTGAGATCTGGCATCATTAAGCCCCTAGAAGAATCAGAGTGGGTTAGCCCCATGGTAATTAGTATAAATAAAGATGGTCAGATTAGGATTTTTCTAGACTACATGGAGCTGAATGTTGCATGTGTGATTGATCCTTTTCCTACATCTTTCACCAAGGAAATATTAGAAGGCGTTGCAGGGTGCAAAATTTATTCTTTTACAAATTGATTCTCTATGTATCATCAAGTATGAATTGCTAAAGAAGATCAAGAGAACAACATTCATAGTTGAATGGGGAATCTTTTCATACATGGTGATGCCCTTTGGACTGAAGAACACACCTACTGTATTTTCACGCATTGTGGTTTAAGAATTCTAGGATTTTATTCACAAATTCTTGCAAGTTTACTAGATGATTGGACAATATATGGGCTTGTCAAGGATCATTATGACAACTTGAGATTAATGTTTGAGAGGTGCAGACAGTTAAGCATCTCTTTAAACATCAAGAAGTGTGTATTTTCTACACCCTTTGGACCTCTGCTAGGGCATATCATCTAAAAGGAGGGTTTGTTAGTAGATCCAGCCAAGGTTACATTTATCGTAGGCCTGGAGGAGCCTACCAATCAGAGTGAGGTGTGCAGATTATTAGGTCACACATGGTATTATAGAAAATTTATCAAGGGATATGCTAAAATTACTGTGCCCTTGGAGGAGTTACTAAAAGGAAAAGAGACATTTGATTAGGGAGAACCGCAACATCGCACATTTGAAGTGTTAAAGGAGAGGCTTACTATGATGCCTATTATGTGCATTCCCTCATGGAAACAACCTTTTCACATACATATGGATGTCTCTGGCATGACTGTTGGCATGGTATTACCTCATCCTGGAGAAGGAATTATATATCATCCTATTTGTATTGCTAGTAGAAAGTTGACTCCTGTAGAACAAAATTATACAACTACAAAGCACGAGGGCTTGTCAATGATCTATGCGCTACATAAGTTTAGACGATACTTACTAGCAACACCTTTGTGTTTTATACAGATCACATGGCATTGAAATACTTAGTAAATATGCCCATTTTACAGGGGCGCATATGTCGATGGGTGTTATTATTCTAAGAATTTGACTTTATAGTCACGGTAAAACCTGATAAAAGTAATTCTGGCCCAGACCACTTATCAATAATTCAATCAAGAGAGGACGTGCAGACAATTGAAGATATAATGCTAGATGCACAATTATACAGGTTAAACTGCGTGCCTTCATAATTAGAGGATATTGTTGTATTTTTTACGCACAGGTATGGCGTCAGAAGGAATTAAATCCTTAAAGAAGAAACAACTTGTAATAGGCACCACACCTTTCATGTTGATTAGTGGTGACTTATACAAACTAGGGAGAGATGAGGTATTGCACCAGTGTGTAATGGAACATGAGCGCACAGATATCATGGAAGAGGCTCATGCTGGTATTGTAGGTGGGCACTATGTAGGTGACACTACCATGCACAAGATTCTACTTGTTGGTTCATGGTGGGAGACCATGTATAAGGATTGTAAAGAGTATTGTAAGGTGTGTGATAATTGTCAGCGACTTAGAAAAATTGGGAAAAGAGATGAAATGTCTTTAAGGCCTATTACTAGTGTAGAGCCATTTGAAAAATAGGCAATAGAATTTTTGGGTCCTATTTCCCTATCCGTGCATAGAACCAAATCATGCTACATCATCACTTGTACAGATTATCTTACAAGGTGGGCAGAACTAACACCTACAAAGGATTATACATCAGCTACAACAACAAGGTTATTATGGGAAAATATTCTTAGTAGATATGGATGTCTGTTGAGGCTGACAAGTGATAGGGGCACACACTTCATGAATGAGATAATCAGGATATTATTGGATGAATTTATGGTCACACACCACAAGACTACACCTTATCACCCTTAAGCAAATGTGACTGCTGAGGCCTTCAACAAGATATTGAGCCATACCTTGATAAAAATATGTGATGTTGGAAGGAAAGATTGGGATGATAAATTTTATGTTGTACTTTGGGCATATAAAACAACCTACAAAAGGTTGAATAAGGCCACACCCTTTCAGTTGGTGTTTGGCACAAAATCAGTTCTTCCCATGGAATTCATGGTACCTTCTTTACGTATTGTGCGCGTGGGAGGTCTAGCTGATGAGAAAGCATTGGAAGAAATAATTGACAAGTTAATACAGCTAGATGAGAGGCGTGTCATAGCATGTTGGAGTCAGAAGCAGGAAAAGGCCAGAAAAAAGGCATGGCATGACAGAGACATCAAGGAAAAGAAGCTTGAGGTCAGGAAGATGGTACTTATTTATGATTCAAAGTTTTTGTGCCACCCAGGAAAGATAAAGGTGCGTTGGTTGGGACTGTATGTTATCACTCACATACTTGAATCAGGCGCTTGCCAGTTAGAGGTGCTTGATGAAACACAGTTACCCAGTTACTTCAACGGGAGTAGACTAAAACCCTAATATATATAAGCCTTCTTGATTTTTGTAATAAGGAAGTATTGTCATTTAGATTAGATTTCCTTTAATGTATTTCCTTCTTCGCCAATATGCTTTGTCAATTTAGTTTAGTGTTTTGTGTAATAAGTGCGTTTGCGCGCCAGAAGCTAATCATAATCTAAAGTGTTTATATACACAGAGGACTGCACATACCTTTAGTGTGGGGTGGATAAAGAAGGTATGGAAAGAAATAAAATCATGGGTAACCACAAAAGGAACAAAAGGAGCAAGGTTTCAAAATTCATGAGAACTTCCGAATAATTGCTAAAAAAATATTAAAACCACGCGTAAAGTATTGAGCGCTCAGTATAAGTAAAGGGACGTTGCGGCATTAGAGACTATGTATGTTGGGTCACATTGGATAAACTACTTCGTCTTAAGGAAGTGTGGGTAGAGGAGATCTATGTCAGATAAGTAGCGGCGTGCCAAGAAATTATGATTGAGGTGCAGGAGTTTGAGGCGTGAGACATTGGAGCGCGGGATAATGAGGCACAAAATGTGCCTAAGAGAAATTAATGTCATGTACGATGGTAGGTGGAGCAATTAATGAAGGGAATTTTTGAAACTTGGTTTAAAGTCGGCATTCATAATGTCATTTGCTACCTTACGAACTTGGAAAAAAATTGCAAAGTATGAAGAAAAGTGGGAGACGAAAAGCATTCTACATATTGAGTAAACATGTCACGTTGTGAAGCACAATGTTGAGTACCCAGACATAGAAGCAAGAGTGGTGCATGCACGTGATGAAAGGGTGACTATGGTTTTCATTTTGTAACTAGGGTTTTTACTCATTTACATAATCAAAAGGGGCGATGGCACCACGGAAAGCTCCAGTAGTAGAGAAGGAGGTTGACGATCTAGGAAAGGAGTGGTTGGTGGAAATTTTGTATCCAGAAGAAGTCATTGAAGGATGGCCATGGAAAAGAAATATTACTAATTTTAGGGTTGCAGAGATTAACCAATGCACTGTAAAATGTATGAAGGATGTCACGACAAAAGTCTACAGAAAGACTAACTATCAACTGGTGGATGACACTAGGGTTTTGGATGCCTCTGTGAAGAAACTACTTGAGATAGTGGTTGTAATGCTGATCCTGGAGTTTCCCTACTTTGGAAATCCTGAGCAATTGTACCAGTGGCTAATTTCACAGGTCCATGAAGATTATTTCTATTTCGTGGGTAGGAGAATAAGGATTACTACCAAGTTGATTGGGAAGGTAACAGGGCTACGCGACATGGGCTCAAAGCTTTTTGGAGACTTGTTAGATGATGAAGGCATTTATGCCACAACAACCCTATACAAGTATAAGAAAGGGGGCCGAGCTTTCAAGGTCACTAACATTAAAGACATGACCACTAGAGTAGTAGCGTGGTTAGCATGGAGTAAAATAAGGGCCACTGAGCGATGGAACGGGGTAAACATGTGCTGGTTGCATATAGCACAAAAAATTTCCAGCAAAACATACTAAAATATCATTAGTTACATTATAAAGAGCTTGGTGAACGAGGCACGCATCCAAGTAAAAAAAGGTGAGAAGATAACCTAGGGCACAATTTTGCTATTAATTGTCTTCATTGAAGTTGGGGTACCAGACGGTCCTAGGGAAAACATATGGGAGTTTCCGTTGGAGAACAAGTCCCTAGCCAAAAGATATGCCAAGTACATGTTGCGTGGTTTTGTTTCCAACACATACAAAGAGCTCTTGGACAAGTAGTTCTAAAGACTGCACAGTGCATCTGAGGGAGAATGACACATTCTGCGTGAGCTACCAAAGGTTTTGGATGGAGAAGATGAATTTGTAGTTTACCAACATTTCAATGGGGTGTTTCCATATGAAGTTTGAGAAGAAGATCCCATGGTGTAAGTTTCCCTTTGCGTTTACTGCAAGATATTTTAAGGACTATGTAAATAGATTTTATGACATGCGTCAGCTCTAGTTCGATGCCAAAAAAGTGGACGCATACATTCACATTCTGCGTAAAACATATATATGGCCAAGTAAGGAGGCCTATGTAGAAACCATGGAGTCTGATAATGTTGACATCATACTGGAGAGTTTGGTTGTAGGGTAGATTGAAACAACACGTGTCTACATTTACTTGAGGCCAAGGTTCAAGGACAAAAAAGTGGTGAAGGGCATGGATATGGCTCTTTTTGGACCTCCTAAGAAGAAGAAAACAATGGGGAATTCAAGGAATGTTGCATCTGTGTACCCTAATCTAGAAGATCCAGTACATACAGGACTAGAAAACATCCTAGAACAAGAGGAACCTAAAGACAATACTAGACTTGTGCACACCAGAAGGATTCTGAGGAAGAGGTGCACTTCAGGAGACACTAGTGCTGGAACTTCGTAGCCAGTAAGGAAATCATCGTGTGTGACTCCTGTAAAGGATGAAGATAAGGAGAGGAGAAATCACATGAAATATATTCCTATAAAAAATAGTCAGGGGGAAACTCCAAGAATGAGTGGAGATAGAGATTACGCCACCCCTAGTGTGGAAATACATGATGATGAAGATATGGGCGAGCATGTAGTCTATGAGATTATAAACCCCAGTGTGATTATTCATAAAGATATCTATGGTGAAGGAGAAAGTAGCACTAGTGGGGATAGAGAAGTCTTCATGCGCCCCAGGATAAGTGCACGAAGTTGGGGGGCCAAAAAGTGGACAAAAACCTGAAAAAAGCAAAATGCGGACGTATTCTATTATAACGTGATCACGTTTTAAATTCTTCGGTTTGGGATTTACCAAAGCATAACACGTATGTGTTATAACGCGTACACATTGTTTTTGCTATAAATAAAAAAAGAGGCCCAAACCTCTATCATTTTATTTCCCTCAAACGCAAGTTTCAGAGCTTAACCGTGCCCTCACATTTTTTCATTCGTCTTGATCTCAAGCTCAAAGGATCATTTCTTGATCACTGAGAAGATCTGAATTGATGATGGCACCACAGAGAAGAGGTAGACACAATTTTTTTCTCAAATTTGCATTGAAATATGATAATTATAGAGTAAAATTTGAATTGAATACATTTTTTTTATTGTTACAATTCGAGGTGAGGGAATCAACCACAACCAAACCCCACTATTCCTATCATCCCTCCCAACCCTCCCACAATTTCTCACATCCCCCAGGTAGTCTAGAAGATTAACAGCCCACATAGTTGAGAACAAAATTGAAATTGAGGATTTAATCAAAACAATGAGGGAGTCACAATCTACGAACCCCCACCGCGCCTCTCTGTGCAAACATATTGGAGGCATTACTTTCTTAAGTTGACATGGAAACAGGGCAAATTGATCATTGGACAACTTACAGAGAGGGTTGTAGGATTTATTATTCCAACAAATTGTCATATGTGGATGTAAAATAAAAAGAAATTACAAAAGACCTCATATGCGCCTTATTCACAGACCCCCACACTAATTTTCATGTTCTGTTGTCATATAAATGGTTTCCCATCCATTGGTGCAATAATAATTTGATTAAAAATATTTTTTGGGACCGATGGTGGATGGTGTTTGATTTCCACCTTGTAATAACAACGAGGTGCCACAATACTTTCTGAGGAAAATCTATTGCAAGTTTATCCTCAACGAGATCCCAAATTATTTTGTTTTCCAAGATTTTCAGGGCCAAGGAAAAGGATCTGCACAGGATCGACCAGGTACACAACGTGCACCTATTTAGTAGGGTAGATTCCCTACATAGAAGCCCCCTCACCCTGAGATTGTCCCTCAAGCAGTGAAGGAGACAATAGAGATTGATACACTCCATGCACTTCAAGGGCTATCTGTAACCCTTGTTTGACATACGAGGGAGATTTCTGAGCCAGATACTCATGGAGGTACATAGAGTATTCCCTCAGGGAGTACTAGCATAAGGCCACATCTTTGCTCATCATGTGGTAGCATATGATTGGGGCCCAAGGAGGACGATAATTTCATGCGTACTGATTTTGGTGGAGTTAGTGCTAGGGGTGCACACAATAATGTCGTTATGTCAAATGCCTTTTTAAGTGAGACATTTGGATTACACTCATCATTGTCACCTTCACAGGTATTTGTTATGTTTTATTATGTGTGTTACAAAAAATTTGGGGTACTTGATTTACTTATATATGTTAAATTTTTGAAATAATTGTATTTTTACATGTACATGCATTGATATTATGGCATGTGGCAGGCGCATCTTCATCCTGACCACATGCGGCGAGCACCATGTGTACACATACATTCATAGAGGTAATTTAGAATGTTAATTGTGTAAAATTTTCACATACATGCAAATATGTAAGTGTGTGTGTGTGTGTGTGTGTGTGTGTGTGTGTGTGTGTGTGTGTGTGTGTGTCTATATATATTAGTTTTTAAGTCAAATATATGTATGTTCTTATATGTCCATCTAACTCGTGTGATACATGTTTGATAAAGATGTTGACTTCACTAGACACCCTAACATCTCTCTGAAAAGTAGAGAAAGGTGTTGCCGCTGCGATTTCATTTGCGCAACAACTCACTGAGGTATTCAAACAACATGTAAATTTTGTTAAATTTGTCGTGTAATTCATATTATGTTAAATTACATGTTAGTAATGTCTTTCATTGTAGAATTATTGAATTATGTTAATATTATCCTTCATTGTGTATATGCAGGAGTTACCTACAATAGGTAGCAACCCTGTTCATTTGATTCACAGGTGTGGCGGGGTAAAAACAATAGTTCTATATTGATAAAATTAGTTAAAATATTGTCATTACACATACATGTACTTAGTTCTATTTTCACTAATTCTAATGTTAGATTTTCTAATCTTATGTGTATGTAGGGAACTTCAACCCCCTCCATTTTGTCTTCGAAGGCACGGAATCCTCCATCTCGTCGTCTTTGTACCCCCTTCATACTCCAGGAGCTCCTGATGACTCACTTGAGCATGAGATGTAAATTTGGTGTGATCGATAACTTGCGGTAATTTTGTGTATTTATGTAAATACTTTCATTCTAGCATGGTCTTATATACATGTTGAAAACATATTTAAATTATGTTTTGACAAAAAACATTGTTTGCATTTACATGCTCATCTACAGGCGAGTATTCAGTGGAAAAGGACTCATAGCATGGGCTCAAACGATCCAAAGTCACCTCATAGATCTCCATCTTCATCTAAGGGATGACCGTCTTCGAGAAAGGCTAAGAGAGGGATAGATTTTGATGATTAGGAAATATATATGTCTTACATGACATTTTTTTTGTATGCCTATGTGCATGGCATTGTATGTACGCCTATATAGCATTTGAACTTGATGGTATATGACCTATTTGGGCATTTTTATATTTATTATGCACATTAAAATACTATTTGGAACTTGATATTTGTGTATGAGACCTTACATTTCTGAGATTATTTTTGCATAAAACTAATATGATGTGTACTTGACAATATTTAAGACATTATGGATTATTTTTTCATTTATTGGTGATGTACACATGTACTAGCATTTTAAATGTATAATATGCATCAAACTTTGGAAATAAATATTTATATAATGTATATATATAAAGAGTTACTTTATCTGAGTAATTATTCATTCAATTTATCAATGTGTATATGTGTATTTACCTTACTTTCACTTCTTCTTGCTCATGGTCTCTTTGTACTGGTTCCTATCTTATCATGCACTTACTACATTCTTCTATGCTTCTTAGTCTTCTCCTGTGTTAAAACACCTGAGAGTCGTCACAATTTGATGCCTTTCATCTGTTGATATTTTGAGAATGTCTCTCCATATACATTACTCCAGTGCTTGAGAATGTCTCCAAATGTAATGACATTCTAATTCAGACACTCAATGATTCTTGATTGTCTAATCCTGTCCAATTTGTGTTATTACCTTTAAAACTATAGACATTTCAAGTTATTTGGAAATCACATCACACCCTTCACTAGGCATGATGACTACCCCTATCCTTTTGAAGGTGCTTTTGAAAGCATCCATGGGTTTATCATACCATAAATTATCAATGAATGGAAGGTCACTAAGTCGTAGGCCAACTGATTCTCGTTAAGAACTAAACAAGAAAGATTTACTAGGCGATTGATAACTCCCATGTGTTCTTAGACATTCCCCTATTAAATTCATTCTCAAGAAAATCTATTCATTAAACAAGAACTACCGGACAAGGTGTTAGATCTGACGAGACGATTGTAGGTCCCACGAAGTCCAAGAAATCACCTGTCAAAGATATAACGTGTTTTGGTCTCAAGGCTCTTAAAGGACTACACCTGGACGAGGTAGATTGAAATCATGGGGAGTGTAGGGAACCAAAACAAAGCCTCCCCTAGCATTTACCTGGCCACCCCAATGTGTTGGCGTAGTATGTTTGACGCCAAGAACTTTCGTTTGCAAAGTATTGCATATGGCAGCCTTACATTGACTCAGACTACAATATTTCGTGCATTTACAAACAATAGGACAACGAGAGAAATGAAAGGAGATGAATAAAACCACACTAGAATTTCATAGAGTCCCCGATGTGGAGGTTTTGGATCTAAAAAAATGTCTCTAGGTGCCACAAAGTCTGAGAAATCACTCGTCAAAAATATAGTGTGTTTTGGTCTTAGGGATCTTAAGGGAATATGCCCAGACGAGGTAGCTTGAAAGCATGAGAAGCGTAGGGAACCAAAAAAAATCTTCCAATAGCATTCACCATGCCATCCGGACATGTTAGCGTAGATAGTTAGGAACCATGAGCTACCGTTTGTAAAATATAGCGTTTGAAAGCCTTACACTGACTCAGTTTGCAAACAATAGGACAATGAGATCACTGAATGGAGACTATATTTCATTCGTATAAGGACCTGACATGGAGGTTTTGGATCTAACGAGATGTCTCTAGGTGTCACTGAATCTGAGAAATCATCTGTCAAAGATATCACGTGTTTTGGTCTCAGGGATCTTAAGGGACTACGCCTGGATGAGGTAGCCCGAAAGCACAAAGGGCATAGGGAACCAAAACAAATCCTCCACTAGTGTTCACTAGGCCATCCGGACATGTTGGCCAAGACGATTCAGTCCCACGAGCTACCGTTTGTAAAATATAGCATCTGATAGCCTTACACTGACTCAAACTACACTATTTCACGTGTTTGCAAACAATAGGATAGCGAGAGAAATGAATGGATATGGATAAAACTGCAAGAGAATTTCATAGAGGGCTCTGACATGGAGGCTTTGGATTTGAAGAGATGTCTCTAGGTGCCACAGAGTCCGAGAAATTGCTTGTCAAAGATATAACATGTTTTGGTCTCATGGCTCTTAAGAGACTATGCCCAGATGAGGTAGCCCGAAAGCACTAAGAGCATAGGGAACCAAAAAAATCCTCCAATAGTATTCACCAGGCAGTCCAGATGTGTTGGCATAGATGGTTTGGTCCCATGAGCTACCGTTTGCAAAACATACCATCTGACAGCCTTACATTGACTTAGAGTGTAGTATTTCGTGTGTTTGAAAACAATAGGACAACGAGAGAAACAAATTGAGATGGATAAAACCGCAAGAGGCTTTTGTAGAGGGTCTCGACATGGAGGTTTTGGATCTATGAGACATCTCTGGTGCCACGGAGTCCAAGAAACACCCCCGTCTAAGATTATAACATGTTTTGGTCTACGGACTCATTAAGGGACTACATGGAACGAGGTAAATATAGTCCAGAAGGCACTGGAGCTTTGTGCCTCCAAAAAAAACACCTCCCTTGTGGTTACCTTGGCCACCCCGACGTGTGGCACAGTCAGTTCAGTGCCAAGAGCTTCCGTTTGCAAAATATTGCATCAGACAACCTTACACTATTAGAACATGCACTATTGTAGCATGCAAATGAGTGGGAGAGAAAAAATGTAGAACTAGTATTTTATAGGAAGAAATTGTGGGAGGGGAGATGATATAGGAAGGTGTCATCATGCCTCCTACAAAATCGAGGTCAAACTTAGGTCATTTGTTCAGTTAAGAGGTTTTTGTTAAAATAGACTTGTTTCAAGGTTGTACGACCAAACAAACGCAGATCTATCGCGGGTATTTTTCGGACTCCATGCACTGAGACATCTCGTTAGATCCAAAACCTCACATTGGGGCCCTCTACAATAATCTCTTATGGTTTTTTCCATATCTTTCGGTGATCTTGATGTTAGATTGTTTTCAAACCCCGGGGAAATAGTCCGTTGAGTCAGTTGTAAGGTGTTGTGTTAGACGCTATTCTAATTTACAAACGGTTAGCTCATGGACCAAAACCATCTAGGCCAACACATATGGATGCTGGCCTGGTGAATGTAGTGCGGAGACCTTTTTTGTTCCATATGGATACCCATGCTTTGGGCATCGCGCTTAGTCCCTTAAGAGCCCTGAGGACACAACATGATATATCTTTGACATGTGATTTCTCAGACCATGACACCTAGGAGAGTTCTCGTTAGATTAGAGAACATCCATGTCGGGGCCCCCTCTAAAAATATCCAAGTTTTATCCCAGATCCTTTGTGAGATCTTTGTCCTATGTTTCTAACACACAAAATAGTGCAGTCTAAGTCGTAGTGAAGTTCGTTAGACGTTATATTTTGCAAACGGTTATCTCGTGGCGGACCAAACCTCTACGCCAACACACTCCCAACTGGCCTAGTGAATGCTTTAGCGTGAAGGTCTTGTTTTTAGTTCCTTACCAATTCACATGCTTCTGAAGCTACATTCGTCTGGGCATAGTCCATTACGAGCCCTGAGATCAAAACCACGCTATATATCACAAATGAATTTCTCAGAATCCGTTGGAACCTAGGAGACATATTGTTAGATTGAAAACCCTCCCACATTGGGGCCCTCTACCAAAACCTCTCGGGTTTTTTCCATATCTTTCGGTGATTCGTTGTCCTATTGTTTGCCAACCGGTGAATTAGTGTTAGTCTGAGTCAGTAGTGTTGGCTGCTAGAAGCTCTATTGGCAAAAGGGTTAGCCTGTGGACCAAAACTCTAGGCCCAACAGTCTAGAGGCCTCTGAATGCTAGTGAAGGCTTTGTTTTGGTTCCCTATGATCCTCGTGCTTTGGGGCGGCTCCCTCGGTCGGGATAGTTCCTTAAAGAAGCCCTGACCCAAAAACACGTATATATTCGACAGTGATTTCTCGACTCCATGGCCACCAGAACATCTCATCCAAATCCTAAAAACCTCCACATTTGAAAACCCTCTACGAAATATTCTCACGTTTTTATCCATTCGATTTGGTTCTCTTGTTGTCATTATTATTTGCAACGCGTGAAATACTGTAGTCTATGTCAATGTAAGGGTGTCCATTGCCAATCACCTCATCATTAAAATAGGGGGCATACATATAGGGGGTGTGAATGAAATAAGAATTTAATTTGTTGTCCTTTATAATATTCATTTTCTCTTAGCTTCACTTGGCTTGGGAATAATAAATTTCTAATGATAGTGCCCACCACGTGAAGGTGGAAGATTTTTGGCCCACTAACATACAAACATTTAGTAGGAAGCCATTAATAGAATTTTACATCATACAAAATTTAAAAACAAAATCAGTTAAGTCAATTATTCAAATTACAGTTCACAGACACATACCTACAAGTCAATCTATGAACCACACGAATCAATATACTCTTTCAGTAATAGAGAATTGCTTATGATCGATTCACGAACCTTTCACAGATTCTTGTTTAATGTCAACTCGATATTTGATCATATTAAGATTTGTTGTAAGGACCAAAGTGAATAGTGAAGTATTCTTTCAGATTGTAACTGCATTAGTCTTCAAACACCCAAATGTGAATGTTTATTTAGGGATTAGCCGAAGCCAAGTTCCAGAGTGACTACCAATGAAACGTGGGATTACTCAAGGGTTTCCCATCACTGAAATATGGAAGTCAATTTGTTTCTCCCCTCTACAAAAACATGATAAGAAGTAGTGTTCCCTCTCGTTACATTATGTCGCAATAACTACAAAAAACTTGCCCTCCTCATCATAAAATACAACTAAGTCACATGAAAAACATTAAGAGTTGGACCCATTTAAAAATTTATAAATCTAAAATGGCATGTACATAATCTATGAGACCTTGTTACACTAATCAGAGACTCGGCCAAAGTCAGGTGATTGTTGTAATTTGATCTGAAGAACCCTTTGCAAATTGTAAATTCTTCATGGAAAACTTGATGGTGGTGTCAAAGTGGAAGTTAGGAGGTCTACAAGTCCATTCAGCACCCACTGCTATGACTCACCATTTAGTACCACACAAAATTACCAATAATGATATACAAAAACATGCAACCCACCTAGTTATAATAGTCCAAGCATTGCATTTTGAACTACCGCAATGAGTTCAATCAATGATCCTTATAACTGTCATACAATCTTCAAAGTTTGTCCAATGTTGTTCTTCGATAACCAAAAAAATATTACGAAACCATTTGATCTCCTTGCGTTTCAGGGACCATTATTCTTGACACACAACCTCAATTGATCTTTTGCATCTTGTTAGATTTAGTTACCATCCTTGAACCTTTGAACTCTTTGTTACACGTACTCTTTACCACATGCTCCTGCCACCATCTGCTTCTCATTTTCATCCTTACCACGTTAAAATCCGTATTTGTGTTAAATTGTTCAGCTGTGCATCCTGACTTCTTCGTTCGCAATTAAGACTCATCCATGCATTCGTGAATTGTGCATGTGTACTTTGTCCGGGACCAAATGCATGTTGATCGAAACTAATATTCCTTCTCATTCAAATTCACTATTAAAACACGGAATGGAGGGAAACACCCCTTTTTGTTTGTAAATATTATGTAGATGGTTTATCATCACTGATGTAGAACTGATATCTCTTAATATTTTTTGATCTTGCTCAGTTTTTTTAGAGAGTTGCAGGAATGTTATATGCAAGGAAACAACAACTTGCACGGAGTTATAATATGAGATTGCAACTCCCATTTATGGAGCTTACAATGTTTTTGTAATTATCTACAAAATCAACTACTGAAACAATAGTTACCAAGTGGAATGTTTCCTGCTAAGCGTTGATTGTTAATCCAACCCATCGAGAGCTCTAGGTGTGTGCTTGCATACTCATAAAACAATCTATGATTTGACCATATATTGTGATATAGGAATGATTTTGTAACAAGCTGACACCTATTAGATTCTTTTCCAGATTTTAATGAATGCCACCGCTATTTAAGTTGGTTGAAACAAGAAAGCAATTCTTTTCCTATTGAAATTGTACTTCTCATGGATACAACTTTTATATTGTATAAGTCACCACATACATGCACAATTCCCATCCAAAACATGACTTGTTATAAAAAAAAATTGTTCTAGTGGAGTTCTTCACAAAATTATCGTAAGAAACAAATTCTTGAAGACTTGGTGGGATATTTAATCCACACCGCTTGACAACATGAGTCGAATGCAAAAAAAAATGAGTATTTGACAAAAAAAAATTAATGCATTGATTTAAAATTCAAAGGATGAATGAAAAAACAAAGTGGTATGTGAGCGATTGATTTTCAATAAATGATTTGATCATTTCAAAGAATCTTTGGTCCATTGTAATTTGTGGATTTAATTTCTTAAACTTCTTAGGACAATGTGTTGAGTCATATCTAAAGAAATGTTTTGCACCACGATTCACGATTACGAGAACCTGTGTCTTATTTTTACTGTACTCTTCTATTCGGGTGACACCCTTGTGTTCTACATCAAAATTTTACAATTAATTGATTTAGGAATATCCAAGTAGTTGTTCTTTTCATGGAAAGTTTGCTAAAAGAAAGTCCATAGTCAGTGGTTTACTGGACTGAATCAAGATGTTCACGTCTCTCATTGGATTTCATTAGTGTTTTTCGGTTTGCTTTTCAAGCACTGTTGTTTTTCTAATCAAGGTTTATTAAGTGTTTATCACTTACTATACAATTAGTAAGTGCACGATGTGTAGCATTAATATCTTTGGGTGTTTTTTGCCCACCTAAAGTTTGATATGCTTTATGTATTGTTTTCAACAATTGACGCATTTTAATAAAACATTAGATGTTTCTTAATCCAGGGCTTCATTATAGGTCCCATCTTAATAATTACACAAGGTAACAAATTAATTGACAATCTTTTTGTTAATTTAAAACTATCAAAGTACGTAATTATCCAAATCACTAGCTTTTCTTCTCGAATTTCTTTCAGACATTTGTTAGGCATTGGTTTTATATGTTTTCATCAATTTCAATTAAGTGATTGTTTCTTGAAAAAGAAGGAGGTGTCTTAGGGTGAAGATTTGTTTAAAAGGTTACTTTATTCTTCAGGGTTTTCCATTACCAACTTTCGGGGTTGTGGTGGTTAACATTGGATTATATGTAAGGGTTCAAAAACAATGGATTCATATCAATTTCATACATTGCCAAACATTATCATTCATTACAATATATTTTCTTAACATTTTTAATTATGTATTTCATCCCCATTTTCTAATAAATTAGCTAATTTGATATAACATAGTACCTACCATATAGAAGTTTTACATCTCTTTAATTTCTTATTCCATCTCTTCAAGTGATCCGGTGGTCTTTGTTCTTGGACTTCATCTTGTCCTTAGCTCGGACTTTATCACCAATTATTAGAAAACATCAACTAGTGGGGTAGGGACAAAATGAACTTACTAAAAATCGTGCAAGAAGGTACAGAAGAAAATTACAGACCAAACATAATGTAGGCAGGATTCCGTGAAAGAGATGAAAAGAGTGAAGGATGAAAGGACGTTGGGGGGGGCGGGGACCGTACATAAACAAAGCATAACGTGTACGCATTATGACTTTTATCTTTTCTAAACGTGTCCAAGGATTGGATCGTTTGGCATCCCAAGCCTGAGGCATGACTACACAAACACAAAAAACCGGTGTTTTTGCAGAAAAATGCAAAAAATCCAACTTCTACCCTGATATAATAACATCAAATGATCGATTTGTTTTAAAAAATAACCGCGACACATAAAGCCAGGAGTTTCTCTGGTCTAAATATATTTTTCACTTCTTTCTAATAAATACAAAGGTTTCCATATATTTATTTTCTTAAATTGCCTTTTATAGCAATTTTTTGAAGTTAAATAGTCACTTTGTCGTGTATCTTTTTTTTCACTCATCGAAATTGAATAATAAAAGTTTTTTAGGACACAAACTAGGTGTAATTCTATACATATAAAAAAAATTAATTTTGATTTATTTTTTGAGGTAGTGGGGTAGTTTAGGGGGGCGACCGGAGACTCTATTATTTTCAACACATAAAATGATGTACGTAGAAAACTCATAAAAAAAATACTCCTAAAAAAATCTAAAAAAAAATTCTTAAACAAAATAGATGCTCATATCTATCTTTCACCAAAGGTTTTCAAAAATATAAATGGGCCGAAAAATGGTGGGGGGCACACGAGAAAAGTCACTCTATTATGTTTTTTAACAAAAATAGAATCCCCTGTTAGTATTAGTTACGTGACCCCAATTAAAATTGGTGTGATTCAATTTAATTTCTAGATTGAAACAAGATCAAAATATCCGATTGAATATTTGTAAATATTCGAAGAAAAACTGGTACAAGTTGAAGGTTTTTATTTTCGAAAAATGCGTCCAATTAAGACCCCCTTTTGGCCGCCAACTTGGTGCACGTAACCCCATGCAGGAAGAAGGGAAAGCTGCGGAGGAGGGTTTCAACCAGGTGGGTTGAAGATGTTGGTCCCACGGTTGTAGGCGTTAGCCGCAAGAAAAAGGGGGCAAACTAGTGCAAGAGGATGTCAGCGAGCATGTCGGCCTACAGTAAGGAAGAAGAAGTGGTAGGTCTAACAAGACTGTTTATATGAATGACCCTATAAAAATTATCCAGACCCATTTTAAGGAGTCACTTACCAAACAAACAATATATGGTTGGGATTGGATGGACCTGAATTTGTGTTGAAATGCTAATACACGCACTCGCACCGATGTATCTAGGTTGTCACTGAATCTGAGGAAAACTCATCTGTCAAAGATATCACGTTGTTTTGTTCTCAGGGATTCTTAAGGGGACTACGCCTGATGACGGTTAGCCCGAAAGCACAAGGGCATAGGGACCAAAACCAAATCCTCAAATAGTGTTCACTAGGAGCATCGGACATGTTGGCAAGACGATTCAGCCCACCGAGCTCGTTTGCAAAAATATAGAATCTGATAGCCTACACTGACTCAAACACACTATTTACGTGTTTTGCAAACAAATAGGATGCGAGAGAAACAGAGAAATGAATGGATAGGATAAAAACTGAAGAGAATTTCATAGATAGGAGGGCCTATGACATGGGGCTTTGGGATTGAAGCGATGTTCTCTAGTGCCACAGAGTCCGAGAGACAAAATTTGAGGTCAAAGACCCCACCACCCCCCACCCTATTATAACAGTTTTGTCTCATGGCTCTTAAGAGATATGCCCAGAGAGTAGCCGAAAGCACGAAGAGCAAGGTAAACCAAAAAAATCCTTCCAATAGTATTCACCAGGCCATCCAGATGTGTTGGCATAGATGTTTGGTCCCATGAGCTACCGTTAGCAAAAATTAACATCTGAAGCCTTCATTGAATTTATCAGAGTGTGTAGTATTTCGTGTGTTGGAAAAACAATAGGAAACGAGAGAAACAAATGAGATGGATTACAACCCGCAAGAGGCGTTGTAGAGGGTCTCGACATGGAGGTTTTGGGCTTAATGAGACATCTCTAGGTGCCATGGAGTCCAAGTAAATCAACGTCTAAGATATAACATGGTTTTGGTCTAAGGACTTGTAAGGGATACACTTGGAACGAGGGGTATAATAGTCCAGAAGCACATGGAGCTTTGGCCTCCAAAAAACAACCTTTTTTTTTTTTTTTTTTTTTTTTGTTTTTTTTTTTTTTTTTTTCCCCCCACCTTGTGTTTACTTGGCCCCACCCGGAGTGGTGGACAGTCGTTCAGTGCAAGAGCTTTGTTGCCCAAACTATTGCTCAGACAACCTTACACTATTATTAACATGCCTATTGTAGCGTGCAAATGAGATGGGATAGAAAAAATGTAGAAAACTATTATTTTATAGAAATTGTGGGAGAGATATAGGAGGGGTCATCATATTCCTACCAAAAATTTAGGCAAATTTAGGTCATTTGTTAAGTTATATGATTTTTTGTAAAATAGACTTTTTGTTCAAGGTTGTCCGACCAAAAAACGCTATATATTCGACGGGTATTTTTTTCGACCACCCCCCCTGGCACCTTGAGACATCTCGTTAGATCCAAAACCTTCACATTGGGGCCCTCTACAAAATCCTCTTATGGTTTTTTCCATATCCTTTCGGTGATCTTGATGTTCTATTGTTTTCAAACACGTGAAATAGTATAGTCTGAGTCAGTGTAAGGTTGTTAGACGCTATATTTTACAAACGGTAGCTCATGGGACCAAACCATCTAGGCCAACACATCTGGATGGCCTGGTGAATGCTAGTGGAGACTTTTTTTTGTTCCCTATGCTACCCATGCTTTCGGGCATCCGAGCTTAGTCCCTTAAGAGCCCTGAGACCAAAACATGATATATCTTTGACATGTGATTTCTCAGACTCCATGACACCTAGAGACGTCTCGTTAGATTCGAAACATCCATGTCAGGGGCCCTCTAAAAATAATCTCACAGTTTTATCCATATCCTTTCTGTGATATCCTCTGTCCTATTGTTTATAAACACACAAAATAGTGCAGTCTAAGTCAGTGTAAGGTTGTTAGACGATATATTTTGCAAACGGTATCTCGTGGGACCAAACCATCTACGCCAACACATCCAAATGGCCTAGTGAATGCTAGCGGGAGTCTTTGTTTTAGTTCCTTACACTTCACATGCTCTCGAGCTACCTCGTCTGGGCATAGTCCCTTAAGAGCCCTGAGATCAAAACACGCTATATATTTGACAAATGATTTCTCAGACTCCGTGGAACCTAGAGACATATTGTTAGATTTGAAACCTCCACATTGGGGCCCTCTACAAAATCCTCTCGCGGTTTTTTCCATAATCCTTTCGGTGATCTCGTTGTCCTATTGTTTGCAAACGCGTGAATTAGTGTAGTCTGAGTCGTGTAAGGCTGCTAGAAGCTCTATTTGGCAAGCGGTAAGCTTGTGGAACCAAACCATCTTATGCCAACACGTCTAGATGGCCTAGTGAATGCTAGTGAAGGCTTTTGTTTTGGTTCCCTATGCTCCTCGTGCTTTGGGGCTACCTCGTTCGGGAATAGTTCCCTTAAGAGCCCTGAGACCAAAACACGCTATATATTCGACATGTGATTTCTCGAAACTCCATGGCACCTAGAAACATCTCATCAAATCTAAAACCTCCACATTTGAACCCTCTACGAAACTATTCTCACTTTTTTATCCATCTCGATTTTGTTCTCTTGTTGTCATATTATTTGCAAACGCGTGAAATACTGTAGTCTAAGTCAATGTAAGGTGTGTCCATTGCCAATCACCTAAATAATATAGGTGGGTCATACAATATAGGTGGTGAAATAAGAATTTATATTTGTTGTTCCTTTCTAATATTTAATTTCTCTTAGCTTCACTTGGCTTCGAGAATAATAAATTCTCTACTGATAGTGCCAACCACGTGAAGGTGGAAGATTTTTTGGCACCACTAACCTACATAAACATGTTAGTAAGCAATTAAATAGAATTTTTAAATCATACAAAATTTAAACAAAATCAGTTAAGTAAATATTCAAATTAAATTCAAGAAGAACATACCTTTACAAATTCAATCTAATGAACCACAAGAATCAACTCTACTCTTATCAGTAATAAGAATTGCTTCATGATCTGATTCACGAACCTTTCACAGATTCTTGTTTAATGGCCAACCTCGATATTTGATCAATTTAATATTTGTTGTAAGGACCAAATGTGAATAGTGAAGTATCTTTCGATGTACTTCATAGTCTTCAAACAACCCAAATGTTTAATTTTTGATAGGATATCGTCGAAGCCAAGTTCCAGTGACTACCACTAACCCCAGTGGGATACTCAAGGTCTTCACCATCAATGACTATGGAAGTCAATTTGTTTTCCCCTCTACACAACATGATAAGAAGTAGTCTGTTCCCTCTTCGTTAAATTATGTCGCAATAACTACAAAAACGTGCCCTACATCATAAAATACAACTAAAGTCAAATTTAAAATACATTAAGAGTTGACCATTTAATAATTTATAAATCTAAAACATGGCATGTACATATATATATGTACCTTGTTACACTAAATCAGAGACTCGGTCAAAGTCAGGTGATGTTGTCATTTGATCTGAAGACCCCTGCAAATTGTAATGCTCATGGAACTTGATGTGTGTCAAGTGGAATTAGAGGTCTACAAGTCCATTCATCCACCCACTGCTATGACTCACATTTATTCCACACAAAATAAATACATGATATACAAAAACATGCAACACACCTCGTATAAATAGTCCAAGCATTTGCATTTGAACTACGCAATGAGTTCATATCACTTGATCCTATAACTGTCATACAATCTTCAAAGTTGAGTTTGTCAAATGTTGTTCTTCTATCAACCAAAAATATCTACGAACCATTGATCTCTCTTGAGATTCATGGCCCATATTCTTGACACACCAATCAATAATGATTTTTGCATCTGTAGATTTAGTACCATCCTTGAACTTTAACTCTTCTCTTACAAGTACTCTTTTCACACATGCTCCTGCACCATCATGCTCTCATTTTCTATGTCTTACCTCAGTAAAACTCCGTATATGTTATACATTTGTTTCTTTGTGCATCCTGCTTAGCCAATAAAATATCCATGCATTCTTGAATTGTGATGTGTATTTGTCCGACCAAATGTAATGTTGATCGAAACTAATATTCCTCTCATTCAAATTCACATAAAACACCTGGAAACACCCTTGTAAATATTATGTAGAATGTGTTTGATCATCACTGATGTAGAAATGATACTCTCTTAATATTTTTTGATCTTGCTCAGTTCTTTTTAGAGAGTGCATGAATGTTATATGCATGAAACTAACAACTTGCACTGAGTTATAATATTGAGATTGAAACTCCATTTATGGCTACAATGTGTAATTATCTACAAAGTCAACTACTGAAACAATAGTACCAAGTGGGAATGTTTCCTTGCTTAACTTGAATTGTTCATCCAACCATCGAGCTCTATGTGTGTGCCTTGCATACTCATAAAAAAATTCTCTATGAATTTGACCATATATTTTGATATAGGTAATTATTTTGTAACAAGCTGACACCTCTTAGATTCTTTTCCATCTTTTAATTGATATGCCACCGATTTATATTTGGTGAAACCAAGCAATTCTTTTCCTATTGAAATTGTACTCTCCTCATGGATACAACTTTTCATATTTGGTAAGTCACCACATACATTGCACATTCCATCCAAACATGCTTTGTTATAAAAAAAATTGTCTAGTTGATTTTTCACAAAATATTGTCAGAACAAATTCCCTTGAAGACTTTGGTGGGCATATTTAATCCACACCGCTGCAACATGATGTCGATATGCAAAAAATGATGTATTTGACAAAAAAAACATCATAATGCATTTAAAATTCAACATGATGCCTGCAAAAACAAGTGGTATGTGAGCGATTGATTTTCACATAAAATGATTTGATCATTTCAAAGAATCTTTGTCCATTGTTAATTTGTGGATTTTAATTCTTAAACTTAGAGAACAATTGTGTTTGAGTCATATCTAAGAAATGTTTTGCACACGATTCACGATTACGAGAACCTGTTCTTATTTTTACTGTATCTCTTCTATTCGGTGACACCCTTGTGTTCTCATTTCAAAATTTTACAATTAATTATTTTAGAATATCATATGTATTCTTGTCTTTTCATGGAAGTTTGCTAAAGAAAGTCCAATAGTCAGTGTTACTGACTGACTCAAGATGTTTACGTCTCTCTATTGCTTTCATTAGTGTTTTTCTGTTTAGCTTTTAAAGCACTGCTTGTTTTTCTAATCAAGTGTTTATTAATTGTTTTATCACTTACTATACAATTAGTAAGTGCACGATGTGTAGCATTAATATCTTTGGTGTGTCTTTTGCCACCTACAGTTTGATATGCTTTATGTATGTTTTCAACAATTGACGCATTTTAATCTAAAACATTAGATGTTCTTAACTCCAGGGTCTTCATTATAGGTCCCATCTTAATTAATTTAATCAATGTAACAAATAATTGACATCTTTTTGTGTCATTTAAACTCTCAAAGTAATTATCCAAATTCCACTAGATTTTCTTCTCGCATTTCTTTCAGACATTTTGTTAGGCATTGGTTTTATAATGTTTTCATCAATTTCAATTAAGTGAATTAGTTTTCTTTGAAAAATGGAAGGAGGTGTTCTTAGAGGTGAAGATTTGTTTACAAGGTTACTTTCTTTATTCAGTGTTTTCATACAAATTTTGGGGTTAACATTTGGATTCTCATGTAAGGGTTCAACAATTGGATTCATATCAATTTCATCCATGCCAACATTATCATTCAATCCAATATCATTATTCTCTACATTTTTAATATGTATTTCATCCCCATTTTCTAATACATTAGCTAAATTTGATATAACATATGTACCTTACCATATAAGAAGTTTTTACATTCTCTTTAATTTCTTTATTCTCATCTCTTCCAATTGCTCCGGTGTCTTGTTCTTGACTTTCCTCTTGTCCTTAGCTCGACTTTTATCACCCATTATTAGAAAAAATCAACTAGTGGGGTAGGGGACAAAATGAACTACTAAAACATCGTGCAAGAATGTACAGAAAATTACAGACCAAACATAATGTATGCAGAATTCCCGTGAAAGAGATGAAAGGGACGTTGGGGGGCGACAGTACATAAACAAAGCATAACGTGTACGCATTATGATTTTTATCTTTTCTAACACGTGTCTCAAGGATTGGGATCCGGTTTGGATCCCCAAGCCTGAGGCATGGACCTACACAAACACAACAAACCGCGTGTTTTTGCAGAAAAATGCAAAAATCCAACTTCTACCATGATAAATCAACATCAAATGATCGATTTGTTTTAAAAAAATTATACCGCGACATAAAGCAGAGTTTCTTCTTTGTATAAATATTATTTTTCAATTTTTCTAATAAATACAAGGTTTCCATATTATTTATTTTCTTAACTATGCCTTTTTATAGCTATTTTTTGAAGTTTAAATATGTCTATCTTTTGTCGTGTATCTTTTTTTTACTCATCGAAATTGAATAAAAGTTTTTTAGACACAAACTAGGTGTAATTCTATACATATTAAAAAAAATTAATTTTTGATATTTTTTGAGGTAGTTAGGGGGGCACGACCGGAGCTCTATTATTTTTCAAAACATAAAATTTATGTACTAGAAAAATCATTAAAAAAAATACTCCCTAAAAAAATCTAAAAAAAATTCTAACACAAACTAGATGCTCATATCTATCTTTCTACCAAAGGTTTTTCAAAAATATTAAATGGTGCTCGAAAAATGGTGGGGGGCACGAAAGTCACTCTATTATGTTTTTTAACAAAAATAGAATCCCCTGTTAGTATTTAGTTATTTGACCCAATTAAACTTGTTTGTTTTCAATATAATTTACTAGCTTAGAAACAAGAATCAAAATTATACGATGCATATTTGTAAATATTTCGAAAAACTGGTACAAGTTGAAGTTTTTTATTTTTTAGAAAAATGCGTCCACTTAAGACCCCCTTTTGGCCGCCCAACTTGGTGCACTTACCCCCATGCAGGAAGAAGGGAAAGATGAGGAGGAGGTCAACCAGGTGGTTGAAGATGTTGTCCCACAGGTTGTAGGCGTAGCCGCACAGAAAAAGGGGGCACACTAGTGCACGAGGATGTCAGCGAGCATGTAGGCATACATAAGGAAGAAGAAGTGGTAGGTAATCAAGACTTGGGTTATATGAATGACCCTATAAAAAATTATCCAGACCCATTTCTAGAGTACACTACCAAACAAACAATTATATGGTTGGGATTGGATGGACCCTGAAATGGCTAATACACGCACTCGCAAATAGTTATCTTGGGGTATGTAGATTCACATGAATGAGCCTGATTTTTATGTCTGCGAGGAGGCGTGTACTTTGATGAAGATGAGGAAGGTGCCTCATACACGCCATATAAACATTAAGCCAACCCAGTTTTTAGATGAGTAGGTAAGCAACACTTTGATTAAGGTGTCTACAGAAGTAATGTGCCAAAATATGGATAAGGCGGTAATAATCTGGGCGCTACTAGAGGATAAAGAGGACAAGGACACATAAATCAAGCGCCTTACTCAAGAGAGCAATAATGCAGTCTCGGAGGCCCAAAATGTGAAGACGATAGCAGAGCAGATTACAAATGAGATTCTACTACAGAGGCCTGAGTTTCAGGAGAAGGTGCCTCATGACTTCAAGTTTGAGTTGCACTATCTGCGCAGACAAGTTCACCTACTTTTGGGATAGGGACCAATGCGCCTCCCCAAGAAAAAGGATGCAAGGGAAGAAACAACAAGAGAAAAGGCCACCATTGATAGAATAATTTCAATATATGAGGCATTGCTCCAAACATTGAAGGATGAGCTAAAGAGAGTCAAGCTCTTAATTTATGTGCAGTGTCAGACGCCATAATAAGGACCAGAACTTTAGTGGAGGATAATGAAGTTCTGAAGGAAATGAAGGATGAAAAACTTGGGCGTGCAGAAAGGTTGGCATTGGTAAAAAAAAGTGTAAGGCCCTCGCAGAAAACCAAGATCCACACAAAGAAAGAATTAACGAGATTGGAAAACTCATAGCGCAGAAGATGGACCTTATGGAGGGAATGTTGTTCGGTATGGCCAATGTTGTCCAGGTACTATAGAATGAGAAAGAAAAGATCACTCAGGATGAATTGTATGACATAGCCACTAATATTCCAGAGAAAATGAGGAACGTACTAATTTACTAGAAGACATTGGAGGCTGAAATCAAAACTGAAGATGTACAGTTAATCCTTGCAGTTGAAGAAAAGGTTGTTGCAAAGTAAAAATTCATTCTTTTGTATAGCGTTTCATTCATTCTTTCATTACTTATTCTTTATTGTTAGAGAAATAAGAAATAATTCCCATTGTTGGGGTGGAAATGTACTCTAGTGTGGGGTAATGTTGAACAACCAGACATATTCTAAGTATTGGGCGCGTGAATATAGGGCGCTGGAAGCGCGCAGTGCTATAATAGTATTAAAGTGCCCCAACTCAAGACTTAGTTGTTTTGTGGATAAGGGCTATTTTTGGAGATAGCGTGCAAAGCACACATAGATATGAAGACTTACACTACACACTATGGTATTTTGGGGACAAGTGATAGATAAGTGCCATGCATAGTTTAAGCTAATAATAGGAGTTCTACTTAGAGTTAACTATAGGACATCTATTATTAGAATACTTGCATGTTGTGCATACTATTGTAAAGGTGCATGGCTATTATAACCATGTGACCTATTTTGATAATTGCATGGGTGGTGAAGGGAAAGTCCCTACCCCTATAAATATGTATTGACTTGCATAGTTAAGTAAGCAGTGAATTATTGTAGAGTTGTGCTGCTAGTTTTGATGCACCTGACTCTTGGAGATACTTTACGGTGTAAGAAGCTTATGTGTTTTACAGTAATTATGAAATGGAATATATTGGATGGATAATGGTGTTAGACATGATTGAATTTGGTTCTTGTATGGTTAATCTTATCATAGTTATTGTTTAGTTCATTTATCATGATTCTCTAATATCTAGATCTGGATTTTGCACTGTGGAATGTTTATGTCTACTTATGGATTTGAATATGTTTAAACATCATCACACTAACATCCTTTACAAGCAACTCTAAAGAGGGACCTAGCACCTTTGTGTGTTTTAGGGTGAGTGCTTAGCTCAAGCTGAGTGATGTGCCAGCGTCTTCATAATAAATTCTAGGATGCATCACACTCCAACATAACATCCCTCTACCATATCATCCATATCAATAACCCAACCCAATGACATATAATTTCAACCAGGCCCTTCACCATTCAATTCGTAATAACCATCACAAAAAAAAGATCCCTTGGAGGTATTAATGAACAAGATATCCATACTTGAAGTGGTTTCTGGGTCCCAAAAACACGTTATCTTATGAACATATTTGCAATGAGTCCATCCATCCTTCTGTAACATATAAAGTGTATCCTCCACAATTAGAACTCCCTAATTTCCTTAAGTTATATAGAAAATAAGATCCACAACAACACATCTGAACCTTCCGACATGTTTGTTATCGCACACAACCAAGACCTCATGCTTAGAACATTCCCCATGTCCTTAGCATGTCCCACATTAGATTGATATGATAGTATTCCACAATACTCACTCTTCTCATTCGCACAACTTCCCCAACTTTTCTTAAAACACTTTTCGATCAACATCACCCGTAAAGTCACCATCATTGACCTTTACACCATAAAACAATTTGAGGATGAATCTATTAGAGATTTTATCACCCGTTGGAGGGGCATTATTAATCAACGATCCTTCTCCCTCCTGGTGTCACCCAGATTTCATCCTGAAATCTGTGACTACCTATCCAAAAAAAATTCATACTTTTAAAATAATGGGTCATTTTGTGTTTTTATTGCCTGAAAGTTCTTGTATTGTGTCAAGATATTCCCAAAGAGCCATATTAGCCTTTTCCGCCAAATACCCAGATGCCCAAAATTGTTATATTCTGTCGTCGGGATTTGTCTGCGGGAAATTTGTATTTAATTATTTTGAGCCCCGTATGAGGCTATTTGTGCTTCGTTTTAGCTCTGTTATGATTGAATATGTCATTACTCTTATGTACCAGAAGGGTTTTAACTTGGAATAAGTTTTGGGCTTTATTTATAACTTTTGGCAATTTTTCGTGTTTTTTGTGTTGTCCCGTTTCATTTTCTATGAAATTTCTCTGGAACAACTCCTTTGTCGGGGTAAGCCTGATTTTTGGCCTGGAGCAGCTGGAAAACATATATGCACGTTATGCCCGGAAGAAGTCGCCATCGAAGGTCTAGATCACTGGGAAAAAGCGAAGTCGTGCACAGAAAAAGCGCCTGCGGGGTTGGGCACATTTTTGGAAAACAAAGGATTTAAGCTGCAATGGAAAAAATACAAGCAACAGGCAAGGTGAGAATTTTATACCTGCTTAGCAGAATACTTTTTCCCGTGTTATAAAATTCACTTAAGATGCAGTAGGAAAGTTAGAGGTCGCAGGCAAGCGAGAATTTATTACCTGCCTTGCAGGATGAAAATTCCCATGATAAAATAAAAGGAAAGTGACTTAAGTGAAATCATGGGATTTTATTGCTTGCCTTGCAGGGTAAATAATCCCATTGTCAAAGTCAAATCACTTAAGTGGATCATGGGATTTTATTGCCTGCCTTGCAGGGTAAATAATCCCATTGTGAAAAATTCTTTAAAATAGAATTATATGTGCAAAAAAGTGCGCCCCCTTTGGTGATATGATGGCAGCCTTGAAATGATTATTTTAATTAATCTATTCTTCTAAAAAGTGTGCCCAAGCTTGGAGGAAGTCAACAAGTCAAAGAGGGAATAAAAGAAATGGATTAAATGTATTAAATTTAATTTATTTAGTGGTTGCCCCCTCTCTTTCAAAAAGTGCGCCCCATTTGAGAGTTATTTAATGATTTTTAAGGCATTAAATCATTAAATTAATTTCTATTTTCAGTGGCTATGGTCAAGGCACACTGTGAAGCTTCAGTGAAGTGATGTGCGAAGGATTAAATTGGATTAATTTAATTTATTGGATGGATGTCCTTAAACATGCTATTTTTAAAAGAGAAGAGCATGATTTTTAATTAATTAATTGTCTTTAATTGTTAGGGCAATTATTAATTATAGAATTGTGAAGGTTATATAAGCATGGGTAGCCATATGGGTGAATTATTTGATTCACAGGTAAAGAACTACAGCCAAGAGGAAAAGAGCGCCCCCATTTGAAGAAGGATTTTGCTCAGGCAAGGTGGCAACAAGGCTAAAAGCTTCCAGATTTGGCGCATGCTTTGAAGGAGGTTGATCTTTTTCTACATAATTGTTTGCACAGGTGTTACAAGAGCTCAAGTGTTATTGAAAGGATTCATGCTCTCTTTATGTGTAAATTAAACACCAATTTTTGGGGCAGCAGGCTTGAAAAGTGCAGATTTTTACAATTAAAATTCACTATTCATGCTCCAGTGGCCATTTTTATCTGAATAAATTACAGGAATTCATTACAGGTGCTTTACAAAGGAAAATGAGATTTTATCAATGTCCCAATACATTGCATATATCCTCTGAATCTGAAGAATTGTCCAGATCTGCACCAATTTTGAAGAAATCTAGCCAAGTAAAGAAAAAGAATCATTTAGACAAAGATAGACAAAGACATGGCGAAGAGAGATGAAAAAGAAAGCACAATGGAGAGTCATGCGATCACTTCCAAACTTGTAAACATAGGAGACACGGATCTAGGCCTGGAACCTCTTGCCAATTTGATTGATAAATCCATAGCGGGAAAGACTTCACTCATGTGTGCGGTTAAAAGTAGTGGAATTATCCGACCTGCAGCTTTTCCATGTACAGCCTAGTTGTCAGAATTTGTTATGGAGTGTGCTAGATCTTACCATCCTTCATCCAGATCAGTGCGTGATGCTTCAGGAAAGATAATAATTCGTTTTGGATGTAGAGTTCATCAATTATTGTTTGAAGATTCCAGTGCGAAAGGTGGTGACTTCCATTAGTCTTCAGGATGCTGACAGCAGGTGGGAAAAGCATAGAGCTGATTGCGTGAGCATAATGAATAGCCGATACATGAAGAAGCCTAGATCTCCTTCAAAGTTCCCTAGAACTCTTCCATAGTCCAATTTAGTGCAGGAGGTAGATGATGTCGTCAAATTGCTATGCATGATGAATGGCGAAGCGAATGCCTACACTTTCCGTACATAGATGTATGCTTTCATCAGGACCATTGAAATCAACAAGGTTGATTCTTATAATCAATTGGTCGGAAATTATTAGCAACAACATCGGTGAGAAACTCCGGAACGTGAAGCGTACTTTCAGCTTCAAGATGACTTCATACTTGGGTGTATGCTGCAGCTTCACAAGGCGTTCTTTTCCCAAGCTGGATAGAATGTGGTGTTCTTTCTAAGGACCCCCATTTTCAAGTGCTACCCACAGCTTACTGTACTTGCGTGTGAGAAAGATTTCAAAGTGGTCAATGATGAATTCTTCTATGATTTCATCTACAGGCTAGACAAAGACTTGAAGGCCAACAGGGTAAGCAAGGAAGCATGAGAAAACTGTGTCCAAGATTGGCAGTCTATTCATTCAATTTACAGATTTCACATACCTCAGGGTTACGGGCTTTTCTAGAGAATCAATAAAGATGCCCATGTATCTGAATGATAGATTGATTGCCATGGAGCTGAGCAGGAAACTTGTGGAGTTACACAACCTTCAGTCAAAGCGGCACAAGTCTACGGGCTTCTTCCCAATCACTATGGGATATTACAGTTACATTATCATTCATAGAGCTCAGGGAATGGAGGCGTAAATGTTATTCAATTATGAGCAAGAGTTCTTCCTTGCATGACTGAACTTTGATCCATTTGGAGTAGCCAGGAAGACAATCTCCCAGGAGTATGCACATGTGCCTTCATTAGAAGATTTCTGGATGAAGTGCAAAAGTGAGTACGAGGTTAGAAAGAGAGATTTTAGCAGGCTATCAGTAAAGCAAGTGTTCGACTTTGGGCTAGCGCGGATACCTGCGGATCTTAAAGATGATGGGACTGTGGTACTTAACGCTTACCATCAAATGGGAGGAGATAAAGCCATACCACATAATAACATAGGAGGCTGCAAACACAATTGAAGAAAGGTCGGGAGCTGTGTTGGTGAATACTTTAAACTGGTTGTTGACGAAGGGATATTTCCTTGATGAAGCATTGATGAATCAAGTCATGGGAAACTTTGGAGCAGAATATTCCCTCAAGTGAAAACACGGAGGAGAAAGCAACAGGAAAGTCGAGAAGTTGAAAGTGCATATAATATCTCAATCCAAGGAGAGGATTACTTCTACGACCATGACTTTAACTCCGGTTTCTCCAGTACCCAGTACTTCACCAACTATTGCACCACAACAGCAGGGACACTTCCATGCCTCCACTGAATCTAGTGACATTCATCTTCTCCCCTCAAGCCACTTCGTTCAGCGCCTGTTCCAGAGGATACGTTGAAGCTGCAGATGGCGGAATTCGAAAGGGCTTTATCCTTGGATGACTCAGAAGATGGAATCCATAACACTGTGGCACTATCTGACAGAGAGGATGCTGAGCGGAAGATGGTAGTACACTTAGCGACTTCAACGACTTCTCATTCTCCGAGAAGTAACTTCTCGGAATGGTTGGCTTCGTAGTTGGTTCTAGAAGCGGAGAATAGAGATGAACTTAGAGGAGCACGACTTGCAGCTACTACAGAATCTAGGCGGAAGAGACAGAAGGCCTAAAGTTTCCAAAGCAACTTCTAGGATGATCATCAAGGATTCGGGAGAGAAGTTTGTTGAGATATCAATTCCGACAGAAGGAAAGATAGAGGAGGAGCTCACGGTAGAGGATGTGACAGTAACCAAAGTACCCCTTGGTCAAGCCACCACTGAAGGATTGAAGCAGAACACGCAGACATGGATGGATGATTTATTCCTTAGGCTTGACAGTGAAAAGGCAGAGAAAGAAGAGCTGTAGAAGCAAGTATCTCAATTATTGTGAGATCATAACCAGAGGTTGCTAAACCTTCCATTCAGCCCCATTTCAGAGTAGGTGAGTGATTATCTTATGCAGGAAATGGAGGACGTAAGCAATCAAGTAAAGGCTATTGACGAATGGAAGGATTTGATTATTCCTCAAGCTTCTGTACAACTTGGAGAAGTGTCAGCCCACCTAAAGGTTATGGATGATGCAACAAATCAACTGAAGCAACTGATGGCAAACATAGAAGGCATGAATACAGTTGCAGAGAGTAACCTGAGTATTTTGGCCGAGATCAACAAGCTGCCGGGAGATGTATTAATTGCGGAACAGATTGTACCGGATGGATTAGTCGAGAAGGGGAAGCAACTAGAGTTTGCAGTATCTTTCCGTTTGGAAATCTGTAGAGTTTTGCTGAAGAGGATGCAGGCACTTAAGAGTAGGACATCAAATTTACCAGACAACATCATTTCTTTCACTGAGGAGAGAGTGGACGGGAATGTCACTTCATACGTGCGGATCATCTCAATTAAGGTGCCTAATTCCCTAGAAGGATCTCTTCTGATGATACAAAAGAGAATTGATAAAGCTACCAAGCCTTTCATGATGAATTCTATCAGTAGACTGGTGGCGCAGCTGCAGGCAGACATTGTGAGGTTTGGGCTGAGTTTAGAAGATGTGGAAGCATGCATCAAAGTGTTGAATGAAGGGTTGTTGTAGTTCAGGATAGAGAAAGAAGCAGTGGCTAAAATAGATGGAAGGATGTTGAATTACATGTTCGACAAGTATATCCGATATCAGAACAAGAAAAAAGACAAACATTACAGCTAGCATGACTTCTTCTATTCTTTCTTCTTCTATTTTTTTATGTTCTCAGATGAAATTGTAAAACTTCTAAGTTATTGGGTTTTTGCAACCATTACTTAAAGTCATGTGGAACCATTCTATTAGTTAAGTGATACATGTGTCACTTAAGGAGAAGATAGTTGAGGATGATTGTCAAATGTCATCTTTACTTGTTGTTTATGTTTCAGTTCAGTTTGAGTTTTTCCCATTTGTACTTTCCCTCCTACATTCTATAAGTAGGAGAAGAACACCTCCGGGTTAATGATCGATCAGAATTCGTAAAGCAGTAATCTTGTGTTCTAGACTTTGTGTTGAACCCCTGAGAGCAAAATTGGAGCAAATGAATACAAAGGAGCAGGTTTCTAGAGGAACTTTGTGTCATGGTTGTACTTTGTTTCTTGCTTTTAATCTTAGATCTCTTAATAGAACTTTGTGTTATTTTAGATCTGAATCTAGAGTTGCCTTTGTTTTATAATTATGTGTGTTCATATCTATTAAGTTTTTTCTATGTGCATGCAATTAGCTCTGCTATCTGCTAATTGGGATGCACATCTTCCCCATTTCTTCTCTGTATTTCTTTTACTTCCATCTTCTATAAAATACTTCCTTTCCTGAACAACTGTTTACCTTGCTACAGAACTTCTTAGTTATGGTTCATGAACTAAGTGGTTTAAAGTAAAACCCCTAATAGATAATAACATATTTATATTGACAAATCTAACACGGGAGCCTCACTGGTTAAATGAGGGAGATTTATCTCATGACTACCTAGGTTTTGTGCTATGCAGAAATTCTAGCCAACACCTCCCAAAAATAGAATTAATCGAACTATTTTCTCACTCAGTGTGCCCAAACATATATCATCAAAATTACAAATCCAACATTTTCAAACGTTCGACGAAGCCTTCATTATGACCCACAAACTAGAACTCCGTGCCCTCAAGGATGGTAGGGTCAAACTCACAAAGAAGCATAAACATGAATCCTCGTTCAAACCATCCTCCAGTCATGAAAAATATAAAACATTGGCAAACATGGTCTTCGTAAAGACTAATTCTAAAGAATGATTGAATTCCAAACGCACATGCTATCAACATACTTATACACCCATTGGTGCATCTTACAATGTAGTATTTGAAAAAATCTTAGCAAAATATATGATCTCTCTTCCACCCATTCATCCTATTGACATGTCTATCTCATATGCCCCCTTGGTATTGAGAGAATGATTACTGCAAATACCATATGATCAAGGGTCACGACATCAAAAGATGTTGCTCATTCATAAATGTCATTTAGGACCTTATTGACCAAGGTGAGTTGCAATTGGATAATCCAAATGCACCTCCAAATAAGAACCTATACATTTTTAAACAACCCTTTCCAAACCATGCTCCATCCACTAGTCAACTACAGTCTAACATCATCCACTTTCATCACACCATCAACACGATAAAAAATCAATCACCAACATCTTCACCGTCAAGTGTTTTCTATCACAAAAATGTCAAACAAATCATCCATACCACCTACATCTAGTGTTTCTACCCCAGAAACACCTATTGAATCACATACCTCTTATAGTCTCCCCTCTGTCAGAACCAAAAATCTATCCATATCCACTCCATCTACTTCAAACTCGTCTGTGACTCTTCACAAGCCTTAGAAAAGAAACCTATAATGCAGTATGTAAAAAGCTCTTACGATGACCACATCACCTAACACCACATGTATAATCTTAAGAATCTCGTTATGCGACCGCCCATCCCTCCATCCAAGAAAGTAATAATCATATCACATGACCATACAATCTCATCAAAATAAAATCTAAAACCCATGCCTTCTATTTTGGGTCCACGCTCCTCGTCAAAATTATCAGTCACTATTACAGAGTCCAAGGTCATTCCTCAACTGCCACCTAAATGTGGTACACAAAACATTATCCCTTCAACATCAACATATGTATCATCAAATGAAACACCAGTTCCTTTGACCTTAGCCTTGAAAGGACACTATGATACAATATTTGAAAGGCTCATCCAAAATTCCATCATAACCCTGCCTTCTCTTAAACCATCTAGCTCTCTGGGGTGGAAACCTTCTTGGTAAAATTTTAAAGCATTCTATGATTATCACTGAACATAAGGAAATTTTACTGAGGACTACAAATCCTTCCATGTTGCCATTCAAATCCTCGCTAATAAAGGTATTCTTCCCCTAGATCTAGAACCATAAAAAATGACCCATCAAACCCATAAAACCACGACATCCAAAATATCACCATCTACATCCAAAAAATGCAAGGCAACTTCCAAGAAAGCTCTGCCTCTTCCAGGAAATACCTGCTTCATTAAATTGAAATAGTACGTATAACTACCAAAATTCGTACGCACAAACCCAAGACTTCAGATCAAAGTAATTCCAAGGTCTCCATCCTACTAGCTCTTGAATCATCGAATCCAACACCTTCTGTTAGGGTAAGGTATCCATCCTTGTCGCCCTACATACCCAATAAACCACTACTATACAAAATACCATCATAAAACAACTCCATCAAGCTCCACTAAAGATGTCCCTTTACGATCTTGTGCATTCTTCACCACAACATCGCCAAGCTATGATTGAAGTAATCTAATCCATATCAATACCCTTAGATGACCCACATCCATTTGTGAATCTGGTCGGTACCCTTAAGATGTCCACTACCATCTCTTTTGAAACCTCTAAAATCTCGTCCTTACAACCTGAAGACGATGATCATCCATTATCCATCACCTCCTAAATTGATGATACTCTTGTTAAGAGAGTCATGATTGACAACAGCGTCGGTATCAATATTATATCATCACATGCATTTGATCAACTCCATCTACCCAACACTATCATCACCCAGTCACCTGCATTACTGTGAGCTTTCAATGATATTGTCGCTCCCACATTGGTTGCGGTTATCTTACCCATTAAATTCGGTGTCAAGACACTTCATAACTCTTCTATATGGTAGAAGGAGAGTTCTAATATAACATGTTATTAGGACGACCCTAGATCTGCGTCATGTGTTGTATCCCATCTCACCTCCATCGTTGTCTCAAATATGAACATGAAGGTAAAAACTTCACCATTCCAGCTGACATGAACCCCTTTAAAGCATGTCATATGACGTATCAAGCCAATGATGTGCTTGTGCCTAAAATTAACTTAGGTTCCTATAATGAATCCTCTACCAGTTCTTCTGTCACCGCCACAAAATTACCAGATGAAAACTCATTCGACGACATCATGCAACGTCTTTCACTGGGGGAGTATTGCCTCCTTATACTTAATTCTCTTCCTACACCGATAAATAACCCATGTATGAACCTGATGTCAGAAATGTTATCTCTTTCAGTCCACCACATATTAAAACCAATCTCATCTACAAAGGGATCCATCACCCCTCCCTACATCACAACAATCAACATCATGCAAAACCATTCATATCAGATTTCACATTCTTGTATAATCAAACCTTTACACAAATGTACCTCCATTTTTGTGCCTAGAAAGGATTTGGCCTTAGACATTATGAGTACGACATTCATGAATTGATCCTTGATCATTCCCATAAGCCTCATGAAAAATATGGGTTAGGTTTCAAAAAACCAACCTTTGAATCCTTTAACGTTGCATAGGGATCTATAATAGAACCTGAACCATCTTCTCCACCCTTGCACAAAGACTCCATGGAAACAAATGACATTGTTTCCATCCCATATAACTTTTATTTAGTCAATACAATTACCTTAGGACCACTTACTTATCGAACTAAATACGATACTAACACCCTTCCTTTCATATTTCTTGAAAAGATAAAAGAGGATTCCCCTACCATTGACATCCTTCGATGTCACGCCGATCAATCTATTATCTCCTACATGGGGGCATAGGACCATTGACTTAAAAATACTCTACCACCTAACACATAGAAAATCCTTAACAAATCCACCATTGACATTAATATAGGGACCAGAAAGGATCCTCATATAGTCAAATTCGATCAATCCCTAGATTTGCAAGAATTAGAATAATTTACTGCCTTCCTCTCTAAACATAGTTAGGATTTCACATGGTCATATATCCACATGTCGGGCATCAACCCTAACATTTTCATTCACAATATTGTCACCTATACTAACGCCAATCATGTCAAATAAAAGTTACGTAGGATGTACCCTCATGTGGCTCTTCTCATCAAAGATGAGTTATAATGTCTTCTTTCTACCAACTTCATCTTTCCCATCGACTATCCACAATGGGTCTCTAAAATCGTACCCATGACCAAGGCCTCTGGAAAGTTACGTATTTGCACAAACTTTTGAGACCTCAATATCGCTTATCCTGAAGACAACTTTCCCCTTCCTAACATTGACCAGCTTGTCGATCTCGCCGCTGGCCATGAAATGCTCTCCCTTATGAATGGATTCTCTGGCTACAATCAAATCATCATCGCCACATATGACCAAAAAAAACATCCTTTTTCACTCCTTGGGGGACTTTCTACTAGCGTGTCACATGCTTCATACTCAAAAAAGTAGGGGCCACCTATCAACACGCAGTGATGTACATCTTCCATGATCTTATCCACTATAGAGGACTAAGTTGATGACCTCTTAGGAAAATACAATAAATGTAGGGATCATCTCATCATCCTTGACACCATCTTTTCTCGACTCATCCAATACTTCCTTCGTCTCAACCATGTTAAGTGTGTATTCAGTATTCTCACCGGAAAACTCTTAGGGTTTATCGTCTCTATTCAGGGAATTGAATTAGACCCTACATCAAAGACATCATTGAGATGCCTCCCCCATCAAACCTCAAATAAATTCCCAGCCTTCAAGGCCAACTTCAATTATTCTATCATTTCATCTCACAAATTTCAAACTGTTATAGACCATTTCACCATCTCCTTCGAAAGGATGTACACTTTAAATGGGATTACAATTATCAAAAGGCCTTTGATGACCTCAAAAATACCTCTTATCACCACTTGTGCTTACACCTCCATATGAGGGGGAGTTGTTATACCTCTACATATCCGCTATTGGTCATGCCCTGGGTGTTATGCTTTCTCATCGAGATGAGCAAGGTCATGAAATGGTTATTTATTATATAAATTGCATTCTCCATGACTATGAGACCCTTTATACAAAATCCGAAAAGTTTTGTTGTTCCTTACAATTTGCAACTTCCAAACTCCATCATTACCTACTTAATCATTAAACCTATGTTTTTGACATCTTTAATCCTCTTAAAACCATGAATTCCAAACCATATCATAGTGACCGTATCACTTGGTAGCTCATGCTCATGACTGATTTTGACATTGAATTCATCTCACAAAATTCTATTAAGGGACAAGCCATTGTTAATCAGATTGCTGAAGCCCCTCTTCCTGACAATCAATTATCTCCCAAACAATTTCCAAAAAAGTCTATCAACACCATCGATCATGAAAAACACTCCCATAAAAAATGGAAATTTTCTTTGATGGGTCTAAGTTTCAGCCAGGGGAAGGTCTAGTATCATTATCATAGCTCCTTGGGGGATTCCTATCCCTCTATCTTTCAAATTAAACTTTGAATGTACTAACAACATGGAAAAATAGAAATATCTAATCATGGGTCTCCAAACCACTCTCATGTTGGGTGTTCAAATCCTGAACATCTATGGGGATTCACAACTCATCATAAATAAGATCAAAGGAATTTATCAATGTAAAAACGAGATTCTACAAAAAGTATAAAACCATTTTTTGAATTCCTCTTAAAATCCTTTAATTGTTACACCATCCAAATAGTTCAATGATCTTCTAACAAAGTCATGGACACCATGGCTTCTGCTTGCATCACTCATCCCCATATCAACTAATGATTCCAAACTATTTGCTGTTATGCACAGAACTCGATCAACCATCTCACAACAACAAACTCCCTTTTATCAACCTCATTGAAGTATAATCCAGCAGAACCTCTAGTATACTCAGACTTTTGACTATCTCTCAAAATCTAAAGCTTCCCTCCGACCTATCTAAGAACATGCTAAAGGGATATTTTATTCAATGCACGCTACCCTGATATGTCATCATAGGTAGTGTTTTATACAAGCACATATGGCTTTGACAGCCTCTTGTTACGATGTCTCAAATCCCATGAATCCACTAAATGCTATTTAAGAAGTTCACGATGGCATAATTTGGTGGACACTTTAATGGTATGGTTGTCACTTAAATGCTTCCTACATATGGGATATTACTAGCATACTCTCAATATATATTGTTTCCATTATATGTCAATAAATTGCATTAAGTGCCAACAACACTCTAAATCTCACTCCACATACCTAATCAATCTCTACATCCTACTCAAGATCTATGGCCCTTATCACAATGGGGACTTGACCTTATTGGCCTCATAAACCCTTGTTCATCACAATGGTATCACTCTATCATCATAGCTACTAAATACCTTCACTAAATGGGTAGAGATTATTCCCCTAGTCCTCTACTAAATAACACAAAATCATCGACTTCATCTATTAACACATCATATATCGTTGCTTCATTTTCCCTTACAAACTAATCACTTAATAATGGAAAATCTTTCAAGAAACAAGGAAGTTAAGAAATTATGAGACACATGTCAACATCAAACTAATATTTTCATCACTTTATTATCCATAAGAAAATGGACAAGATGAATCTTCAATAATAAGATAATTAACAAATTTCTCATAAAAACCATCAATCAAGTAGGAAGGAATTAGCATATCCAAATCTCATTTACTCTTTGGGCTTATCGAACTAGAATCTCATACTGCCTACAAGTGTTACACACTTTTCTTTATTCTATGGATTTGAGGTGGTATTACCCCTCGACTTTAAAATTCCATCACTCTATGAATATCCCTCAGATAATTTATCTCTAATGAGGATTACCATCAAGAACGCATCTAACACAATTGTAGTTGTTAGATGAACGTCACCTAATAGCTCATCTAACACTCATCATGTTTATCAATATCACGTCAAACATGCATACAAATAAACATGGTCAAAGAACGTGAATTCAATATTGGTGATCCCATTTTACTTAAATAAAATAAAAAAACTTTCACTATTTTGGAAAAGTATTAAACATGGAAAGTTTTACCCCTAATTAGATCGGGTTTATATTTCATCACTCACAAGTATGGATTGGGAGCTTATCTGATTTAACATAATCAAATATGATCTTCATATCTAAACAGGACACATAAAGATATCCTTGCACTTGTGGCACTTTCTACTGCTAACATACCTAATTATCTCATGACATCATAGTCACATCAACGATCATCAATCAAAATCAATACATCCTATAATGTCATATCACTGTAGCATGCATCCAAAGCATGTGGTTTACCATCAAAATCTGTGTCAACATAATCGCATCAAAGATTAGTACTTACGGCATCATATTCATCACATATTTCAAATATATTTAAGTCTCCTCTTCAGTAGGAACCACATAATCAGGTCACATCCATCCACATTTTATCAAGCATCTAAAATAAATGTTACTGGATACAACATGTCTAGTTTGTGCAAAAGTCATCATACACACACTACATATGGGTACTAATAAGTATACCATCAAAATCATAAGGTCTAAAAAATCTATCGATGCATCCTATCAAAATATAGAATGATTCACTTGAAAGATCTCACATACATAAATCAAAATATCTACATCATATTGATCCCTCAAACTGGACAACTACTCATGAAAAGTATAGACCAATCCCTCAAAGGACGGTCATTCCACCTAACACTTCAAAAGTCAAAAGTCCCCCTACAAATTGTGGACCACTCCCTATGGTGGCTGGATTCCACACTCATTATTAATGCAAAGGTTGGTCCTGCACCTATCAACCTTCACCTGATACACCAAAAAATCAGGGCTCATCATAGGAAAGATTCCTGCTATCAATCAACTATCTCCGTATAAGTATCCGAACTTCCTACATTGATCAATTTGCATCTAAATAAAAACATATAGCTGGGGAAAGAGCTTACGAAGCCATCAAAAGGAGAACCTACTCTCCCACACAAGTTACGTATGTCAACCCTTCCCATGTATTAGGAAGGTATAAAAATTCACTTACATCCATATTTGAGATCCTACATATGACTACCTATTAATAGCTACATGTTAATTTTGGTTACAAGGTCACAAACTGCAATGCCTTTATCATACATTCTACTATCACATATGTATCAAACCTAGTCTGAAAGCAGACGATTCACATTTTATTCCCAATCATGATTTTGAGCATTTTGAAATATATCGACATCATTATGTTTGAAGTCACATTACATTAACAAATAAAATCAACATATCATATATCATCTCTAACATGTCAACATCACATCAAACATCATAACAACATTTATACATCTAAATACCATGTTAACATCATATCTAAAGAACGCATTGAAATTATCACAACATCACATCAAAACATCATATCAACATCTATACATCTAAATGGCATACCAATATCATTTATAAACACTACATCATCACATCATAAACATTAAAATGAGTCAACACATGAGCCAAAATCAAAATCATATATATATATATATATATATATATGTCACGTATGTAGGTCGCATGTACATCATCATGAGTCACAAAACTGTATGTATCAAAGATATACATTAATATAGGCTTCAAAAAAGTCAACACATCAAAAAACATCATAACTATTGAGTAAACCTTGAATATTCATCAATCGGATGCCTCCTCGGGCACTACTCCCTTGATCACTGCCAGAACCTCCATCTGGTCCCCTACATGGAACCACCTCTATCTGGACCCTGTGGTGGCTGCTCCCACACTCGTTGCACTTCCTGACGGTGTTTCTCGTCTCTACACCTGATATACTACAAAATGAGGCTCATCAAGTGGCCTCCGTTAGACTATTTCCTCATAGTATCCCAACTCCTCGCATAATGACTGGTAGTTATCTAAGCTAACACTACTAAGTGGTCCCATCTGATCACTATCCTTAACCCTCACTACCTATAGCTCAGCTCCCGAAATAGAAGTACCTGCAATGTCGAAGACCTTTCTCAAGACCTCTCGTTGTTGTTTATACATGTCCCGGTCAGCTATGACCTATGTCAACTCTTCCTATACATTGACAATTCGTTAACCCAATCTATCTCACTCGTCAATGAAAATATCTTTCTCTACGATCAACATCATTCGCTTAACCAACATTGCGGCCTTCTCGGCCTCTAAATGCTCTATGGTAGCCTCCAGTGTTTCCTTGTCACCACCACCACCAACATCCTCACCTCCTCCATCCTCACCCTCACCAGCTACCACTTAAGGAGCCATCATCCACACGGGCTCGTACCCCGCCTCTTAAATCTAGTAAGTTTATCCTACCACCACACAGCATAGGCCTCCAAGGTAACCCCATCATCATCCATTGTCGTAGGGGCACCCTCATCATCCACACCCTCCTCACCTATGATGACACAAAAACTGTGACAACTGGAAATCTAAAAAGGGGGCTTACCTCTCCCAGTGTGGGCCTCCTCTATCTTCAGGATCCTCCTATAGCCTCCACTATCCTTGTTTTTCACTTAAAATTTGTTTAGATATATCAATCTCTCAAGTTGCATGGTAAAAAAGAAATTACCATTAGTAGCTATTGTCCATTTATATGGTGCAAATTTTCCCTCCCGGGAATTGCTGACGATTCCTCTAATCACTCGACGATTTCCTTAAATTGCAAGCAATCCACTTCAAATTTTCAAAACAAAATATTCAACCAATCAAGTCACTTTAATCAAGTCTTCATTCTCATTACTTATGGCTAAAATTATATATAATTTTGGGTTCCATGCCCCTTAAAAAATCAACAAACAACCAAATTAAACAAATCCTACCTTGATCACGTAGCCTAATCAGTCAAAGCCTGCCTTTACCAAGATCCACCTCGGATTTGTACAACCCTTAAAACCGGTAATTCATACATCTATAGGACGTGAACCCTTTAGTTCCCCTATCACTTGACTTCATGGTATTTTAATACCACATTTGTGGTGACATCATAGTGGATAGCATACCTTCAACTAGGATTGTTTCCTGTGACTGCTTCTTATAATTTATACGTCTATAGGTTGTGAACCCCTTGGTTCTCCTATCATTTGACTCCATGGTACCGTGAATCACACCTTTTACGAAAGTCTTGTTTTCATGCCTCATTTTGGGGCGGCTCAAAGAGAAACACAACGTCAAAGAAAACCTATATAATTCAACGAACTCTTTCAAACTGGCGATCATTACACTCCATCACAATCAACCCCAGTTTGAGGGGGAATCACCCGTCCAAACACAAGCCAAACCATCTCAATCATTTTTGTCCAGTAGTTTGTTTATTGCAAACCACTTGACAAAAAGGGGCGAATGTAGACATTGAGTTTTCGTCACCCACCTACACCCCATACACCCACATTAACTCATTTAAACCTATAATTATAATATAACCTAAGTCATTACACTCACGGTCATAAAATCATTTCCCCCCATAAATCTTATTTACTTATTTAAAACTTACCCTAACCTCCCTAAAACCACCTAACCACTTTCAACTCATCCTACCCCCTTTTATCCTAACCACGCCTAACCTCCCCCATAACCATTTACCCTCATCCCCATACCCAAAACACTCATTTTTGAAGTGGTTGAAACCACTTCCAAATGGATTCATCCGCATTTTCTGAGTCATCGATGATTCCAACAAATCACCGATAATTATAAATAAGAGGTTAGACTCTTGTTTCAGGGATCTTCAAACTTGAATTTTCAAAAGTACTACCGAAACTTTGTCACTCCAACAATCTTTAGACCTTGCAACAAGACCCTGCCACTCCAAGAAGCCATCACACGTCGGTTTGAGCAGTCATACATCTTTAGAATCCTCCATACATCATCAGACAACCCAGTCATCTCTTATAAGAATTGTAACAGTTGTTCCCACATCAAAGGTAAATCTATTTTTTTAATTCTTGTTTTCATGTCATCTACACATCAAAATAAGGAAAAAACAATCATTTCTATCTTTTTTTTTAGTCAATTTATCTTGTCAAAAAAATCAAATTTTCCACAGGAATCACCGACGATTCCCTCAATCACCATTGATTATCACTAAGCACATGCGATTGCTTCCAATCTAGCCATCTTTATTTATCATTTCTTTTCGTCACCTTTTATTTATCAATCTGTACTTAATATGTCTGCTTGCAAGATGTATTTCCTGTAGATGATTGTGTAAGACCAATCCCATCCAATCACAAACATTTATGACCTTCTTATTGTCCAACAACCATTCGTGTGGGAGTAGTTTGAAATCCTCCATGAGCTCACTTTGTGTGCCATCACCTTTGCACCAAACTAGGAGGTCATTGAGGAATAGTTTGAGTTCCTCCACGAGATACGACAAGAAACTAAATACTATTGGTACGGTTACTTTGAAGATCTTCATATCATATCCACTCTAGCTTGGACCACCTACGAAGTAGAACACGATCTTCCCATCCAACTTGAGTTCTAGCTTCATTATCATGTATCGTCCATATTATCATGATTTATTTTACTATCTTTTTCAAACTCACTTAATTATATCAAAATGAGGTGAAATCCTTCAAGGAAGTCCCTTTAGATTCATAGAATCGTCCTTTACTGAGCATCTCGTTGTCATATTTATCTAATATCTTCTGTCTATCTGTCTTTGCTTGAAAGACCCCTCACTCGGCAAAAGGAGGAGCACTTTTTCATTGTCCACATTCCATCATCCCGACATTTCGAATTTTGGCGCATATATTGATAAACCCTGTTATTTTTGAGTTTTAGGTACTTTAAGCACTTGATAACATTTACCAAAAACTACCTAACACATGAAGTAATAGATATTTTATTCATAGTTATAAAATAGGATATATTTTCAACATGGCAGGTAATGGTCGACACATTAAGAAGTGTGCTTGCATATATGTGGATCTCAAATATATTAAACCATGCATATATTTGAGATCCACATATATGCAAGCACACTTCTTAATGTGTCGACCATTACCTGCCACGTTGAAAATATATCCTATTTTATAACTATGAATAAAATATCTATTACTTCTATATATATATATATATATATATATATATATATATATATATTACAATGCACACGTGTATATAATGTGGCCACATTCTTGGTTTGTGGATATTTTGGAAGATGCAATTAAAGGAAGGATTATTTACTTAGTTAGGTGATATAATAGAATGTTTGGGATTTAACATGAAATCTATTGGATTTTTAGAATATTTTATTTGTCTTTATAAGTATAAATTGTGCTCAAGTGAATATTGCGAGACTATGAAGTGGAGCACATATATTATATATTAGTTGGGCAGGAACAATCTGAGCCATGTAATAGGTGTGCAACATTCAAGTATGTAATTTGCACCTTTCTATTTCCAGTGTTCCATGCATGTGTACATCTTATCTACAAAATTAAATTCCATCCAATCTATGGCCTAGATGTCATAAAAATAATAAATACAAAAAAGCAAAATTTGATTGAAAGATAAAATCCATGTATTGCCCGTATGACCTTCTATTGGAGGAACTAAATTATTTTTGATTGTTAATGCATCCCCTATTTCCCTACATCTACTCAAGGTTAAAACTTAAAAGAGGGCCTAAAGTGCTACAAAAAAGCAAACTATGTGGTTGAGCTTCAAACCTTAAACCTATTTAATTTTCCCCTTTTTATTTTGTCCTCTTTAGATGCATATTTCACTTATGTGGATAATGAAAGTGAGATTGAGATGATAAAGTGGATCACAAATAGTGGATATTTTCTGGGTTGATACACTTTGAGCCGTGGAATAGGTGTGGAACATGCATATCACATATTTGATTCCCACCTTTTTGCTTCCACTTTTCCATTCAAATTTCTATCTTTTCTGACAAATTAAACTCCCTCCAATTGATAACCTTGATGCCAGATAAACCAAATGAAAAGATAGAAAAGCCCAATTTATGGTTATCATCATGCTACCCGCCAACAAACAACCCCTAGAATAGTTTTCGTCCATTCTAATCAAAATATAGACAACACCAATGGATGAACAATGTGGGTGTCGTTTCATCCAAGAACGTGAACAATAAAAAAAGATCTGTTGTGTTTGCGGGGTTGGGTTTTGAACCTAGAACCTATTGGATTTTCCCCATTTTTTATTTTGAACCCTTTAAGTGCAAATTGCACTTATGTGAAACATGCAAGCGAGGGAGACGATAATGTAGATGACAAATAGCAGATGTTATTATAGTAGGAACAATCTAAGTCATGGAATAAGTGTGAGGCATGCAAGTATTTAATTTCCATCTTTTTATTTCCAACATTCCATTCATGTCTTTGTCTTATCTAAAAAATTAAATGTCATCTAATGGAAATCCTTTTGGGTTGGGACACTTTGAGCCGTGGAATATGTGTGGTACAAGTAGGTGTTTTATTAAACGTCATGCTATCGATGTCTTTGACACCATAGAAATTAATAAATTAAAATTTAGTAAAATTCAAGACCGGCAGATAAACCTACTTGTCACTCATATGACCATTCATTAAATCTTCTCAATTATCATTAATTATTTATGCATCCCATGTTTCCCTGCAATTACTCAAGGTTAAAAATGAAGAGGAGGCCTAGAAACTGTTACAAAAAGTAAGTGGTGTGGTTGGGCTTCAAACCATGAACCTATTTAATTTTCCCCTATTTACTTTTGGCCCGTATAAGAGAATATTTCATTCATGCGAACAGTTCAAGTGAGTTTGAGACTATAAAGTGGAGCAAAAATAGCAGATAGTTTATGGGTTGATACACTTTGAGTTGTGGAATAGGTGTAAGACATGCATATATTTAATTCCCACCTTTTTATTTCCAACTTCCCATTCATGTCTTTGTATTTTCTAACAAATGAAACTTCATCCAATTGATAACCTTGATGCCACAAAAAATCAAATAAACATATAGCAAATCCCATTTTATGGTTCTCCTCATGATGCCGCAATTGGACAACCCATGATACATGTTGAGAATGGTTGTCCTCCATTCCAGTCAAAGTATAGATAGTGCCAGTTAATGAACGACATGGGCTCCATTTCTTTCTAGGATGTGAACAAGAAATAAGGTCTATTGTGTTTGTGTGGTTGGGATTTCCACCTTCTTATTTCCAACTTTCCATTCACGTCTTTGTCTTATCTAAAAAATTAAATGTTGTCCAATTTAAAGCCTTTTAGCTTTGGACACTCTAAGTCGTGGAATAGGTGAGGACCATGTAGATATTTAATTCCCTCATTTTTATTTCCAACTTTATGTTCATGTCTTTGTCTTATCTATCAAATTCAACTCTATCCAATTGATAATCTTGATGCAAAAAAAAGAGATAACAAATCTTGAATTTTATGGTCTTTTTCATGTTACCACCACTGGAAACCCCTAGTACATGTCAAGTATAGATAACACCAATGAATGAAGGACATGGACACCGTCTCTTTCCCAACCACAAATAAGGGACAAAGTCAGCTGTATTAAGGAAGTTGGGTATCGAAATGAGATCCAATTGGATTTTACTTATTCTTTATTTCGACCCCTATAAGCACAAATTACATTCATGTGAAAAATGGAAGTGAGTTGGAGATGATAATTTGAAACAAAATAACATATATTATTTTGGAAGAAATAATATGAGTCATTGAATAAGTGTGGGACATGTTGTTATTTAATTACCACATTTTCATTTCTAACTTTCCATTCATGTCTTCCTCTAATCCACTAAATTAAGTGTCATCCAATCAAATGCCTCGACACTATAATTTTTGGCCGATAGGCCTTACTATAGTGAACATTCTTGATAACCGTTGTTTTGATCGTCTTCGTTGTTATATTTATTTAAAATCATTACAAAAAATAACATGCTTTGTGATGCATTGGAGAAGGCAATGATCCTATTGGCATTTTTCATTGGTTATCAAGTTTGTTCACCTTTCACCTCCTGCCACTTCATCTGTTCTCCGTTGGTGTCCTCCTATTTCCCATTGCCTCTCTAAATTGTTCAAAATTACAATACTGTCTTATTTCCACTTTGAGAGTTTTAGAAATCATTGGTATTCAAATGTGCGTGGCGCTCCTCCTGTTATGCTTAGTCTTTACCCACCTTGAAATTTCGCAGCATGTCTCACCTGGGGTATACACATTTATTTTAGGTTGGGGTATTTTACACCCAACAACTCGAGTGCCACAGGTTAAAGAGCTCCATTGTTGGTCAAGAATAATACTGTTTGATTGGCATATGTTTTCACGTTGTTTGATATGATGTTAATACTCACGGTATCGCCCTCTCACTGACATAAAAAATAAATGGCTCTTTCGAATGTAAGTACCTACCACTCAGTGTGTGTTTCTTTCTCATCTCAGGGCCTTCCACTACTCATTTCAGGTTCCTCGGGAGTTATACTAAGAACATACTTGTTTGTGTTTTGTGAAAATTTAGACCCTGTTGATGTCCTCCTCGTCCACCTAGCACAAGCCTCTTCTACTGCTTGATGTGTCACAGGAGCTACCGAATGATATAGTTGGGGAAGGGCAGGGTATGTGAATCATACCTGCACACTCTCAATATTTTATGCTCAAAATATTGTTAAAAAGAGGGGAAATGATTAACTGTATTTTATTGTCTAATTTCTTTAGAAGATCTTCCAAAATTTTGAGAAAAAAGCTTAAGGAAATCGTAAGGATTAAAGCAATTATAATTAAATCCTGAATCAAAGAAAACATCAAGAATCTTAATGCCTTTCCAAATCCCCAGAATGATAATGCCGAACGAAGGAGATGAGGAGATTCACTCCAACTTTAAAGGCCCTAGTTCTCTGCACTAGGTTTTTTCAATCAATATTAAACTTGGTATCTTAATGTAATATTTTATCACATCCTAATGGTCTTGGATCACTTTGATATACTCAAATATGATGATTAATGTGACATTACGCAAGTTGGCTTCATTGTAGCAAAAAAAAACATCAATAAAGAAGAGTCCAAACTATGACTTGCATTTGCAAACGGTCTTTATGTTCAGCTCGACGGAAACATTGCAATGTGGTATTTATTTAAATCGAATTTGACAAAAATTGCAACGTTTTAATTCCCTCACATCTTCTTGCTTCAAGTACTTCAGTTCATTGTGTTGAAAGTTTCAAAATCGTAATTTTTTGAGAGATTAGACCCATTAAGTTAGCCTCTGAGAATACTAGTTCTCCCTCAACAGATCAACATCAATTCACCAAGTCCACGAATTATAAATATGAAGGCACAATATTGTTTCCAGTAGTGTGTAATGGTTATATATTTAGATATAGTTTAATTGCTTTTAATTGTCTGAAGTCAAGTTTCTTCTCAATCATTTTGATCATTTTAATATTTTATTTCTCATCTTTTTCAATATTTTGTGTTTCCTAGGTTATACTTATACAAATTTCACATTTGATAATGAAAATGTCATATCTCATGTTCATGAAGGGGCACCTTAGTAGCAGTAAGACAAGCATAGCCCAATTCATGGAAAAATTGCCCCTCTTCAAACGGAGACATGTTTGCAATTCCACACTTCCTCTTTACAAACTCAACCAAGTATCCCTCCTCAATTATCTCTCCTACACCAGGAACAGCAGATGGTTATATGGAGAATGACAAACACACATGGAATGGTCTATCATTATCTTAGTTATCTATGCTTTTACCTTACCCTAATTAATTTGTATTATCAAGAAATCAACTTGGTGGTTGCTCACAAGATAGTGATATGTTGCTCACAAGAAGCGAGAGAGGTAAGGTTGTCGGGCTAAATCTTTAGTGATATGTTTTGTTTCCCATTAACACAGAAGATTCAACAACAAATTATGTAGTCTATAACATTGAAAAGAGCCACCTTTTGTAGTACCCACCTCTCCCTTTATATCATAATCATCAAAGCTCTTTTTTTACGTTTCAATTTTGTAGAAGATACTTATTTTCAAGGAATTGTTTTCAAATAATTCCTTTCCTACATTTCAAAATCTCAGATTTAAAATCAAATGTGGATTTCAAATGACCTCTTATCAATTCTATAAAACAAGAATTATTACTCAATGAATAGAGATGACAAACACAACTTAAAGTTTTCATTATTTCCCAAATTTTGCTGAGAAGGACACAATTTCAGGTTTCATGTCAAGCAATACAATATGTAAATATTAAATACAGAAAAATATTTTACTCACTTTATATTTGGATTTAATCCATGGATGTTTGCAAGTTCATCCTCATCATTGGTGGTGGGTGTTTTAGGACGTTGCAAAGAAAGCAATTGAGATAGTCATGGGAGAAATCCTGGAGAGAAGATACTGATATCTGACATTGAATTCATGATTGGTAGACCATGAAAATTGTGCCAATAATAAAGGAGGTGGTGGGAACAAAGAAGAAAAAGGACTTGCATGCTCAAAGTCACTTGTAGTTTTTAATGATTGTATGGGACAGCAGGAGTGGATCATTCAGCTATAGTTATGTAATTAAAGATGGACAATTACATATTTGGGATATTGAGTTTTCTTGTTTGTTGTTAAAAATCACGATTGATTTTTTTAATCTTATATTTGGCATAAGATAACATTAGTTATAATGACTCTGCATTTTAATCATTCATCTTCGTTATTAGTTCATAATTTATATTTCTCTCATCGGTTTGTTTTTGAAGATATAAAAAATTGGATTTTCTCAATGGAGGGATTACACTATAAATGGAACACGTAAAATTGTCAATTAGGAAAAACACATGTGCAATTTCTTTTTAAACATGTGCTCCTTCCTTTACATTAGTTTAATACTTAGATTAGATATGGTTATTCCAAAACAATCAACATTCATTTTCCTCTATATATCTAGATATCATGTTATAGGTCTGGTAAAATGACCAAGGGGATAAGAACTGTGAATACTTTGTTTCGATCCTCTTATTTTCGTCGAGTTTCCATATATTGGAGAAGATGATAGGTTATAATTACATAACTAAGGTTATAATTACATAACTAAGGTTTAATTTTTTGAGAGATTAGACCCATTAATCCCTTGGATGATAAAGTGCCTTTGGCCATGCTTATTTTAAAGTTGATTATTCTGTCAACCGCTACAATGGCTCATCATTTTCATTTTCGCTATCCACACAATTTTGTAGTCGGGTTAAAATTGTTTGAAACAAGAAATGTTGTCAAAATTCTCAAAGCAATGTAATGATGTTGCATATTTTTAAGCTGAATTGTCTAAAAATATGTACCTTTTTTATAATGATATAGATTTCTCTAAATATAATTTTCTCTAACTCTAATTTTTTGGATAGAGAAAGCTTCAACCTATAACGATTTTAATTATTGATGTATCCTCCTTAATGCCTATCGGCCTCTCACATGCACCCAAGGATGCATTTGCTAGTTCTATTAAAATAACATAGTCAAGTTTATGTCAGTGGTCATTGATTGATGGCTTCTTCAAGAATGTTGATGGGAGAAACCATACTCATTACCCTGATAGCTAGAAAGATTCCCTAATTGCAAATGTATATGAAATTGTAATCTCGGGATGCCATGTCCATTACAAATATTCGTATCTCTAAAGTGTCCCTTGAGATGCACAAGCAAATTCCGCTTTCATTTACGTGTTCTAATACCCATAAAACACAAGGGTTGAAATTACAAACAACACTTTTCAAATTGGTAGTATTAATGAACCACTCCTTCCCTTTTAACATATATCTTAAATATGTTTCCTTGATGCCTAACACACAACAACCCCTCTCTCTTTCTAATGATAGACAAAAATGGCTCGTAATCGAGGAAAGAAGAGTTTCACATTAGGTTCCTTGTGGTTTTTTCCCTGCCCTTAGACTTCTCTCCTTCAAATCCCTGTTTCATTGCCCCTCTTCCTCTCCCACTATTTCATCCCCTCAAGTTCAACTTCTTTAATGCATCCCTTAGGCATTTTCATTGTACATTTCACGTACGATTGCTAGTTCTTTAGTGCTTCTTTTAATCCTATATTGTTTTCCTATTTTATATTTATGGAGATAAGAATGAATGAAATGGTTTTTTATTAAGTCCATTAGACCGAATGGTCGATGGAACTACTAAAAAATCTAATTGTTTAAAGATTTGCGGGCTTAGTGTTATCTTGATAACAACTCCTCCTCCTCTATTGATTTAAGTTAACATCTCCACCCAATCTTTCATTTTACTTTTCCTCGAATAGCTCTATCTTGGAAACAACTCTTAAATTTTTTTCGATACTCGACGTTGATGTACCTTGGACATTCAAAGGGAAATGCTCTCTTCCCACATGTTTCGAATGTGTTGTACTACATAAATCCTCTCTTCCCACATTTTCTTAATGTTGTCCCTCGCACCTCAGCATTGATGATCTTTTCTCTACATGTAATTTCAGCCCCAATTTAATTTCTGCCGCAATATAAAGAGCACATGTGAGAGCTGTTTGAAAGCGAAGCGCACAGAGAAAAAGCAGAGGAGATCCGTTTGAAAGCGAAGCGCACAGAGAAAAAGCAGAGGAGATCCGTTTGAAAGCGAAGCTCACCAGAAAAAGCAGATCAGAACCGTTGCAGAATAGATCCGTTGTAGGTAGAGATGTATAAATAGCCCCGCCCTCCCCTGACCTTTCACTGTAATCATTTTATTCCATTGTTTTTTTTGTGTGGCGTGCTTGTGTAGTCTTATGTACTATGTACTGTGCCTGTTTAATGTCTGCCCTGTTTGTGTTGTGTGTGTGGCGTGCGGCCGTGCCTGTGTAGTCCTATGTACTATGTACTGTGCTTGTTTAATGTGTGTGTGTTTTTCTTTTCTTCTCTGTTTTGTGAATGGAATGAGAATCGAGATAATCCACTTATTTCCCCTGTACCTCCACGCCTAGAGGATTGGGTTGTATTGTCTGGAGAGAGATGGGCTCGTTCAGCCGTGGCCAGTTGCGTGCTTAGGGATGGAAGCTCCATGCGCGTTATTTGAAATCTGTGTGTTTTGTTGCGTGCTTAGGGAGGCCAGGGTTTGAAAATGTATTTGTCTGCCGTGGTCGAGCTAGGCGCAGGAAGCGAGAGAGGTAAATGTTGTCTGTCTAAATCTTTCTGTTACGAAATGCATAAAACTGTCTTTGAATTTGTTTTTCCCATTGTCTCTAAATTTGTTTTGCCAAGGATCAGTATTCACATACACGTTTACTAAAATTTATAGTCTCAAGGGAAATAAGTATGGTGACATGTCAAGTTAATATGTACAGAAAATAAAATAACCAAACTGCAGCCATAAAAATGGAAGGCGTAGGGAAAAAGGAATTTCTTATGCATTAATTTTCCCAACCAGCGCGTTCCAATTGCAGTTTCTCTTATATATTTCTTGTGTATGTTTAAATGTTTGCCTCCGACGTCCGTTAGCTATGGGGCACTGCTTTCTGTTTTGATGTTGTGCTATGCGTTTCACAAGAAGATAGGGATTTTCCTAACAAACACATAACCCTGCGTAGTCACTCCTAGCGTGAGTGAAAATAGTATATTGTAATGTTGCTAGAAGATAAGTGAAATCTGTGGTTGATGCTAAATAGAGGCATGCACTTTATGTCTTTAAAGTAGAATTTAAATGCAAAATGATATAGCTACCTAGAAGATGTAGGAATCTAGCTTCTCAAGTCTCTAGTCAAAGCATTACTAAGAGCCATGCGCCTGCAGGCAAAAGCCATCAGGGATGGAAACATGCGAACGCCTGGCAAATGTTTGATAGAACAATGAGCTATGAGAGCTATGAGCTATGAACAATGAGAGCTATGAGCTATGGTCTCGATGATGACCCGAGTTCAAGCTGCAGTGATTGCAATGACGATGATCTAAGTTCAAGTTGCAGTGATTTCGATGATTATAACCTGGGTTCAAGCTGCAGCGATTGCCATGATTACTACCTTGTGGCAAGGCCAAGTGATTCGTGATTTAGTCCCTACCATTACCTAGTGGAAAGGCTAAGTGATTCAGGGTAGAGTCTCTAGTTTTAAGGAAGCTGACAACTGCCATGATGATGACCTAGGTTCATGTCAAAGTGATTGCCACGATTATTAACTAGGTTTGAGCAGTATGCTAGATAACCAGGGTTCAAGCTGCAGTCATTGCTATGATGATGATCTAGGTTCAGGCTGCAGTGATTTTGATGACGATGACTTGGGTCCAAGCTGCAGTAATTGCTGTGATTATGATCCAGGTTCAAGCCCTGCTGGGCATGATTTTTCCATTGTCTAGTGACAAGGCAAAGCAATTTGCCATAATGATGTCCTGGGTTCAAGTCCAGAGTGATGTCTATGCTCATGACTGTGGCCGATGATGTCCTGGGTAAAGCCCTGAATGATTGCTATGGTCCATGACTATGACATGGGTGAACGACCCAACCAACATGCTTCTTGTGTTAAATCGAGAAAACAAATAGTTGACATATTCTTGTATTGCGACATATTTAATAAATTAATTCTGCTGTTTTTTGGGCATAAATTGTTTCCATAGTTATAAATTTGACACTTCTAGAAATCCTGGAGCAGAAGTTCATTTCTCTACACATGACCAATGGGAAATACAGGCAGCCAAAATTCTACCAGAAAAAGGGAAAGCAGATAATGGATAAGTGCTTGGTAGGTTTTGTATTGGGTAAGTGCTAAATAAGATTTCAACTGCCACAAAGAAATTAGAGAGTAGGTATCATAAAAAAGGGTCTGAAATTGCTTGTTTGTCTCAGATATCGATTTCTGTCTGTTCTTTTCTGTTCTAGAAATGGCAAACACTGCAAGCTTGATTTTTTTTGTAATTTTTTTATATATTTTGTACTTTTTTGCTTAGAAAAAAAAAGTGCCCAAATGAAGGAAAGCATCCATTCATGTTGTGAACAGACCAATGTCGCTCCTCCTCTTGTGTTTTTGTTGGAAATAATTTGAAATATAAAAATTATTTCTATTTCTATGTCTAGTATCAGTGTTTTTATTTTTTAGCCATTTTCACCAGGCCTTACATTGTATATGTTGATTTTCAAATTAATTACACTGGACAGCCAGGATTGAGATCATTCAGCTATTAAAAAAAATGCTTGCAGCTTTGCAAACGATTGACATAGATATTCCTCTGTTCTTTTTGGGGCAATCTTTAATTTTGCAAACAACTATTAAAAAGGGTTCTGGATTTTCTGTGCCTTAATTGTATCCTCAAATCATGCAGGCTTGGTGTTAGATCATTGGTGCTTGAGCAAGCAGATTCTGTAAGAACTGGAGGGATTTCTTGGACTCTTTTCAAGAATGGATGACGTGTGCTCGGGTATGAGTATCGGTAAGGGTACGGGTACAATACGCTCATACGTCAATTTTAAAAAACCCTTGGGTAACGTCTTGGATGCGTCTGTAAATATATATTAAAAAATTAAAATATATATTTTTATGTACTCATTTTACTCATTTTTTAGGCCATAAAAAACTGAAATAGTCATACAAAACTTGAATCAATGTTCAAAACATTCAATATACTTAAAGACTCTGCATTTTTATTGATCATGTAGCTGCCATACATATGATGTACGAATATCATGTTAAGTTTCAACATGAATATGAACAAAACTTGAAATTTGAAAAAAAAATACTAGAATCCACGTTCAAATTTTCAAAACATACAATATACTTAAGATTTTACATTTCATTGTTCAGTTTTAATGATTAGAAAAGTCAAAAAATAAAAATAAAAATGAATTAAAACCTTTAAAAGACGTATTTAGGAAGGGATATGCCGTGGATACGTGTGGGTACCTCCTGAGTATGTCACAAATACGTGATGACGTATCCGTTTCCGTATGATGTATCTGTACATATCCGTGCCGGATACGTATCAGATAGGATTTGTGGGGGGTCAGGGCGTATCCTGGCAACGTAGCGTGTGCTGGATGTCGTCGGAGTGGTTTGTTTCCAAAAACCCTATTATTCCGTTGTAGAGCTTTAGCAGTGATTAATTTGTTCTTCTTTTGTCTGCAAATTTACTTTTTAAAGCATGTTGTCATCATATGGTAATATGACTTCTATGCACTCATTTTTGTGTATTCATTAAGTGGGATTCTTTTGGTTATAACCTAGTTTTTCTGATTTTGTGCTCACTCTCTCTGAATAGAGTTTTCCATTCAGGAAGATAAAAATAATTTTTCACAGTAATGAATTGCGTACCTGTAATTCTAAAGTTTGAACTATCAGGTAGCTCCAAAAGGGAAAGCCCATTATTAGAATATAGTAAAAATCCAATACAGAGTTCTTATTAGGAGATCTTATGGTTCTTTCTTTCCGCAAGAGTATTTTATTTCTGATAATTCAAAGATGAATGAATACGTGTAATGGTTGCAGTGCCCTATTTCTTGGAAAGAAATGCCATTCTCTATTTTTCTAAGATCGTAGCCAACTGCAGGAAGACTTTATTTTACCTATCATTCTCAGTTTTTGGTTTTCTTATTTTCAATGACATTTTTCCTTTATGAAACATTTCGGTTTGTTACCCTTCTCACTAAAAGCAGTTCCCTTTTCCTCTCTGTTTACATGTTCTGTTATAGCATACCGAAGAATATACTTGGTTGCTTTATTTTCTTTTTGTGAACATTTGAAAGCAGTAATATTGCATGATGATATATTTATCCACAATGAGCTTGATACTACTGCCCATGATTCTAGAACTTGCGGAGAAGAATTCCAAAACTACAAAGGAAACATATACGAGGTGCATAAGATTTATTTTCCAGTATTAATCTTGTTATTTATGTATTCCAATCCTGCAGCTTGGAGATTCAGGCTAATAATGGAAAAGTTCTCAGGTCTTTCCAGTTAAAGGGTGAAGGCAAGAGGTTGGATCATATCCTAGCATTTTTAATCTTCACTTGCATTAATTTAGGAAAGCTTTTAAAATACTTGGAATCCAAAGAACTAGTGCTTTCCAATGTTTGCCATTCTATTTGAGGCAGATATGCATCTTTATGGGAATTCATACTCTATTTTCGTTTTGAATATAAGCAGCTAGGCTTACTTATAGCGTGTTTAAAGTGTTACATAGTATCCAGCTATGTTGCCACATTCGGTGAACTTCAAGGAAAAAAATCGAAATTCCCCGAATTTGAACAGTGTGTTGAAAATCGCGATTTAATTCGCATTTTTTTTCCTTTTTTGGCAAATTTTTCCGTTTTTAGATTTTTGTTGAAAAAAACACAAGGGAAGTAAAAAATTTGCCATTTTTGGAAAGGGACCAGGAAGATGTAGCAGCAAAAACTTGCATGTGCCATAACTTTCATTATGTGGCTCCGTTTCAAGTGTCGTTTTCTCTAAAAGTGCATATTTTCTCGAGCTCTACGCATTGATGGCAATATTTTTCTTATTGTCATAAAATCCATTTTTGCACCTTTTTCGACCAAGCAACTTCTTGCAATCTTTTGAAATAATCATGAGCTTTGATCGCCTGTAGATAGATTAGTAATGAAATCAATGAAATGTGATATTATCTCTCTTTTGAAATGTGAATTTATCTTTTGTTTTTATATATTTAATAAAAATGTATATTTCTCATAGTCGAATTTAATCACGAATTTAATCGCTGATTTTTTTACCAGTGAATTTTTCACGAATTTAATCATCGGCGAATTCGAACACGAATTCGAATGCGGCAACTTAGGTATCCAAGGACTATTTCAGTATTAACCTCGTAACTCCACTGCTTATTGCAGTTAATATATAAAACATATACACCATATTTAATCTTTAGTGGATCAAATCCATTTTCCTACACTGTTGTACATGGTGCTGAACACTCGTCAATGTTCCCTGTATAGCCATCTTATAAGAGGATGATTGACAAAGCTGGTATATTGGGTTGGCCGTGTTTTTTAGTGTAGAAGTTCAAAACTTGCAGCTTACAACACACAACTTCTCCAACATGACAAAATGCACATTATCAATTTAGAGGAACATGCACATTCTTTATGGGAATTCATACTCTATTTTCGTACTGAATATAAGCAGCTAGGCTTACTTATAGCATGTTTAAAGTGTTACATAGTATTCAGGGACTATTTCAATATTAACCTCGTAACTCCGCTGCTTATTGCTGTTAATATATAATGCATATACACCATATTTAATCTTTAGTGGATCAAATCCATTTTCGTACACTGTTGTACATGGTGGTGAACACTCGTCAATGTTACCTATAGGGCCATCTTATAAGAGGATGATTGACAAAGCCGGTATATTGGGTCGGCCGTGTTTTTTAGTGTAGAAGTTCAAAACTTGCAGCTTACAACACAACTTCCCCAACATGACAAATATATTTAAAGGAACATGCATATTATCAATCAGTCGAAGTGCTGTAAATGCGAAAAGAATATAGTTGCAAAAAACAACTTGTATATTGTCTTGAGAAACTAAAGTGTATATGAGCGAAGAATAGGCTAGTTTGCACAACCATTGTATTCTTGGGTAGACATCAGATGTAATTTTCAAACTACTTTCTCGAAAAAATGAAATAAATAATAAGTTCAACACTTACTGTACGAAGCAGAATGATAACTCTAATCTTTGAACTATGCATCTTATCATCTACTTAGTAATACCATGGCATATTTAGTGCCTTTCGGCTGTCTGGCTGGCAAGGCTATGGCCAAGAAAGGGTTCGTTTGTGGAGAAGTTGATAGTCCATTTCTAACTATGCATCTTATCATCTACTTAGTAATGCCATGGCATATTTAGTGCCCTTCGGTTGTCTGGCTGGCAAGGCTATGGCCAAGAAAGGGTTCGATTGTGGAGAAGTTGATAGGCTACGGGGCATATTTAGATGCGATTAATGTCTTACACAATCCCTATTGGCTGCACTGTACTCAGTTAAAGAGAGATTCAAAATTGTTACTCTCTCAGGATGCCTTTTAATTGCCTTGAAGTACAAACAAGTTCTTTTAACTTGCGCATCTCAAGGTTAAATGGGTATGAGCATCATTCTGTATGTGTGTCAGGGTGGGGAGGGGAGAGTACATTTGGCATGGGTAAAGATAGTAAGGGACCAATATGCATCCTGAAGAAATTTATATGCCGATACAGTGGCGAGCAGTATACATGCAAAGACATATGAATATATAGAGATATACAAATTCACATCACATAAATGTGCATTTATGTGTATGTGTGCGAGTGTCTGTTTCTGTCCTTAGAAATAACAAATAAAGAATCCTTCAAGGGCAAAATATTTTAGGCTATGACGTGTATTGGAGCACATCTTTAAAACATATGGAGACTTGGACACCCGAACACCATCATATCCTCCAAATGTACAAAATATCCTATTGTCTAATGAGAAGACTTGAATAAAAAGGTCTTCTGGGGTTGGATTTCAAAATCCAAAAATTATATACTTGATTTCTTCACCCAATGTAGGCCTAGGTGATTCTCCTACCCAGCCATATCATGGAAATGCTCTCAACAGGGTTGTAGCCGAACAACATGTGGTAATTGGTATACAAAATGCAACGAGTTGAGATTCACATAGGTTTGTAACCCTAGCAAAATTATAGAAAACACGAGAAATCATCTCCACTGCTGCACACCATGGATTGTCATCTAGGACTCCATCACCTTATACTATAGTACTCGAGTCCATTGCTTTCCTCACTAGCCATAAAATTTGGGAATTTTGTTTCTCGTGTATATGCAAGACCAAGGGAGGTGATCTGGGGAAAAATTCATCCTTCTATTAAGTGTTGTCGTGGCAAAAAAACAAATGGTGAAGTCCTTTGTTCACATGGTGCCATTTCAAGTCATTGCATTTTGCTTTGATTTGAATGAAGATTTTATCATTTAATGATAAATATTTATGGTCTATTTTTTTTTTAATTGCACAGGGGTATCCCGTGGCCCAGCCTAACGACCAAACCCACCTTTACCTTGGTCTTACTTATTGCCAAGTTAGGGATAGGAATGGGCGAGTTGGGGCGAGACTAGTCCCCAGTCCCCTGAGATGCACACCACCGTCCGTAAGCAACATGCATTAGTTCATCCCGGGCGCCGGAGTCGAACCCAAGGCCTTGGGATCAAACCCAAAGCTCAAGCTGCTACGCCACCTGTGTGGGCATATTTTTTTTTTTTTAACAATGAATTTCAGTATTCTTTAGAGATAACAATGTTCCTTTATTCATGCGATGGTTACTTGTTCTTAAATAGTTATTTTTGTAACTTACAAAGTCACATCTCATGGAATAAACCTTCTTGATTCATAATAAGGAAAATCTAATACTATTGGTATTACCTATTCCCATGTTCCATTCCACCTCAATCTATAAAAGACTCTTCAAAATGTTACGTTCATTGTGTGTATTTTATTTTCTTTATATCTTATCACCTTTCAATGCAACAATCAAAGAAGCACATGGGGTGGAATGCAAGGCACTTTTGGAATCTCTTGCACATAATATGCATGAAGATACTATATGTTTTGGTTCAAGCGTTGAGACCATTGAGTGTACAAAAAATGGCCACATAAATTTAGAACTGGATGATGGTACACAAATACTTACCAAGGTATAATTTGACCACCATAAGGCACAACATATTATGTTAACAGGTCGAAAACCAATAAAATGTCTGCAAATATGAGTGTAAAGTTGAATTCATGGAAATCAGTGTTCAAAAGGGACTATTTAGAAATCTCGAGCTTTTATTCAAGGAAGTGCTACATTGTAAAACTTTAAAGGATAGTAGGTCTGGAAAATGAAATTCGTCCATACATTTTATCATTCGAAGCCATAAAGTAAATAAAATTCATGAATGATTACCCTACATCATAGAGTATAATAAAATACCTTTATTAGATGATGAAATTTACCACAGACATTTCTTTTATTTTTGACAAATATAAAAATATTTAGATTATGAGAAGAACAAAGATGCTTCAGAAGAGACTAGTTAGAGCCCTATTTAGAAATCTTGAGCTTTTATTCAAGGAAATGCTACATTGTAAAACTTGAAATGATAGTAGGTATGGAAAATGAAATTCGTCTATACATTTTATCATTTGAAGCCATAAAGTAAATAATACTCACGAATGATTAGCATTCAGTATAATAAAATACTTTTATTAGATGTTGAATTTTACCACTGTTATTTCTTTTATTCTTGACAAATATACAAATATTTAGATTATGAGAAGAACAAAGATGCTTCTTAAGCAACCTTTGTAATGTATTTTTCAACAGTGACTTAGCATATGTTGTTCTTAATATAACCCTTAGGCTTGATACTTGACATCAAAAGATGATTTAGTCACTAGATAACAATGGAGGGCAAGCTTGTTGTAGTAGTTGAACATGGTGTAGTGTTACTGAACTTTTGCTAGCTATAAAGGTCAATAATGTTGACCTTAGACAGATTTAGTCATGTTAGTTCAGAGCAAATGGAGATAAATGTAGTCTAGAAGAAACCCAACTTGTGAATATTTGCATACAGAACAATAGACTATCAACTCAAAGAAGTCAATTAATGGGAAAAGCGTGAGGTACATTGTGGCTGTCATGAACAGAAAATAGTATTAACTTTTAATGCATATTAATTGCATTAAAATGAGAGTAAATTTTCTTGATAAGAAAAAAGGCATGTTCAAGAGGCTAAAAAGATAAAATAATGGAGATGAGGGAGCTATTATAATTTGAAACATATCAGAAGAATTTTTCTATATAATTTCAAAATCACATCTTCACTTTTCTTTACTAGCAATCCCATCATTCACATGAAGCAGGATTATGTTGTGTCGTCAGGGATGATTGAATAGTGATTCAACAAGTGAGGGTCCGGGTCCGGAAAGCAAATGGAAAGGGAATGTGACCATTTCCTTTTAAGAGCAGCAAAGTACCCATTAGAACTTCGAACCAAAAAGAATATGGGTTGTTTGAAGACACATTGTTGTACCACAAAAAATCTCTTAATGGTCTTAATAGGTAATTTATCCATAATTGTACCAATATAAAACTATTAAGTGCTAATTATATAAGCTTGGTTGGTTAATGTTTTGAAGCTTATATCCGATCCCACATAAAGGAAATATCAAGAGGTGCAAGCCTTTGACTTTGAGCCTTAACAAAATTGTATTAAAAATTATAGAATTTTCTTGTTGCATAAGTCATTGTTTTACAAAATTTCAGTACAAGTTTCATATTTGTTGCTTGAAGACTCATTTTGGAAACACGATTGCATTGCATGTGGGTGATTCATGAGTCAGAGGGGTTCCTCAAGACTACATTCTCATTGCGGCACTCTTGTCAGTTTTTGGTCACATACAAAGTACTGTGTGTAACATATGCGTGACGAGATCGATTGTGAGAAAGTGCGAAGTGTGAAAGAGTGACCCTGAGAGCTGCGAACGATTTATGAACCAGAGTTGATTGAAGAGGGAAGAGCACAAACCTTGACCTCAGAGAGCTCCTTGTGAGAAGTAGAAGCTTGGCGAAGGGTTTGAAGGCAAGAAAACAAGCTAGGGTTCATAGGAGAAGACGCAAAGCTAGGGAAAAGAGTCTCGAGGGTTGAATTAGGGCACGAAGTATAGCAGATTAAGCTAGGGCATGAAGTTGAAGAGAATAAGTACACGAATTGAGCAAGAAGTTTGGATTTCAATACCAAAGGCACAAGTTGAACAAGTGGTTGATTTAAAGCACCTAAGGCATGCATCTCGTGGATTTCTAGGTTTGATTAGTTGGAGAACAACAATGGCACCAAAGAACAAGAAGAACATCGATGACTCTCCGGATGATTGGTTTGCTGAAATGCTATATCCACAAGTTTTGTTGGGACGCCATTGGTCTTGAAGTTGACAAAGTGCAGTTGACAAAGTGCATAAGTCATTGTTTTACAAAATTTCAGTAGAAGTTTAATATCTGTTGCTTGAAGACTCATTTTGGAAACATGATTTCATTGCATGTGGGTGATTCATGAGCAAGCGGGGTTCCTCAAGACTACCTTCTCATTGCAGTACTCTTGTTAGCTTTTGGTCACATACAAAGTACTATGTGTAACATCTGCGTGAAGAGATCAATTGCGAGAAAGTGCGAAGCGTGAAAGAGTGAACCTGAGAGCTGCGAACGAGTTATGAACCAAAGTTGATTGAAGAGGGAAGAGCACAAACCTTGACCTCAAAGAGCTCCTTGTGAGAAGTAGAAGCTTGGCGAAGGGTTTGAAGGCAAGAAAACAAGCTAGGGTTCGTAGGAGAAGACACAAAGCTAGGGAAAAGAGTCTTGAGGGTTGAATTAGGGCATGACGTATAGCAGATTGAGCTAGGGCACGAAGTTGAAGAGAACAAGTACATAGATTGAGCAAGAAGTTTGGATTTCAACACCAAAGGCACAAGTTAAATAGGTGGTTGATTTTCAGCACCTAGGGCATGCATCTCATGGATTTCTGGGTTTGAATAGTTGGAGAACAACAATGGCAGAAAAGAACAAGAAGAACATCGACGACTCTCCGGATGATTGGTTTGCTGAAATGCTATATCCACAAGTTGTTGGGACGCCATGGGTCTTGCAGTTGACAAAGTGCATAAGTCATTGTTTTACAAAATTTTAGTAGAAGTTTAATATCTGTGGCTTGAAGACTCATTTTGGAAACATGATTTCATTGCATGTGGGTGATTTATGAGCAAGAGGGGTTCCTCAAGACTACCTTCTCATTGCGGCACTCTTGTCAAATTTTGGTCATATATAAAGTACTGTGTGTAACATCTGCGTGAAGAGATCAATTACGAGAAAGTGCGAAGTGTGAAAGAGGGAACTTGAGAGTTGCGAATGAGTTATGAACCAGGGCTGATTGAAGAGGGAAGAGCACAAACCTTGACCTCAGAGAGCTCCTTGTGAGAAGTAGAAGCTTGGCGAAGGGTTTGAAGGTAAGAAAACAAGCTAGGGTTCGTAGGAGAAGACACAAAGCTAGGGAAGTATAGCAGATTGAGCTAGGGCACAGAGTTGAAGAGAACAAGTACACGGATTGAGCAAGAAGTTTGGATTTCAACACCAAAGGCACAAGTTGAACAAGTGGTTGATTTTCAACACCTAGGGCATGCATCTCGTGGATTTCTAGGTTTGAGTAGTTGGAGAACAACAATGGCACAAAAGAACATGAAGAACGTCGATGACTCTTCGGATGATTGGTTTGCTGAAATGCTATATCCACAAGTTGTTGGGATGCCATGGGCCTCCTAGTTGACAAATTGCAAAATCAGTGATTTACAATCACTGAACGGAAGCCCATGATACCGACATTAGAAATGATGTCTTGAAGGAAATGGACAAAAAAATGGTGGAAGGGTAGATTGTCCTTGATGACAAGGTTCTGAAGGATTTGGAAAGTGCGGGAGTCTTGCAGCTGTATGAGTTTCCATTCTTTGGAAACCCTGTGTGTTTATACCAGTCGCTTATGTCAAGAATGCACGAAGATTATTTTTACTCCGCAAGCAGGAAAATGCAATTGGTTGCATAGTATATTGGAAAGGTTACTGGGCTGCGTGACAGTGGAGGAGAGATCGCGCTAGATTTGAATGATGGAGATGTGGTTGAAGCTACATCAACCAAGTTCTAATACCAACGAGGGAGCCATGCGTTCATTGTTAATATAACTGATCCAGGCACCAGAGTGGTCGCGCACCTAGTGAGCTGTAAGCTTGCCTCTGAAAGATGGATGAAGGTTGTAACCTAGTGAACTTCTAACAGTCTTGGATAGGCAGGCACAATTTGCGGTACACTTCTGCCTTGGTCGATTTTTTTTAAGCAACAGGGAGATGGGGCCACGGTGCAAACTGTCGTTTGCATTCATAGCAAAGTACTTCTAGGCTGTCGTCAACCGCATAAAAGATGGAGGAGAGATTGCGCTAGATTTGAATGATGGAGATGTGGTTGAAGCTACATCAACCAAGTTCTAATACCAACGAGGGAGCCATGCGTTCATTGTTAATATAACTAATCCAGGCACTAGAGTGGCCGCGCACCTAGTGAGCTATAAGCTTGGTGCCTCCGAAAGATGGATGAAGGTTGTAACCTAGTGAACTTCTAGCAGTCTTGGATAGGCAGACACAATTTGCGGTATTGCAATACTTCTGCCTTGGTCAATTTTTTTTAAGCAACAGGGAGATGAGGCCATGGTGCAAACTGTCGTTTGCATTCATAGCAAAGTACTTATAGGTTGATGTCAACCGCATAAAAGATGCGCGAAAGTTAACGTACAATGCAGACAAGGTAGATGCTGACTACCACATGCTGTGCCAAACATGTGTATCCATCAAAGGCACCATGCGTGGAGACCCTGGACTCAGATAATACAAACCTGCACCCCATGACTTTAGTAGTGGGTAAGAATGCTTGTAGGATATATATCTATCTCCGGTTTAAGATCAAGGGGGAAAGTATATTAATGTGCGCGACCTTGAGCTGCTAGAACTTCCAAAGAAGAAGCAGACGGTGGTGATCCCCAACTGCAAGTGTGAGGATACTCCAGAGGAGGAGATAAAAGAGAAAAAAAGATGAGTCCATACTGGACCATAACATGAGGATACAGATGCAACAAAGGCATCATGAGGCAAGCTCTTCACGTCCACTTAGTCTCCATCAACAGGGGCACACAAGCCTAGCCTGACAAATAAGAAGCCTCGAGTGATATATGACGTGGAGGAAGAAGAAGAGGACTTATAGAAAAGGGTGCATGAAGAAGAGGCAGGGCACGAAGAGGAGCCACTACAAGAGGAGGAAAAGGAGCCGTTGCATGAGGAGGAAGAAGAGCCAGTGTAGGAGGAAGAGGTGGATGAACATGATAAGGACCCTCACGTTGAAGAAGATCATGAAGAAGAGGAGCATGGAAAGGACCATGAAGAAGAACATGAGGAGGAGCATGAGGAAGAAAGGGAAGAAAAGAAAGCGGGAGGTGACGAAGAACAAGTAAAAGGGGAAGGCTAAGGCACTGGGGGGAGATGAGGAGTTCAATATAGCGCAAGAAATCCCCAGGAAGCCACGTGCAGGAGGAAGAAAACAAAGGCAACCCCTACAAGAACTCCAGATGTCATACCTCGATGACCCATCAAAAGTTCTAAGGGCAATGTTCCAGAGCTCGGTGCCAACAACAAATTTGTTTTGCTGGGAGATGTTCGATAGGACAGATTCCCTTGTGCACACAACGAAAATGCTCTCTTGGAGCATACAAAATCTCATGGAAGAACCTGAATTCGAGGCGAGCAAGGAATTATATTCAAAGATGAAACTGAAGGACCCAAATACGGTGTTCCCTGTCATTGATTCAACCAAGCTCTCAGACAAACAAACTTGTAATGTGCTGAACAAGATGACCATCGAGGTTAGAAGGAAGAATGTAGTCAAAGGGGCTGTGATCAAAAGGATGCTGGAGAATTTGGAGAGAAAAGATATAAAAGAATTAAAAGCTCACCATGGATCTGAATGATGAGAATAAGAGAACGATTGTCGCATATAATAAGAAAGCGGATATAATTAGTAATATTACGCGCGCATTCGCGGACTTGGTTGAACAGGCTAAACCAGAGTATGGTATTGAGATATATTATGTGGAAGATTTGGTTCGAATGTTGTTGATCAAGGTAGAAAGTAGTCTGAGGCCGTCAGCAGAATAATTGGCTGATATAAAGAAGAATAAAGAAAAGGTGGAGGAAGAGATTGCATAATATGAAGCACTCATCGCGGAAGTAAAGGAGGTCACGTAGAAGGTAGAAAAAGTTTTCAAAAATTGCCAAGATTTTTGATCCTATACTTAATGTGCGTACTATAGTTGAACAGACAAATTTGAAGAGAATACAGACCACAATGAAAACCAATAAGGCTGAGCACAAGAAGGTTATGAAAGAGGTTGCGGAAAAGAGAGATCTAATAAAAGCCATGAAAGACACATTTGAGGGGAGCGTGAAGGAGATCTAACCTATAGTAATGCGTAGGATGGATACTTTAGGTGTTACCTTAGACTTAGATGTGGTGGTTAAGGAGTTGAAGGAGAAGGTAGGCGAGTTAATTGTGGAGACAACGCCAGACAAGGCTTCCAAAGAGCTCGAAGGATGGAAGCAACTAGAGGCTGTAATAAACAGAAAGTTTCCCGAACTCCTCCCACCATTCTTTCTTTATAATAAACGACTTGAATTTTCATGCGCAGATTCTTCATTCTTTGATTCTATGGGTAACTTCCATATTATTTATTCTTTATTAGAGATTCTTCCATTTTTCTAGCCATTCTTTCAACTATTCTTTGATTTGTGATATTGCCGAGGACAGAAAATACTCCTAGTGTGGGTTAATGTTATAATAAACGACTTGAATTTTCATGCGCAGATTCTTCATTCTTTGATTCTATGGGTAACTTCCATATTATTTATTCTTTATTAGAGATTCTTCCATTTTTCCAGCCATTCTTTCAACTATTCTTTGATTCGTGATATTGCCGAGGACAGAAAATACTCCTAGTGTGGGTTAATGTTAGACAGTGGAAATGGCTAAGTACTAGCCATGCGTGAAGGGTAAAGACTGATCGTAGAAGCACGCGCGAGCAAAAAGCAAAGACAGGTTAGTGTGCAAAGGTGTGCACAACACAAAGGAGTCAATGCGTAGAAGTTCTGCGCATGCACACATGTTTCAGGAGTTAGCCAATTCCCAAAGAGGCTAAAAATAGGTAAAAGCAAGAAATGGCGTAGCATGCAAGGCACATCCAGAAATAGGCAAGGAACAGATAAAGCACATGCAAAGGAGGACATCTAATTATAGGAACAAGAGCTAAATATAGGATGTGGACAAGATGGGATCAAGCTATTTATAGCACAAACTAAAGCAAGGGTTTAAAAAGCACGCAACCTATATTTAGGACATCTATTATTAGGATTAAAGCATGTAAGCGGTGAAGGACAATCCCACTGTAATAGGTGTTGCACTCTTTGTAATTAAGTGCGAGTATTATGAATGGATATACAGATAGAGATAGAGGCAAGAGAGTATACAATGTATGCGCTAAGTACTATGCGCATGAATGTAATCAATGAGTTTATGTAATAGAATGAACTATGCTCATGATGGATAACTGTGTAGGATTGGTAGGGTTAATCATGATGGAAATGATATGATGATACTACTGTTGATTGTTTATGTTGATTAGCTGCCTTACTACATGTGTTATCTTTGCAATACTTTGCTGTTATCTTCATTTATGTTGTAATGGTTAAGAATACTAACCACATCTTGAGAAGTGAAACAAAGGAGGAACTCGGATGGTTGAGCGCGCTTTGGGTGAGCGCTTAGACATTTGTCTAAGTGAATTGCCAGCGTCCTCGACCTTGTAAGTTCTTGCAACTAGACTCCAACAATCACCCATGTGCTGTGATTTATTATGGAGCATCAAAATTGCCATATCGTCATTCGTTTCAACAAATTGCCATGACTACATATTTGAAATGGCATAGTAGAAAGCAACAAATCTGAATTACCTTTATACCTTTGGTTGTCCTCCAGGTGTTCGTCTTTTTTTTTCTTATGAGAATTTGTTGAAACAACCTCATTTTGTTGATACATACAGGGAACAACATCATGATTCTTGTCGGAATCATGAACATATCAATTTGATTTTCATTTGCTTGTTGTTCAGAAACTCCTAATGAGCTACTCATCATCTTTATCCTTGGGTAATTGGAATTCAACCATCAACCTTTCTTCACCATCTTGTAAATCTGATTTTCGTTCTTTCTTGGACTTATGTTTCATGGTTTCTTCATCGAACACATGCCCCTTCACACTGCTATTTTGAAAATCAGTCAAGGGATTATCCTTAGGAAAAATGATAGGTACTTCTAGGGCTTCCATGGGTTGCTCCCTCTTAATGCCCAACAACTTCAAGTGTTCTTCTTCCTTGATCATAATGGAAGGATTCTTTCCCTTTAGGGATGGAACATGTTTCCCATTTTCCTTGGGTATAGCTTGGGGTTTAGACCTTGGTCTAATTACCACTATAAATTTCTTCAACCCTATGAACTTAGCGAATGACAAGGCATCACGAATCTCATCCGAAATAGCCTTGTACTCATAGTTGGTAGCAATGTGATGGCCGACCGAATGTTGTCTCTCAATCTCTGGAATGGGTTCTTCCCTAAGGTAGAAGGTAGGATGAAATGGCCTAGCAACAACTCCAAAAGTTGACCCTAAGGGCTGCCTCACACAATGAATCCCCGAAGAAATTCTTCCTCCATTATGGTGTTGTGGCCCATTAAAATTTTACAAAGTTAGGGCTAACAAATCTATAGTATATGCCAACCTCTCTTGCCCTTCAATGAGTGTATTCAACTTGGCCTCTTTCAAATCTCTATGGCCCATGTTATACCCTTCAAGTGACTGCTCTGAATTTTTCTTTATGAATGAAATCCTCTAGGCTGAGAGGATTGATGCTCTGATACCAATGTAATGTCTCTTTTAGGGTAGCGAATGGGGAAGAAACTTTCTCCTCAAACCCTAATGGATCAGATTTGAAAATGCACCATCAACCAACAAGTATCAGTCTGAAACCCTATTCGAACAATAAGTAATCAACCCTCTAGGTCAGCGACTTGTATAGGATTTTCACATCAACATGCAACCATGCAATAATAGCTGAAAATGCTTCTCAATAATGAATTTAACCACGAAAATAGTTATCAATCCAAATTAACACCAATCTAATAGAGAAAATAAGTGATTGCACCTAACTGTAATTATTTTTATGACTCAATTGATGGCTTAATTGATCAATGCAAGACAACTTGAAAGTGAGGAGGTTTCCAAGAAAAGGAAATGTGGATTGACTGAGTCTGATCTTGAGAATCTGGGTGCCTCCATTAACAAGTTGGCTAAGGAGCGGACAGTCCTCCAAGGAGATATAGAGAAGAATGATGATCCTAAATGATTGTGGGTGCCTTGGATGATGGCTCTTGTTTCTTTGCTGATGGTTTGCCTTGTTTTCTAGTTGTTGTTAGTTTGTTGTTAGATTGTTGTTTGTATGTGTTTCGTTTTGTTGTTATTTATCTTTTACTATATTCTGCCCTATGGGTATGGTTTGTAAAGGTACTTGCCAATTATGTGGGCTTTGAAATTGTACGGGAAAGGGACCCCTTAACCCTCTTTTACCTCTAATAATTTTTTATTTATTTATTGACAATAGTACAACCAAAACCAATGGCTGGAAATAATAGACAATCCTGTCCAAAAATCACCAAAAGTGTTGTATCAGCCTCATAAATTATGAGGATCAACAATCAACTCAAAAAGCCAAAATGTGCCTTAGAAAGTACTGAACTCAACCCCCAAATAAGTGAGTCACCTAGGGTTGGAAATGAAGGACAACAATATATATTCACTTTGAAGCTCTAAAGTGACCTCCACGTGAGACTACTTTTGCGCACAAGAAGGTTTTCGTTCCCTAGTGTGATCCTGTTGAAGGGTTTCGTCCTTAATAGGTGGCCAAGGAAGGGTTTTTTGTCCTTCAATGGCAAGAAGAGAAGCTACTTGCTCCACCTCTAAAGAAATCAATCTCCAAAATAGCATATAAACTTCCTTTGGCCAATCAATCCACCTTTATATCCTTATTTTTAGTGTCAAGGATGAATTAGAAGACTACTCTATAAGATCCCTTTCAAGGGCTGAAACTGAAAATAAAGAAATCAGCACAAACCCTCTATATAATCAAATCTGATTTCTAAATCAACAGACTGAAAATAAACCCAGTTTGTGACAGCGATTAGATTTTTGGAACAACACTATGAAAAACTCACAATTTCACGGAAATATTATCCAACAATGTATCCACAATTTTTATAAGCCTTTTAGAGATATTTAAAACTGTTTGTAACCCAAAAAATCTATAAGATCCCTTTCAAGGGCTGAAACTGAAAATAAAGAAATCCGCAGAAACCCTCTATATAATCAAATCTGATTTCTAAATCAACAGATTGAAAATAAACCCAGTTTGTGACAGCGATTAGATTTTTGGAACAACACTATGAAAAACTCACAATTTCACCGAAATATCATCTAACAATGTATCCACAATTTTTATAAGCCTTTTAGAGATATGTAAAACTGTTTGTAACCCAAAAAACATGCTAATGCTTAGCTGAAAAATTAATTATAACCAGTAGAAGTACAATTCTGAAATATTTATGAAAGGAGCGTTTGAAAACCCCAAACTTCACAACAAATAGTAGATTTTGGCTTTATAAATAGAGGCAAATCTGAATATGAAAAGAAATTTCAGATTCGTGCCCTCGAAGACATGAAACTACACCCTATGGTAAATCGCTCCACCTAGGAGAGACCAATCAATGCATATAAAAATCTGGTTATGACTTCTTCACAAATATGCAATAATCCTTTAAGCCCACACAAGGATGGAGGGTTTTCGTCCCCCAACTAACCACAAGAAAGGTTTTCATCCTTCTTGGAAGACACCACATAAGAGGGTTTTCGTCCTCAAGTGGAAAAGTAGTGAGCAACTAGCCCAACAAATCAATTGTATATGAAAAATGCGCTAAAGATGTATGAGTACAAATGAGGCCCATGATCTCCTTTTAGAACCTCACCTTGGCACCAAAGGCCAAAAAGGCAAGGTCAACCCAGGCTATAAGTCATTATAACCTTTTATTATGCCTCTTGAAAATCACAAAACCCAGTTGGCCCCATATAAATGAAGAAAAATAAAATATGATCCTCAATCTTCCCTGGCTCATTCATTTCTTGCTTTCGGAATCCTTTATTTTGGATTAATTTGGAAAAAATGGACATTACATTCTCATCACCGACCTTTTTAATGGAGTGTACTCTTTAATCTTCACTTTAAAAGACCAACCTTAATGAAGGAGGGATAATAACATTACTTTATCTTTGTTGTAGCTCTCAAGAAGACCAACCTTAATGAAGGAGGGATAATAATTACTCTTGCTTGTATGCCAACCATCCATAACCTAGTCGAATCACTCTAAACCATGATTAATAATAAAAATAAAATGAATATGGAAATTCAAACACTTTCAATTATGGTGATGTTCACCTTCCTTGCTACCCTTCCTTAGAGGCCCACAGAAGGTGGAATGAGCCCAAGGCCTTTATAGTAACTTACTTGGAAAAGGGGACATTATAGGGGGCTACTAAATTGAAGTCGAGGATCCCTATCTGACGTCCATATATCTCTGTATGCCCCTATCGCTATATGTGGGAGAGCACTTGAATTCCTAGCACTCGACTGTTCATATCTATATCTGAAGGGAAAAATCTAGAGATCCCTATCTAGATATGCCCCTAACCCCCCTGTGACCCCAATCCCCCATCCAAAATATCTCTAGGGACTAAACCATGGGGTGATATAACCATATATATCTATCTATATGAGGGTTTTAATATCTATATTCAAGCGAGAATGCCTAAACTCTAGATATATATCCCCAATCCCCCATCCAAAATATCTTTAGGGAATAAACCATGGGGCGAGATAACCATATATATATATATATCTATATGGGGGTCCAATATCTATATTCAAGTGAGAATGCCTGAACTCTCTCTCTCTCTATATATATATATATGTATGTATGTATGTAATGTCCCCTTGTCCCCTTTTTTGAATTGAGGCCTAAATATGGACTTCTAGCAAAGAATAATTATTGAACAAGGAACGGAATTGTATTTCATTTTAGATTTCCTTTATTAGATTTAATGTTTTCTTTTAAGTGTTTTCTATTAGGAGACAGGTTGACTGGGTTGGAGAGAGTACATAAGTATTAAAAGATTGTTGGCTAGATTTTCTGCATAACTGAAAACCTAGGTAGTCATGAGATAAATCTCCCTCATTTACCAGTGAGGCTCCAGTGTAAGATTTGTCAATAAAATATGCTAATATCTATGTAGGGGTTTTACTTTAACCATGCAGCTCATGAACCATAGCTTTATAGTTTTGCAACAAGTAAGCAACTGTTAAAGAAAGGAAATATTTAAAGAAGGAAATAAAAAACACAGGAAAGAAAGAGGGGGGATGTGTAATCCAATCAATAGATCACAAAATTTATTGCATGCACATAGATAGAACCAATAGATATTAACACACAAAGTTATAAGCAAAAACAACGTTCAGATCTAGATCTAAAATAACACAAAGTTTATAAGTAGATCTAAGACAAAAAGTTAGAAACAAAATGCACCGTGACACAAAGTTCTTCGGAAATCTGCTCCTTTCTATTCCTTTGTTTCAAATAGCTATCAGGGGTTTCAACACAAAGTGTGGAACACAAAAATGCTGCTTACAAATTCTGATCCTTTAACCCGTAGGTTCTTCCTCTACTTATAGCATGTCGAAGGGAAATTACAAATAGGAAGCTTTTAGTGAACTAACACATGTGGAAGTCGGAAAGGAAACAACTGGCAATCTCCCTCCTGGAATATCTTTTTGCATGACATGCATGATTTGCAACTGAAGATAAAACCTTCTATTTTGCATGTTTGCCACCTATTTCCAAGTCGTTTACTTCTTCAAGTAATGGCTTTTAAACCGATCACTTAAGTTTTATAATTTAATTGATCGCTCAATTACTTTGTTGGAGGAAATAAGAGAAAGAAGAAGAAAGAGGAAAGCTGCAGTCTTGTTCCTTTTCCATATTCTGCATGCAGTTGATTATTTTGCCTTTGATTTTCACCAAATTGAATTTGGAAGCAGCTGATCTGGAAGTGGTTGGATCAGGAAGCGGCTGGATCTAGAAGCAAGTGACTGTGATTTGCTTGCGGGTATTGCCTTTGACTTATCTTCCTTCTTATCCTTGAAGCTTTTGTAGATCTTCTCCAGTGCATGCATCAGTGCAATGTTTGCCGTAAATAACTCATCTTTTTTATTTTTAATTGCATATGAGCAATTAAAAATTCAGGAAAACACTCTGGGTGAATGCAACTTCAATGAAGGATTCAACTGTAAGATTGGGAGGACATGCACAAGATTCTAAAAGGAATTTTTCATGCACTGACTTCTACACGGGCTGCATTAGAAACAAGAGGATGAAGCCTTTGCAATTATGGATCCGGATCTGGATTTGGATCTGAATTTGGATTTGGATCTGGAAGCTGTTGATCCTTTTCTTTCATCATGCTTCACCATGGCCAGAGCAATCTTTGTCTAAGCAACTCTTTTTCTTTTTATTAGGTTGGAATTCTTTACAATTGGTGCAGATCTGGGAATTTCTTCAGATTCGGAAGATATATTCAATGTATTGGACATTGATTTAAGCTCCCTTTCAATTATACAAGCACCTGGGCACCTGTAATACTATGCATATAATTAATCAGACTTAAATCAAGCTTCTTCAAACCTAGGCGCCAAACTTTGAAACTTTCCGGTAGTGAAAACACATTTTTTTGAGCAAAATTCCTCCTTCTTTGGGCGCCAAAATTGTCTGGGCTACACTTCCTTGCGAAAGAATTAATTACTTCATTAATATGGCAGCCCATGCTTATATAACTTTCATCATTCTATAATTAATTATTGCCTCTCCTATTCCTGACAATTAATTAATTAATAAACATGCTTTTCTCTTCAATTTGGGCGCCTATTTTGTGCAGCTCATGGCTGCCATTAAATAAATTAAATTTATTTAATTTTGGCTTTCTACTTCCAGTCCACATTGACTTCACACTATGCTTTGACCTCATGCGCCAAAAATAGGAATTAATTCTATCAATTAATACTTTAAAAAGTATTATTTCTCCTTTAGATGGGTCGCACTTTTTTGCATGGGAGAGGGCTGCATTAAATAAATTAAATTTATTTAATTTGAGAATTCTATTTCCGATTTCCCTTATCCTCTTATCCTGTGTTGACTTTTCCTCATGCTTGGACGCCAAAATTAGGAGTAGAAACAATTAATAAATGCAATTGAAGTTTATCCTTCTATTCCAAAAGGGGTCACACTTTTTGACATGGCTGCTTTCTATTTTTAAAAGTCAATTTCCAATGGGATTATTCACCCTGCACCGCAACTCCGAAAATCCCATGATTTTCTTTTATTTCACAATGAAAATTTTCACCCTGTAAGACAGGTAAGAAATTCTCGACTACCTGTTGCCTCTGATTTTCCCATTATAACTTAAGTGGCTTTCCTTCCATGGGAAAAAGTACCCTGCCAAGCAGGTACAAAATTCCCACCTGCCTGCTGCTACCAAAAATCCCATTGTAGCTTAAAACCATCTTTTTTCCAAAAATGCGACTTGCCCAGAAGAGGCCTTTTTGTGCATGACTTCGTCTTTTTAGAGAGAACCAGACCTCCTGTGGAAAATTTCTTCTGGCATGACATCCGTAGATGACCTCCAGATACTCTAGGCAAGAAAATAGACTGAATCGACAAAGTAATAGACCTAGGAAAATTCACAGAAAATAAAACGAGAAAAATACCAAAAACGCAAAACGTTGCCAAAAGTCATAGATAAAGCCCAAGATTCATTCCTGGTGGAAACCCTACTGGTATATGGGAATTTTGACATGTAAAACCTCAACAGGGTTAAACCGAAGCACAATTTACCTCAAACGAGGCTTAAAATAATTAAATAAAAAAATTTCCGCAGGCAAACCCCGACGACAGAATATAACGAGTTTGGGCATCTGGGTATTTGGCGAAATTGGCTTATATGACTCTCTGGGAATATCTTGACACAATACAAACATTTTCTGGCAATAAAAACACAAAATGACCCATTATTTTAAAAGTACGATTTTTTTTTACATGGGGTAGTCTCAGATTTCAGGGTGAAATCTGGGGACACCAAAGATATAGTGAGGCTTACGAGGTCGGTCATCTTCTATTTGACTTTTGGCTCCAAGGGAAGGATATAAAAGGGACTTAAGGACTTAATTTGCAATCATATTTTGTGGCGCATTTTATATTTACAAGTATTGATGTTTGGGTGATTGCTCAATATCATTCCACTTGAGGACGCAAACCTTCTTGTGTGGCATTCAAGGAGGATGGAAACCTTCCTTGTGGCTTGGTGGAGGAGAGAAACCCTCCATTTTGAGTTGGAGACATGCAAAAGAACTATTGCAAAGGCTTTACATCATTTTTAGAGCTCTTCCCTAGGGGAACGACTAGGGTTTGAAGTTGGTTTTGGTGCTTTTTTGGGCACAAATTTCATATCTGATTTCATAATTTGAATCTCCATAATTTATAAGTCTGTAATCTAGACTTTGGTGAATTTTGGTAAAGATTTACTAATTTTTCCTGGCCCCCGATTTTGGCTAAATTATTGTTATAAATATTTATAATTTGAATCTCCATAATTTAAAAGTTCGTAATCTGGACTTTGGTGAATTTTGGTAAAGATTTACTATTTGTCCTAGCCCTCGGTTTTGGCTAAATTGTTATTGTTATAAATATTTAATTCCAATTGTGCTAATCGGATAGTCCTTCAACCTTTTGATATATTTGTGATGTATAAATATTATTGTGGCTAGATTTATTATTTCGTGGCATTCTACGTTGATTTGCATAGTGAAAAGTGGACTCAAATCTCATAGGAAGTTTGCTGCCCTAGGAGACTGCTGATTTTGGATTGGTTTTTAGATATTTTCCAGTTTGTTGTGTGTATTCTTGAAGGTGTTAGATCAGATTTATTCAGGACAACTGGTAAACAACTTTTTTCCATTTTCGACGATAAATGGGATATTATAGTGGTATCAAAGCTTCGTTCTTCCCAACTTGAGGGTTTCTTTCGGGGAAGAAAAGATGGACATATTGATGAAGGTGCAAGAAAGACTAGTTGACACCATGCAAAACCTAAAAAGGGGAAGGACATTCAAGGAAGAGCTTAGGGTTTCAAAGGTTGTAGCTAGCTTTGAGGAGTATCAAGTCCTTCTGGAAGCTATTCGTGATGCCCTACCATTTTTTGAGTTTGTATGATGGGGAAAGGATAAAGCGTGCATTGGAACTTGGTCCAAGCCCCAAGCCATGCAAAGAAGAGCTTAGGGTTTTACAGGTTGTAGCTAGCTTTGAGGAATATCAAGCCCTTGTGGAAGCTATTCGTGATGCCCTACCATTTTATGAGTTTGTATGATGGAGAAAGGATAGAGCGGGCATTGGAACTTGGTCCAAGCCCCAAGCCATGCACAAGGGTCATGGGAAAAATATTCCAACCCTAGAGGAGAAGAGCCCCATCTTGTTGTCAAGGAAAGAAGAGGCTATGAAACTTGAAGAGGGAGCCAAACCCCCCCAATTCGTTATGCAAGGATCGACATGCCTGTTACGCCAAGGTTAAGAAGGAGAAAGATCTATTGCAGCAGCTGATTATCAAGAGGGAGCAACCCTTGGGAGTCTTATAAATCCCCAACACTCTTGCCAAAGTGGAGATCTTAGCAGATTTTCCAAAAAACACAATAAAGACCCATGGGTTTGATGAAAGTTTGATGCATGAGCCCAGAAAGGAAAGGGAAATCAAGGTAAAGGTTCCTTAATATTTAATGATATTTCATTGGTTTCTAATGGGCGTGTGTGTCAAAATATTGAAAAGAAACCAAATTTGCTTAAGGGTAAAGATGGTGCATTGGAAGAGGAAGATATACACCATCCTAAGAAGGAAGAACCATCGCAGCAACAACTTACAATGGTGGATCAACCCTTGGGAGCCCAAGAAGCACCCACCACCATTGTCAAAGGTGATCCCTTGACTGATTTTCACGACAACCCAATGTAAACTCAAGAGAATGGAGAAGTTGCGAAGTAATAATAACCCAACGAAGTGGATGGTAAATAAATTTTAATTGTTAATGATATTACCTTGATATCTAATTCTTGCATGTGGCAAAATACTAAGGTAACTTCGAAGCATGAGCAAAATGATGAAGGGAAGCATGAGGAGTAAGATGATGAAGTGAATGTTGGGGATGTCCAAGGGTATGGAGGTGTTCCAAAATCATTGCCTTCTTCTACACTAATTCAATTTTGTTGTCTTGAGCCATTTGAGTAAAAGAATGACAAAATGTCATAGTTCTATTCCAAACCATGACAAGTGGCTGCACATCATAAGTTGAAAATGGGGTTATAATTAAAGAAAAATGTGAATACTGGAGGAAAGGTAAACGTTCAGCTTCCGAGTGAAGTTTTTATGAGGTACACCCATGAGACAAGGGAATTTTCAAGTGTCCATGAACACTTTCAGCCTACTTTAATTTTTAGATCAACAACTAATGGTAAGCCATTTGATATTTTGTTTGATCATGACAAGAGTCTATTGCACCATTATTTATCATTGCCATACTTTGGTGATCATAACTATGCTAATGGTGTAAATGAGTAGGGTTGGGAGAAGAATCTTTGCCAAGGACTCATCATACATATCCCAAGTAGAGCCTATGAGGTCGGTTTTTATGACAACCCTAGTTACACATATATTTCAGATCCTTTGTTTCCTTTTTCAACATCAGGTTGGGCTGATCATCACAAACTCTTTGTCACGTATTTGAACTTCGAGATAGGGGTTGTGTTGCACATGAGGATTGAGAGAAGAAGAGGTATGATGAAGGGTTACATAGATTGCTTATATCCTTGGAATCCGGGTAAACCCTTGAAGCTTAATAAAGGCGAAGGTAAAGATTTCAGTTTTGATTTTTCCTTTCTTTTCTTATGGAAGGGAAGGAATTTGATGATTTTTTTATGAAGTGGGGAAGAATTCTAGTGGGGAAGAATTCTAGTGTGGCATGTTTGAGACATCATATGCTTAATAAGAATTATGATTTTCTTTTTTATGTATTGCTAACCTATGGTTCAATGAAAGTACTGAAAGGAATATGGGAAAGGGGGAGAAAGTATGATGAATTTGCAGCTGTACATATGTCAGTCATAGATGGAAATGACAATGATTCTAATTTCCAGTTTCATATGTGGTTAACCCATGGCCCCATGAAAATGCATGAATTTTGTTTTGACTCCTTTATTTTAAGTTCAGTTGAGGCACACATTGTTTTCAGGGGTCAAGAGCTCCAAACTTTAGAGGAATTTACCCTCAAAATTCATAAGGAGCTTGGGGTCCTTTTGAAAAATGAAGAAGTCAGAATTTATGAAATCAAGAAGGGAAAAGGTAGGAATGTTAAGCAAGGGAATGCTGATTTTATCTCCTTACCAGCAGTAAGGAAAGGATTGAACATAGTTAAGAATGCAAGGAGGATTTTGCCAAGCAACATCACGAGGATGAGACGACGTAATGCTAATTTCAATTGTAGACAATGAAATTAGCCTATGTAAGACAATTTTCAGTCCCTACAGTAATCATAGAATTGCCTCTTTTCCTAAGATTTCAGTTTGGTCCTTGCTATGCCATGGTTATAGGGGTGTGAATTTGCAAAAATCAAAATTGGGACTGCCATTAGTAGTTGTGAACAACAGTGAACTTTCATGTTCGAAGGGAATTCCATCATGGGCTCGTGTGGGAAGAAGGTTTTAGCTAAAAGGAAGGAACAAATGATATTTGGTAGCCTCACTTTGGATAAGATTCCATGTGAAATATGACTTTTGCAGGTATTTTAGTATAATTGAGCATGCAAAGAAATGAGATGTCATTGTTGTTTTTGATGTAGAAGATGATGAAGATTTCTATGGGAAAAAAGGGCAGGAGAGGTATGAGTTTGTCTGGGTTGAACCTCCTTCATTTAACATGCACAAGATCCAGATTATGGGAGCACTACAACATGTTCCTTTGCCTTGATATGATGATGCTTGGGCACATGAGTTTGCAATTGCTTGGGGACAAGCAATTTCGGGAAGGGAGGACTGTAATGCCCCCTTTTTCGAATTGAAGCCTAAATATAGACTTCTTGTCATTCCCTTTTCCTGGAAAAGAAGAATTATTAAGGAAAGGAATTGCATTTCATTTCAGATTTCCTCTATTAGATTTAATGTTTTTAAGTGTTTTCCTTTAGGAGATAGATTGGCTGGGTTTCGAAGAGAATAAAGAAGAAATTAAAAGGATAAAGCGCGGATTAAGAGGTCAGTCCTCTTCTATTTGGCTTTTGGTGCCAAGGGAAGGATATAAAAGGGACCTTAAGGACTTCATTTGTAATATTTATTGGTGCATTTTACATCTACAATTGGTTTATGCGCTGATTGCTCCCCCCCCCCCCCCCCCCCCCCCAATATCATTCCACTTGAGAACGCAAACCCTCTTGTGTGGCATCCAAGAATAACGGAAACCTTCCTTGTGGTGCCAAGGGAAGGATATAAAAGGGACTTAAGGACTTCATTTGTAATATTTATTGGTGCATTTTACATCTACAATTGGTTTATGCGCTGATTGCTCAATATCATTCCACTTGAGAACGTAAACCCTCTTGTGTGGCATCCAAGAATAACGGAAACCTTCCTTGTGGTGCCAAGGGAAGGATATAAAAGGGACTTAAGGACTTCATTTGTAATATTTATTGGTGCATTTTACATCTACAATTGGTTTATGCGCTGATTGCTCAATATCATTCCACTTGAGAACGCAAACCCTCTTGTGTGGCATCCAAGAATAACGGAAACCTTCCTTGTGGCTTAGTGGAGGACGAAAACCCTTCATGAGTTGGAGACATCAAGAAGAAGGATTGCAAAGACTTTACCTCATTTTTGGAGCTCTTCCTTAGGGGAGCGACTAGGGTTTGAAGCTGGTTTGGCGTCTTCTAGGGCACAAATTTCATATCTGATTTTATAATTTGAATCTCCATAATTTATAAGGCCATAATTTGGACTTTTGTGAATTTTGGTTGAAGATTTACTATTTTTCCTAGCCCTCGATTTTAGCTAAATTGATGTTATAAATATTTTATTCCAGCTATGCTAATCAGATAGTCCTTCAATCTTTTGATGTATTTGTGATGTATAAATCATGGCTAGATTAATTTTTTCGTGGCATTCTACATTGATTTGCATAGTGAAAATTGGGCTTGAATCCCATAGGCGGTTCACTACCCTAGAAGACTGTTGATTTTGGATTGGTTTTCAGTTTTTTTCAGTTTGTTGTGTGTATACTTGAAGGTGTTTTCAAATCAGATCCATTCAGGACAACCGATAACCCTAAAAGTGACATTACAGGGGTATCAGAGCTTCGATTTTCCCAACCCGAGGGCAACTAAATCTGAATAGTGTTATAAACTCATGCCCCATATTACTTGCTTTGAACTGTTTCATTTGTATTTTGTTACTATGTGAAAATTCTATAAATAACTGATATATTTTGTAGAAATAGAAAAATTCAGAGATTATGCCCCTGTTTGGGAATGTCTCTCATGGTCAAAACTATACCACAATCATGATTGTATTGTACAACTTTGACCTTTTTTTGAATAATTTCATATTTCAGTATTTGTGACCTTCTTTTAGGATCTAAGTCCCGTGAATATCTTTTGAAGCATGTGTGATAAAGCATTTGAGCGCATAGCTTAAAGAATATATGTGTACCTATGTGTAATAAGTCTAATATCTTCGTAGGATAACATAGAAGGCTGGAATGGTGGCCACCATTGAGAACCTGTATCTACAAAAAAAGGGGTTGTGCATGGTGGATACCATGGCATGGAGAAAAAGAAACATGCAATGAGAAAAAAACAAGACTGCATCCATAACACTACGAGTAATGACAGATAAAAGTAGCAATCATGTCCTACTCCATGGTAGAACAATTATAGAAACAACATAATAAATATGTCAGAAGCCATAATAGAGATAACGAAGTAGCAATTAAACATGTCATAAGCCATAGTAAAACACTAGTGTAATAATCAAAGTATAGGACAAGTGTGGCATAAACTAGCAATAATAGAGCAAGAGAAACAATAATGTAGAGTCAAGTATAAAATAACATGTAGAAGCATAGCCATATATAGGTATTGAGATGCAAATATGGGACAATTGTAATATAAGGCACAATGTGGCATAGCTGGAGAAATAAGGGTATACACGCAAGATAGGTATGGAGCCACAAACATGGGACACTAGAGCAAGAGAAACAATAATGTAGAGTCAAGTATAAAATAACATGTAGAAGCATAGCCATATATAGGTATTGAGATGCAAATATGGGACAATTGTAATATAAGGCGCAATGTGGCATAGCTGGAGAAATAAGGGTATACACGCAAGATAGGTATGGAGCCACAAACATGGGACACCCAAAATGTCACAAGACAAACATCATCTGTAGGTCATATTAAAAAAATAGTCATGGCATCGTAATCAGATGAGGAAATTGAGTGAAATCATGCAGTAAGAAATCAAGGAAGCAATCCATATAAGAAAGTAGTTACAACACAATATCAAGCAAGTTTAGATAACAATAATAGTAAACACAAAGATATCAAGATAAGTTAGCAATGCACAAGATACATGTGTTATTCGGTTAGCTCAAATGATAGCAATTAACAATATTTATAAAATCAAGTGTGATGAGGAAGGTGTAAAGTAACATATAATGAAACAAAAACGCATGTATAGCATAGGGGATGACCCCAAAAGATTAAATCCGATCATCCTGTATCAACCTGTGTGTCTTGCATCAATCTTAATATACCTCGTGAATGCATGTGTAAAGAATAAATATGCCATATATCAAACCAATGTGACAAACATGTATAAAGTAATAAGCCAACCAATCAAGAGCACAATGATGTCCTGGTTTGGTAGTTTTCACCCATGAATGGTTTTGGATTATGTGATTATTTGATGTAATAAGTGCTATTTTTTGCAAAGTACATATAGACACTTGGGCTCAATTTCTCTAACGTTCTCACAAATGGCATATGGGTGCTAAAATGAGGTCTTCAAAGGGAAGAATATCTGATTTTAAAATCAGTATGCAAGAGAGCTCTATCATGAAGTGAGGGGGTCATAATGATGATTACAACTTTCCATTTCTTAGGTGGCTAACCCATGGATCCATAAAAATAGAAGAGTTGGGAGGATTGGGAGGCTCAAGGCTCAAGAGGGTTTCAAATTCATTGCTCCCCAACATGCCAAAACAGTTCATATTGTTAGGTAGGTATGATGACTATATTTCATTGCTCTACTCCACTTTCTTGTTGGGTATTTATTCTAATGATCAACCTATGCCAAGAAAAGGTGAAGGGTGTAGCCAAAGGTGCAAGGTATGTGATACTTTCCTGAGAATGAAACCAACTGAAGCTACATTGGTTTATGGAATGCAATGGTTCCAATTTTAAAGAAAATTTCATGATATATCAGCCCTTTGGAAAAATTTATTTATGGTTGGGCATATGCAAGTTCAGCCATCTAGGAGAAAAATTAAGTTGCTGATTTGGGTTCAATCTGATTATGAGTTGTTTCCAATTATGAGCAGCTATAAGAATGTCCCTTTTGAAGCTACTAAATCATGGGGTTATGGTCTTGAGGTTGTTGGGATGAAGGAAGGTAGTAAGACTACCATATTTTTTGATTCCAAGAACGCTCCCATAAGCTTTTGTATGAACATTTCCAACACCTTCTCCAAGATTTTATCAGCTGTGACCTTGTGGCAAAGTCCCATATTTTTTGATTCCAAGAACGCTGCCATAAGCTTTTGTATGAACATTTCCAACACCTTCTCCAAGAGTTTATCAGTTGTAACCTTGTGGCCAATTCCTATGACATGTATGGAAGGCGGAACTTTGAAGGTATGTCATGATTACATCTATTGTACTCTCCTTTCTACTGCCGGTCAAAATTTTTCCAGCGATTTGTTTACTTATAAGGTACCAAAGAAGGAGCTTCTAAGCACATGGTTAAAGAGGTACCAAACACTAAATAGTTGTTGTCTCTTTGCAACCCTCATTCAATCACTATGGCGGTATTTCTCCCAAGGAACCAATGGTCTAAACATGGGAGAAAGGTGGGATGGTGATTTTACAAAAAGGGAGCAGCTGAAACTTGTTTGGGATACGGGCATTGGCAATTGCTTGAGGACAAGAAATTTTGGGAAGGGAAGATTGTAATGTCCCTTTTTCCATGTAAGAGCTGATATTTGGTCTTCTTGTCATTCCTTCTCCATGGCAAAGAAAGAAAAATGGAGGATAACATTGAGTTTACATTTGATATGTTTATACTAATTTTTAATGTGTTCTTTTAGTGTTTTCTTTCTTAAAACAGGTCCCCTGGGTTTTAATTAATTAATGGAAGTTAATGAAGGAAAAGAACATCCTTAAGATGTCAGTCTTGCTATTCCAACCATTTGACCCAAAAAGGAAGATATAAAAGAAAATTAGAGGGTTCATTTGAAATCTAGACTTGACGCATTTTATTTTACTTGGGCATTGTGAGCTTGTTGTTCCTTGTTCATCCACTTGAGGACAAAAAACCCTCTTGTGAGGCTTCATAGAAGAATGAAAATCCTTCTAGTGGCTTGGGTAAAGGACGAAAACCCTTAATCGTTGTTTGGTTTGGAAGTGATTCAAGAGTGATATGGATGTGCAGGACATTGAAACAAGATGATTTGGATTTGTAGATGTTATAGTGAAAGTTCTCGAGCTACAAACCCAACAGGGGTGAGACCTTATAATTTATGCATGGTTTAGATTTGATATGTATGGTCTTGATTTGGAACTGTACGGTATTGGACCCTTTGACAGTCTGGATCTAGAACTTTTTGTGTACTTCACTTGTTTGCTAATGATCTTTGCTATATGTCGCTCTTGTTCGCATAACTTTGGGGATGACCTGTAATCACCTACAACTAAGTAGAACCTTACCAACTTGCATAACCATTCATCATGAAATTAGCAAACCAAAAGGAGAAAATATGTGTGTATGGTGAGGCTAGACTACCCTTGGAGGTTAGAATCTCAGTTGTTGAACCAATCCAAGTGTTGCAGTACATTCCTTCATTGTTTGATCAAGCCTTATGGAGTTCTCATAGGTGCTTGTGCAAGTGTGAATATCTAACAAACCCACCTAGGGGTGCCCTCATGCCACTTGCCACCAAGATAGCCGGTTAACTACGTATTATAAAAGTACAAAATGTGATAGTAGTGAGATGTGGTGTGACTCAACTCTGTGACTTTGATCTTGCTAAAAAATGTCTCTATGGACCTTTGCATACTTGGAAATGGAGGAAGTTAGACTCTTTAACCTGGTTGAGTGCTTCAAACTAGTAGTAGGGACTACTCTAGGTCATGTGCAACTGATTTGTGTAGATTTAGGACCCTTTGAGCGCTTTTGGAATGATATTTGCAATAAGAGCTTTTAAGTGTGTCAGCTGAGTTACAAAGCGATAATGACTTGCCTTTATAGCCTTTTATAGGAGAAATATTCTAATAAGATTGATCCTAGGAATATGAAACGACCCAAAGAAGTATTTAAAATTGAATCAAGGGTCGGTGAATACTGGATCTTACATTCCCACCCTTCCAGACGCTTTTGAACTGAAAAGATGAAAATATAAATTAAAGTTGTGTCGTGAAGAGCAAAAGTTTACTATTTCTTTGATTAAATGCTATTCTCAAAATTGACGACAAAGTGTAAAGATAAGCAAGTTGTAGAAGAGCTAGAGAGATGAGAAGATTGGATTCCAAATGTGAGTATTTGTCTTAGCAATGGAACATGTTTAAACTTGGCATTGCACAAGGAAAAGTTACTAAATTTTAGTGTCTACACCTGCACAACCATTACCAACATATTGATAGTGACTTGTGATCACTGTAAGCGTCTCATACACACCTCGTACCTACCACCATTTATATATATATATATAATAGTTTCAGTTATATATAATGATGAATCTCCTATCGTCGACCGAGTGCCCCACATAAATAGAGATGGTCAAGAGCCGCATATATATCTAGCTATTAATCTTAATTGAATGCTCGAATCCTTCCATTCTATATTGGTTCTTTTTTGCCCCCCCATACATAGATATGTGAAATAGTTCTTAGATCGCAATGAAATATATATAGATAGGGGGTCACCATATCTATATATAGGTCTCTCTTAGTGCTTCGATTGAATGGTTCCTCTTCAGCTATATATAGTTATAGTCGGATGTGCGGTATCTCCTTTCCCCGACTAAATGGTTCTTATTCCCCACATCTATATAAAGGGTGATCTAATGTGCAGTATCATCCTTTTTGAAATAAATGCTTCTTTTCCAGAATGATATGGATACAGAGCTAGCGCGATTTTAAATCCCGATTTTCTTTACTCCTTGTCGGTTTCTTGATCAGAGATCCACGGATAGTGCTTTGTCCTCTATCTTGATTTATTAGGCATCTGCTACCCATATTGACATTAAGTAGACACCCACCCTCATCTCAATTGAGGGATTGACATGACATACTAAACTTACTATCTATATAGAGAAAAGGTTTGATAAAATCCTTTAACTCCAAAAGACATGTGTCCTCTTTGCTCCCTCAAGTTTATTCTTCACTTTACCCTACACATATAACATGCAAAGTTGGCCAAGCGTGACTATATACTCTTTTTAGTTATAGTTATAGCTTCTAGTTCCATCAAGGACTATTGATCGATTGGTATGGCCATCTTAAACACGTTGTGAAATCGTTCCAACATAGGGAAATGTTGTTCCATCTATTTCACAACCATATGACTAGAACATTTGATTTGCCCTTATCCATTTTTTTATCATATAATATGACTAGGATGTTTCTTTGATCGATGATCATATTAGAACTCGACGCACCTCCACCTATTGATCAAATCGTCAAATCATCTCCTTACTATGAATTGACTCATAACATTAGACTCTAAACAAAATAAAGATGCAGATCCAGATCTTTAGAATTTAGACATAACCATCACTGCACTTGGTATGGCATGTTATCGTTACGAATATATGGACGACATCATTGAAGCAGATCTATATTTAGTTGTAATAGGTGTATGTGGAATATATATCTACGGGAGTGTAGGAAGGCGTAATTAATTGTCGTTCGGATCTACTATTTAAAGCCTATATAGATATAGCCCCAACCCTATCCATAGAAATTGAAGGGGAAGGGAAATGGGGCATTTCAATGGCAACTATATTTGCACTTGACATTCTTATTCATTAGGTGGTATGAACCGACAATTATCTTCCCCTAATCAATAATCAATAGGAATGTTCTCTCTCTATATATGGATATGGGTTGGGCGGACTAGCCATTAGCTTTTTTGGGCATCTATAACATCGAATGGGTCCCATAGATATATAATTTATAGGGATGGGTGTTGGTTTGGGTCCCTTATTAGATATAAGGAATGAAACCACCTATAGAGATATATGGAAGGGTTTCGGGATCCTCATGTTAATTGTCATGTTGTTGTTCAATATTCACATGAATGCCTCTCTCGGGAACAAAACTCTGCCCCTTGTTTCTAGTTAGGGTAGGGTATCAATTGCAAGTATATGATCCTTTGTTAGTTCCCCCTTGTTAGTCATCACTAGCTAACATGATGAGCCACCATCTATTTAGTCTATCACGAGGGCCGAGGTGATATAACAACTGCATTATAGGGGAGGGGGGTCACTTGAACCTTGTCCCTATCATTGTCAAATATAATTGGACGATGGATGGCTTGAGAACATGTTGACAACTAAATCTACAATCCCTCTTGAAAACGAGTCATCACGTATATGGCTCAACCATTCGACACAACACTAATAAATGTTCTATGATCCTTTGTTAGTTCCCCTTGTCAGTCATCACTAGCTAACATGATGAGCCACCATCTATTTAGTCTATCACGAGGGCCGAGGTGATATACAACTGCATTATAGGGGGAGGGGGTCACTTGAACCTTGTCCCTATCATTGTCAAATATAATTGGACGATGGATGGCTTGAGAACATGTTGACAACTAAATCTACAATCCCTCTTGAAAACGAGTCATCACGTATATGGCTCAACCATTCGACACAACACTAATAAATGTTCCACCTATCCTTTTTTGTTCTCTAAATAGGCTTCAGGATACAAAATAGATGTTACAAGAGAGTGGGAATGGAGTAAGTGTTGACAAGGAGGTCTTTGTCTGGAATTTTGTTAGGGTGCATTGATGTTATCAACCAACGCATAATTTATAGCTATAGTCCTTTGTTTTGGTACTAGAAATTAATTCTCTTGCTGAGGAGTTAGCTTAGCCAAACTCGTTCCCGATAGCAGGAGTGCATCGACTATGGCTGCCCTCATCCGAATAAGGAAGTCTCGACTTAATGTTATGTCTAAAATCTAAGCCCCCAAGTACAATATGATTGGATTGGTGAATGAAACTGAGCATGAGTCCCATATTATCTTATCATCCAATTATATAGAGGCTTGGGAGAGCCTTATATTTATATGGCATATGACCCCTATCCATATATGGCCCTTGACCCAATATTGCTGGAGTGTGATGATTATGGTTTCTACCTCAAACACCCATCGATTGAATTAAATAGTAACTTGGGGACCATCCTCTTTATATAGCGACCTTTATCGGCCACCTAGTCTATTGGTTGATTGATTGATTAGCTACCCATTTGATTGCCATTGATAGGGAGATCAAGGAATTGGGATGAAGGAATCTTGGCTCCTATGTTATACCGTTTTATTGGCACTCAACCTAACCTCTATATCTTGCTTTATCCTAGGAAGGAGAGAGGTTCATTGCCTACATGACCACCCATATATCTAGGGGCACTGTTGTTGACACGAGTCCTTCCTCTTCCTCCTCTTGATAGCCAAATATATAAGGTAGGGTAGGCCATATCTCATATCCGGGGCAGGGGAGGGGGATTGTTGAGCCGTTGCCAACCCCATCTAGATAGGATAGAGGGGGCCTATATCCCATCTATATAGAGGGGGGTTGAATCTCTATGGTATAGTATAGCCCCCCACCCTCCTCTATATAGATGGGATATAGCCCTTTCTATCAGTTCCCATCTAATCCAAAGGTCTCGACCCCATTCCCATCTATAGAGATTTTGATCTGGGCAGTCTCCATCTATATATGGGTTGGCTTGGCATCTTGGGTATAAATGAATGTTGTCGGCACCCTGCCCATGTATATACCACTATTTTACTTATATATATATATATATAGTATATATATATATATAAATATATATATATATATAAGGCCTTTAGGCACTCGCTTATGAAGGAGAGTGAAGGGGGATCAACCTCGTAAGAGAACCTTCTATGAATTGCTCTACCTATTTATATATGGCATAGGATGGGGGGTCGTGCATCATTTATTATATACGTGATATGACTGATGTTGGGCACTGGACTGCCTATCTATCTATATGGGATGGATGATGGATGTCATATATATAGATAGGGGGACCTCTCCCACCCACATATAAATATAGATGTAGATATTGAAAAGGGGACTAGGAGTATTTGGCCCTATATATGATTGTTTACAATGTTGATTGGCTTAATTGGCTCTCTATTATACATAACTACCCTTTCGATTTATAGGGGATTTGGTTATAAAGAGAAGAGAATTCTCTACAAATGAAACGATTGATACAAATTTGAGAACTTTGAACCAAACCCCCCCTCTCTATCTTTATAGATGGGGTGGGGTGTCCTATCTATTTTGGGGTTGTTGAGATCCTACACTATAGATGTATATGGTTGGCCCTATATAAATATAGATGTAGATATTGAAAAGGGGACTAGGAGTATTTGGGCCCTATATATATGATTGTTTACAATGTTGATTGCGTTGATTGGCTCTCTATATACATAACTACCCTTTCGATTTATAGGGGGTTTGGTTATAAAGAGAAGAGAATTCTCTACAAATGAAATGATTGATACACAATTTTGAGAACTTTGAACCAAGATGGGGTGGGGGTGTCCTATCTATTTGGGGTTGTTGAGATCCTACACTATAGATGTATATGGTTGGGCCATATATAAATATAGATGTAGATATTGAAAAGAGGACTAGGAGTATTTGGCCTCTATATATGATTGTTTACAATGTTGATTGGCTCTCTATATACATAACTACCCTTTCGATTTATAGGGGGTTGGTTATAAAGGGAAGATAATTTTCTACAAAGAAATGATTGATACAAATTTGAGAACATTGAACCAAACCTCCCCCTCTCTATCTTTATAGATGGGGTGGGGTGTCCCATCTATTTGGGGTCGTTGAGATACTACACTATAGATGTATATATGATTGTTTAGAATGTTGATTGGCTCTCTATATACATAACTACCCTTTCGACTACAAATGAAATGATTGATACAAATTTGAGAACATTGAACCAAACCTCCCCCTCTCTATCTTTATAGATGTGGTGGGGTGTCCTATCTATTTGGGGTCGTTGAGATACTACACTATAGATGTATATGGTTGGCCCTCCTCTAGCTATCTTATTTTATCTATCTCGCTCTCCTAACTACATGTCATTTATATCCTAACTATATGTCATTCAAGTAGGTACATAGGGGGCCTTCAATCGATGATTGTAAAGTCCCTCCCCAAATTAAACATAGGGGGGCTTCATTTAGGTAGGGTACATGGGGGGCCTAGACGGATTCTAGTGCTCAAAGTTGTATATAGTAGGGGTAGGGTGGAGGCAGTCATAACTATAAATGCCATATGAGGTTGAAATCCATCCCAACCATAGATCTATTTGGCCTTAAGTCTGATGACTATATATCCATTTAGACTTCAGCCATTCAAACAGAGAGGAATATGGCATCGTGAGAGAGATATGATTGGTTAAAGAGAAGAGTATTAATCATCGATCAAGCGTTGATGACCATATATATAGATTGGGTGTTGGGAGTAACTATCTATAATTAGGGGGACTACTATAGGTATGCCCCCAGATAAGCTGATATAATAGTTCCCAATCCTATCTAACGTTTCTAACTCTAACTCCAACTACAAATGCCTATTGTATTGCCCTATATCTATAACTCATTGGATGGATGCCCGAGACTTACATATATGGAATGTAAATAGGAATATAGTAGGTCGTCAAACCTATTTTGTGTATAAATTTAAGTCCTCTATTTATACTTTGTATGGTGATGGTGCATACATACCCTTTGCGTTGACATCTATAAATCTAATCTATAGTTATTATCTTGGGAAGGAGGGAAAGGTCCCATATCTATATATATTATGGGGCACTCGGCCCTATATAGCCTATCTATGAAGGGTGAGGGGGTTGAGCAATGTTATCTTCACGGGTCGAGCAGAAATTGGTTTACCTCTTATTTGGAAATAATGGGGTAACCTATGAGGATCAAGAAACAAGAATGACATGGTTCACTTCTGAGCTATAGAAATGGATTAGAAATGGGTTCAACCCTGAGCTGAGCTATAGAATGAAATCCGTCTAAGCGAATGAACCATCAAGAATCTATTCTTGTGAATACATATTGAACGACATTGCATACGTCCTTGCCATCCGTTTGAAGTATTGCATTTGTCCTTGAGCTTGAAGTATTGCATCCGTCTGCTTCGTACATCGCCCCCATCGATATAACTACCATGAACAATTGCACGTGGACAAGGGATTTTGTCCTTGATTCAAGGAACCTTTATTGAATGAAGTCTCGTGTCCATATCAAAAATCTCTATTTATGGATGGGGCTGTATATATATGGTCTCGAGGAGATTGAATGAAGTCTTGTACTAAAGGGGACATATACATATATGGGCTTGCGATTTAAAATATATATGACATGAATACCCTCCTGAAGGTTATTCTAGCATCCACTCCCAGATGATATAGTTTTCTCTACCTCACATGCCCATCCCAATTGATTGACACCGTTCATGGTCCTTGCGGAGAGGAGAGAGCTATCCTTATCGATTGGTAAATTACACGTATGTGGGTTGAGTAAAAAAATATATAAGTGGGGGGGAATCTCTCTCCCAATCCCATATATAGGGGAGGTTTAATGTATAAATTCTATCTCCCATAGGTAAATAGGTGGTCGAGTATGCAGGCGAGTCTCCGTCAACTTCGAATCAATTGGCCAACTCGAATACTCGGATTGCGGAGAGTGGGACCGAGTTTCGTGTTTGACCACATGCATAGATCCACGTCAAGCCATATATATAAGGGTGCATATATACATATATGGACACATAAATAACACATATATGGAGAAGGAACTTGAGGGCCTTATCCCTATGGGATGGTAAGATGACACTAAATTAGATATATGGGATGGTTGCTTAATTATTCTTAGTTATTGATATAGATGAGACCCATATCCATATAGATACGCAGTTCAAATTGATTCCTACCTTTAGAGTAGAGCAATATCCACATTGATGGGTGGTTCTTGATTGGATTTGTAGGACTTCTATCTCTATCTCAATCGGGTGAGGTGCTTGACCAGCTACTAAGCCCTATCTTGTTTATGTGCCACCCCCATCCCAATTGATTGACAATGTTCATTGTTCTAGCGGAGAGGAGAGGGAGCTATCCTTATCGATTGGTTGATTACACATGTGTGGGCCGAGGAGTAAATAATAAATAAGTGGAGGGATCTCTCTCTCCCCAATCCCATATATAGGGGAGGTTTTAGTGTACAAATACCATCTCCTGGATAGATAAATATTTAGGAAGGAAGCCCCTAAGGCGACAGGGGAGAAGCCATTGGATCAGATAGATAGACCCCCACATAGAGATAGGGGTCTCATGGATATGGTATAGGGGATAGTATATCAGCTTGTGATTCGAAATATCTGCCATCAATACCCTTTGGAAGGTTATTCTAGCATCCACATCTAAATGATATAGTTTTCTCTACCTCCCATCCCCATCCCAATTGACTGACATTGTTCATTGTCCTTGCGGAGAGGAGAGAGCTATCCTTATCGATTGGTTGATTACACATGTGGGCCGAGGAGAGTAACTAATATATAATTGGGGGGATATCTCTCTCCTAATCCTCCATAGATAAATATGGTGGTCGAGTATGCAGGTCAGTCTCCCTTAACTCCGAATCAATAGGCCAACTCAAAAACTTATAATTGCGGAGAGTGGGGCCGTGTTTTTTGGTTGACCACATGCATAGATCCGCTCTATGCCATATATATAAAGGGTTGCATATATAACATATAATGAACACATAAATAGCCCATATATGGAAAGGGAACTTGAGGGCCTTATCCCTATGAATTGTAAGACGATACTAAGTCAAATATATGGGATGGTTGCTTAATGATTCATAGTTACTGATACAGATGAGACCCATATCCATATAGATAGACAACTTAAAATGAATTCCTACTTTAGAGTAGACCAAATATCCACATCGATGGGTGGTTCCTGATTGGGATTTGCGGGACTTCTATTTCTATCTCGACTGGGTCAGGTGCTCGACAAACTACTATGACTATGTTTTTTATGTGCCTCTAGATAAGATATAAGGAAGGGAGCCCCTAATGGCGACATGAGAGAAGCCAGTTGCATTAGATAGATAGACCCCCACATAGAGATAGGGGTTTCATGGATATGGTCTATGTAATATCCCGTTTTGGGGATTAAAATTAAAAATTAAGGAAATTAGCTCAAACACCAAATAACCAAGTCTAATTTTTAAAACTGGTCAATTGAAAATAATATGATTTTTGCAATATTCTAGGGAAGTGAAACTGTTTATGGAATTAAGCTCCAGTTTTGAACCTTCAAAACCCTTCAATTAGCCCCACTCGAATCTCTAAAATTATGATATAACCTCAACAATCATGTAGTGCACAGAAATGTGATTTTCTTAATGCCTTAGATACGAAGATACGAGTTTCATGAAATGTTTGTCTGAGGTATTATTTTTAAAAATTCATAACTCAACTTAGAAAGCACCAAAAATCATGAAACTTGAGATATTGGCCTTATGAAATATAGAGAATAAGACGATGATTCTAGATTTGCCAAAATGTCACCCAACATACTGAAACATCATCTCAATATAGCTCGCCCCTCTTGAAATTAAATATAATTTGCACCAATCAATTGATAAAATGGAAGAGTTCACCTTTATAAATCATAGGGATCTCAACCATGGCAAAGAGATCACATAGAATCCAATTAAGACGATGATTCTAGATTTGCCAAAATGTCACCCAACATACTGAAACATCATCTCAATATAGCTCGCCCCTCTTGAAATTAAATATAATTTGTACCAATCAATTGATAAAATGGAAGAGTTCACCTTTATAAATCATAGGGATCTCAACCATGCAAAGAGATCACATAGAATCCAACAATATCCTTGAAAACACACCTCTAAGCAATTCGTTTGGGGCAGAAATCTATTATAACCAGCAATAAAAAGATAATCACCAAAAGGTAGTGTGGGGTTTCATCCACACCACTTCTCCACAAGGGTTTTCGTCCTTGGGAGTGCCTCAATCAAGGGTTTTCGTCCTTGAGAGAGAGGAAAATATACTTAACAAGCAATCCTTTACCGAAAATGAGAAATCCACATAACATAATCATCTAATGGCCAAAGGACCTCCCTTTTATAACCATAAGCGGGGCTTATGATGTAAATGATGGCTGACCTCTTAATAAAAGCACTTTCTGATTTCTAATTGCTATTTTGGAGCCTACCAATAGCTTTTTATTTCTAATTTATTGTTGGGCACTAGGCTCACCAAAAATTACAATACCAATTAAGAAATGAACATGAAATGAAGCACATGATGACATTGCTAGCTTCCTCTAGCTTGTTTTCTCTAACCCATGATGAAGGGAAATGGGCCAAGGTCTTCAATTGGAATTAGCTCGAAAAAGTTACATGACAATCCTCCCCTCTTGAAATTACTTGTCACCAAGCAATCGCAAGTACCCGGATCCCAAATAAATCTCAGCTACTCCTTTGATGTACCTGCACATGAAGCAAACTCATTAAAGGAAAAGCGTCTCCCCTTCTTCATCCCTTCTTGCTTTGTGGCTGTGATGACCAGCCCTTCTCCTTTGCTTGCCAAGGCCTCATAATTGCCATGTATACATTGGGTGTTCCCAATTTCACTCCTGTTATCCCAAACACAATTGTAATCATGTATTTTGTTCCCTAAAAATCAGGATGATAGGGGTTGGGATATTTCTTATAACAGTTGGAAATGCATCAATAATGATAATACATTGCAAACCCTTCATTCTCATGGCTGGGTACTCCTTCATTTTCAAAAGAATGGATAGAGATATGGAATTAATGCAAATAATGTATAAAACAAAGATATAAAAACTGCTTCCAAGCTGCCCCAAAACAATCGTTTCAAAATTTGACTCGAATCATAACTCATGAGAGCTGGTATGTAAATATAACAGCCGTTCCATGCCCGAAATTTTATCCTAAATGACACCAAATATGAGTGAACCCTCTTACACATCACTTTTTATAAAAAGAATGTCTTCAAATCTGCCCCTCTATTACTTCCCCAAGAAGATATCCACAAATCAACAAACAAATTTGGGAGAAACACCTCTTCTTGGTTGTGGCATTGCAAGTTCAGAAGTGAAGTGTTCAAAAAACATCTTATGCTACTAAAAGAAGAACACCACTTCTGTGTAATCAAAATCCACTTGGTGGCAAGTGTGAGTAACCTTTGATGTGGAGGATTTCTTGATTGTAACTGCCTTACCCACTATCCCAAAACATCTCTGATTTGAAGCACATACAAGAAGAGATCCAAATTCAACAGGAAAATCTTAGGAAACAATCGGATTCATGGGAAAAAATAGTGAAAGGAAAGGACGATAACACATCTCCTATTATAGTAGTGGAGGAAATTATACAGACAAAACTTGTGGAAGAAAGAAAAAGACGGGAAAGAGAGTTAAATCTCAAGGTAAGAGGGCTGCCCACACCTCCTCCCTCTTTTGATCCTTTAGCCATTGCTACTGATTTCATCACATACAAGTTGGGGCTGCTGGAGGTGCAAATTGATAGAGCATGCCATGGTCTAGATTCAACCCTCTTCCTTCGCTTCAAATCAACAGAAGACAGACTCCGAGCCCTTAGGGATAAACGGAAACTATTCTCACTCCCAAATAAGATCTTCCTTGATGAAGATCTCACTAGAGCTCAAGTGGCATAACTCAAACAATCTTGTGAGATAGTCAAATCAACAGAAGACAGACTCCGAGCCCTTAGGGATAAACGGAAACTATTCTCACTCCCAAATAAGATCTTCCTTGATGAAGATCTCACTAGAGCTCAAGTGGCATAACTCAAAACAATCTTATGAGATAGTCATAACAGCAAGGAAGGTAGGCAAGTGGGTGGTGATTCAGAATCTAAGGCCAGTGGTTCGTGACACCTACACTCCCGATTGGGTTCACGGGTTCAAATGACAGTCTCCCTAGGAGAGGCAACATAATAGGGGTATTTCCATTTCTTGTTGGAATGGAAACAATTCATACTGGTCTTCACTTGGCCTTTTTCATGATGCACTGGGTCATTCAGACCTCTTATTTGTCACAGAAACTCATGCGAGTCTTGTTCGTACACTCTCGGATATTAGAGGGGCACATACAAGAAGAGATCCAAATTCAACAGGAAAATCTTAAGAAACAATCGGATTCAGGGGAAAAAATAGTGAAAGGAAAGGACGGTAACACATCTCTTATTATAGTAGTGGAGGAAGTTATACAGACAAAACTTGTGGAAGAAAGAAAAAGACGGGAAAGAGAGTTAAATCTCAAGGTAAGAGGGCTTGCCCACACTTCCTCCCTCTTTTGATCCTTTAGCCATTGCTACTGATTTCATCACATACAAGTTGGGGCTGCTGGAGGTGCAAATTGATAGAGCATGCCATGGTCTGGATTCAACCCTCTTCCTTCGCTTCAAATCAACAGAAGACAGACTCCGGGCCCTTAGGGTTAAACGGAAATTATTCTCACTCCCAAATAAGATCTTCCTTGATGAAGATCTCACTAGAGCTCAAGTGGCATAACTCAAACAATCTCGTGAGATAGTCATAACAGCAAGGAAGGCAGGCAAGTGGGTGGTGATTCAGAATCTAAGGCCAGTGGTTCGTGACACTTACGCTCTCGATTGGGTTCATGGGTCCAAATGACGGTCTCCCTAGGAGAGGCAACATAACAGGGGTATTTCCATTTCTTGTTGGAATGGAAACAATTCATACTGGTCTTCACTTGGCCTATTTCATGATGCACTGGGTCATTCAGACCTCTTATTTGTCACAGAAACTCATGCGAGTCTTGTTCGTACACTCTCGGATATTAGAGGGCACTACTAGCTCTCGGTTTGCAGGACGGATACTAGGAGCTCTGGTGGGGTTAGCTCTGGCAGGGTCGCTTGCTTAGTCAGAGACACTCTTTGGAACAAACTTTCTGTGGTTGCTACTGACGCGTTTTACCATTTCCTTTGGATCAAGGTCAAACAGACCCACAACCTCCTCCAGGACATATTTATTGATGTTTGTTACTGTACGTACCCAAAATTGTAGGGTACTGCACCGTCGGAACAACGTAACACGTGCCTCAATGATGACACAGGTCTCCTCGTAAGGTGTTCGGGATCCGGAAAAGCTCTCCAAGTGTGTGTTAACATCCCGCATGCCCCGCTTAGCCCCCGCATACTTTGTTTTCCCCTTTTCCCCTCTTTTCTTGGCCTTTTGCTCTTCAGTGACGAAACCGCCGCCTTGACTGGGCGGCGGTCTCGTGACCACCACCCTGAACAGGGCGGCGGACCTGTAACCGCCGCCTTGCTCAGGGCGGCGGTCCTTCACACGTTTTCCAGAAAGCTCTTTTAACATGACTCACGTAATTTCAACGTTTTACTAGCTTTCTTTCACCGCCATAAGCTTGCATTTATGATTCTGGTTCCCTGAAATAGTGTTTTGCCATTGTTTATAGTTTAAGAGTTCTATTTGGTTTTTACCTTGGGTAAATGCAAATGCTATAAATAGTTGGCTTGTGCTCAAGCAAATGGCCCCTCAAATTTGCCTCTGAATTTCTCATTGCAATAGATTAGTCTTTCATTTTGTTTAGAGTTCTTAGTTTCTTTCATTGCATGCTTAGTTAGTATTGTTTTGCTATTAGGAAGCCACATATTCATCTTGTGCAAGTACGGTTGATATTTCATCCAATCAATTGGAGTAGAATAGTTTTTTTTCAATAGGAAGCCATTAAAGTTGCAGGTTTTGTTCTTCAAACAGGATAGTTTCAGGTTCTGGACGTTTCATGTTGCATGACTCGCAATAAATCCCGCTAGGAATTGCATAAGCCAAGCTTTGTACTCTTGCGCTTTCCCTCTCCTACTCGCATTATATTCAGTCTGTATCTTGAGCTGCCTTTGTCCCAATATCTACTTCTGTTGATGCTAGCATTACACGCTTTTCTGGATCCACGTGAACACGAAGGAACGAGGAGATCACAGTGAGGGGACAAGATCACACACACCATCGGATTCGTCATTTTTCTGCAGAATCCAGGTTCTAGCTTTCAAAGTTCTAAATTAGAAACATATCAAATAGAGTAGTTAATCACTTTATTTCAGTCAATTTCATTTTCGATATTGCCAGGGAAGTTGTGGGGATTGATAGTTTCTGAGAGACTATGATTCATTCCTCACTTTTGAGGTAGGATCGAGAGTCTTGCAAATAGATTAGATCAGTTATTTCATTGTTTAGAGTAGATCTATAAATTGCACAGACAAAGCTATACTCGGTTATTTTGTTTGTTTTAAATTGTTATTTTAGCTGTCAAATCTGGATATGTAAAACAGTTACTCTTTTAGATTCATTCGAATAGTTCATCAGAAAATACAAAAATAGAGAAATCACATATGCTATAGATATATTCAAAGTAGTTAAATTTCACTTTGCTGTAGTTAATCTATATTGTTGCTTCTGTATGACAATCACGGGACCTAGGGAGCCCAGAGAATACATATTCGAGCCAATCATACCCCAACCCAATCTCATCACAGCCATAACTGACATAGATCAGAATCTCAGGATCCAAGTCTTCTGAACAATGGTAAACTTGCAACAAATCAGTTTCCAGCTGCACGGGTTAAACATAGAAGGCGACCAAGCACACATATTTTGGTCAAGTCAACCAAAATACAGATTACCCTAGATACATGCCCGTATGACTGTGGAGGGGTTTGAAAGAGAGCAAACGTTTGGTTGTGATCATTTGGTCCCACAGCCGGACGCAGGAGACACCCTCATAGATATAGATACTGGCCTAAGAATTCAGGTTGCACGAACAACTGTAAGATATTCTGAGAAGATCGCACAGTTATTAATTCTAAATATAGAAGCTGAGAAAGCATACGATTATTGGATACTACGTATTAGGGACTGATTCCATACATAACCATAGCAGGACTGCAACAACCATGAATATACGGTTGTGACCCACAAGTCCCACAGCCCAACGAGCCCATAGGTGAATCAGACATAGATACTGGCCTACGTACACTAGTATTCAGATCCACTCCACTTCCACCTATCATCAATCGAACAGTTATCCTTACTAGATACAACAGCTAACAAAGCTAAGGAGTTTTGGACTAGGCCAGAGAATCGCCCATAGAGTCAACTATATTTACCATCCACCCTATGATTTTATTCGGAGACATACACGAAACTATCCCAGGTCATTTTCCACGTATTCCACAACCTATAGACCGAATCACGCCAGAGCTTGATATTGATTGGAGCCTTCGAGCAGTCATCCTTGCTGATCGATCTATCACACCAGTTCAGGTTAGGAGGGCCTTCTTTGCCTTAGATTCGCAATTTCCACTAGTGCGTGTAGAAGACATTAGATTGCCTAACTAGTTTGTCTGTATCCAACACATATTCCATCCCCACCGGCTGTCTCGGCACGACCTCGGGAGGTTGGGTGTGAGGAAGAGTTACTTGTAGATTCCCATGCTCGCTTGTCACTTTTCCATCGTATAGTTACTTCCCACCTGCTTCTTCTTTTGCTATTGAGAATGGATCGGATGTGGACCCCTTTTCTGACTTCAATGCACAAACCAAAACCTTCAAGGTTCCCTTGCATGACATGACATATGATGCTCTTTGTATCTCAGAGGTGGACCCGAGTTCAGTCGGTCTTCAGAGAGAATCAAACGATGTGATAGAGCCCTTGATGGTTTATGGATGACAACTTTTACAGATGGGGGAATCCCACAACTTGTTGATCCTTAATGGCATATCTTGCTTCTCGGATTCCTAGATCTTTACATGTAGACCCCACAATGGTGGCACAAGTGTGGTTGATTACATCATGACTACCCCGAATCTTCTTCCTTTTGTTCACCATTTTTCCGTGTCCCCCATCCCCCTTGCTGACCATGAAGCCCTCTTCTTTTCCTTGGAAACTACCCCCCAAGCCCCTAGCCTCCCCCATCGCCCTTTGTGTACCACTTTGAGATTCGACGACGGTGATTCCATTGCCTTCTCCTTTCATCTCCGTCAGTTTCTCCCCCCTTTCCCCTATTACCCTGCTCCCTACTGACAGGATGTACGACCTTCTTGCCTCTACCATACATGAGTCAGCGTTGCTCTCATACCCCTACTCCATCATCTCTAGGCCCCGTAGCACGAGGACCTGCCCCATGAACCAATGAAATGATGATGACTGCAAAAACCTTCACCATCAGCTCTGCCTCACTTTTACCCATGGCCTCCCATCTTTCGCTTCCCTCTGCCATACATGAGACAACCTTGCTCTCAAACCCCCACTTGATCATCTCTAGGCTCCGTAGCGTAAGGACCTGCCCCATGAACCAATGGTATGATGATGACTGCAAAACCATTCACTGCCAGCTCCGCCTCACCTTTTCCCATGGCCTCCCATCTTTCCCTTCCCCCAAAAATGTGTATTGTCATCTCCTTCGTCACAAAAAACATACCTTCATTGTTCGTCAGAGGAGGGAGCTCTGCACCTCAACTTATGCACTCCCCCAAACGCTTTTGGCGTACCATCATTCCTCGGCACTTCCCTCTACTTATGGATCTTGATCCCCACACTATGTTTACCCGTACTTCCATCCTCTATGATATCCCAGGTCAGCCCCATATTCAGGTTGTGTCTGCACCGCCACCCTCTTTCTGCCACATCTTCACCTACACAATGTTAAGAAGGGCATCTCAGTTCTGAATTGCAGCAAAACGGCAGATGAGGAGGGCTTCTAGGCACAATTTTTTCAAGCATGGGATCAACATTATCGTCAGCTATCTGGTAGTCCTTCTCAATAAGGCAGTGTGTACTAGTTTTCCGTAGTCTTGGTCCCAACCCATATTATCCACCCTATTCATAAATTTGGTCCTACTTCTGATCCGAATAACTACAGGACGATTATGGTGGGTCACACCTTCTCGAAGCTGTATGCTATAGTTCTCCACATGCAGCTTTCTGAGTTTTCTAGAGCAACACCAGTGTAGGGCCAGAGGACATGTAGGGTCCCGGACAACTCACTAGACTATTGATCACAATCTCACCTTTCGTGCTATCATTGAGGAAGCACGTCATCGTTCAATCTAGAGTTTTCTGCTAGCTTTGTGGACTTTCGGAAAGCCTTTGGCTCTGTTCCATGAGAAGCTCTTTTCTGCAGAATTAGAGACATTGGCATTTCCGAAACCCTTCTTGTTGTCATCACGAAAGCGCATTGGTGTTGGGGCTTTCCGACTTCATTAGGAGTACCATTGGGGTCAAGCAACCCTGTCCCCTCTCTCATACTCTGTTTGGTATTTACATTGATGAGTTGGAAGAGTTTTTCAAGGTCCATATTCAGGATGGGGGACGACTGTCTACTTCACCAGTTTTTGATCTACAAACCTTCTATTTGTTGACGATTGTGGTTCTTTTTGGCTTCTTCTACGGAGGGGTTACAGAGACAATTGGATGCCTTAGCCCTTTTCTGTGATCACAGAAAACTGACAAGTAAAACCTTGGTAAAACCAAAGTTATGATTTTCAATGGCTTGAAGATCTCGGACTTTCATTTCTTCTACAAGGGAGAGGATATGGAGATCACCAACTCCTACACTTATCAGGGAGTTCTCTTCTCTGGACCTTGTTTTAGTTTATGTCCGGCTATTCAACCCCGCATCAACAAGGGGTATGGCTCCCTTGCGATCCTTGAGAGATAGTGCTTCCGCCATCACTTCCAGGAAACATTGTCCAAGATGTCCCTCTCTTATTCTCTTGTGAGGCACATGGTTCTCTATGGTTTTGGGGTTTGGAGTCCCTCCCTTCTTGAGTTGGATTGGGTTTCTATTGAGCGAGTTCAAATCCTTATGCTTAGACGAATCATCAGATGTAAGGAAATTATTCCCCACAATATCATCCTTGACGAGTTTGGGGCTCACCCGTTTAGACTTGAGATCATCTTTGGTCTTGTATGACTCTTGCATCACATTCAGAGACTGTTAGATTCTTCCAGCAGGCAGAAACCATTCCTTATCGTTCCTTAGAAAACCATTGCTCTATTTGACCATAGCGAGCATGCTCGGTGTTGGTATGCCAGTGTTTCCTGTCTCCTGGGATCCTTTGGGATCAACATGGACCATGTCCCCACATTTAGCTACTACATGGATGCTCCCACACACCTTCTGTTGAGTAAGCAGGACCTGCACATAATCATCAGGGATGACATCTACAAATAGTTTTATCCATATCACTTGGACCAACCCCCGGGGTGAGGGTACATCCGAAAATGGCTTTCTATGCCAATCACTTTCTTGAGATCAACAATGGATTGATCACTAGTCCCACCTATATCTTCCCGTCATTGGATGCATGCTCTTCGCATATCTATGGGTCAGTTCAAAGTTGGGCTCCCACAGGCTTTGAGTTGAAGAGGGATCATCAGTTGGGACCGGTCCGAAAGGATCTTCCAGCTTTGCTCCCTAGAGGAGGTTGAGATAGAGGAAACACTTCATTTTCAGGTGTCCTATCTACTATGAGATCAGAGGGAGGGTTTCACTGTCTTTTCTTGTGAACGCCCAACGTTCACGAGGTTCTTTAGGTATTATAATCAGTGGTGTATCGCCCTCTATTTACAGGAAACTTTTAAGCTTCACGACGGGATTCTCCATCCTACTTTACCGTGCTCCTCGGTGAGAGGGGAAACCAAGAGGGGGTTTCCCAGTAGAGAACCTTAGAGAATATCTGTCAGAGGACCAAGGGGTTACTTCCCAGATTAGAGGGATCCAGATTCAAACTCAGCCCAAGATCCCCCCCATAGGCGGCAATTCACCAGGGCTAAATTCAGAGGCCTAGACTTTCTGCAGGGCGTATGTGTACCAGGCTTCTTGCAGCTTCTGACACCAGACATCAACATATCACCAGATTTTTTCCAGCCAACTTCAAATGACAGTTGAGAGGGTTGGTGTTGAGGATCCTCCCCCCCCTCCTTTTTTCACTCTCTTCTTTTGCATTCTCCCATCCATACGGGCCCAAAGTTCTTCTCATTTTTCTTGTTGTTTTTTTGGGACCTTTTTTGGGTTCCCCTACTGCTTCTTTATTGCATTGTATGGTACAGTCCCATTGACCTACTTTGTGGTCATTTTGTTGGACATTTGATTATACTTATCTTATTTTTATCTTCATGGAAACTTCTTCTATGATGTTACTAACAGACTGATTTTTTTACGTACTCATCTGTAACAATATTTTTCGAATCATCCGTTATGATAGAAAGCAAATCACAATGTGAATTCCAAGCATTTTCCCAATGTACTTTCGTCATTCTTAATACCTTTAATTTTGATTTCTTTGTCTTTTGTCATAGAATTTCACTTCTTTTATCATGACAATTGAGGGTGAATTCTAAGAACTACTTAAGCCATTGAGTTCCAAGAACTACCTTTCATCATCACTTATCATAATCACAAGGATTCCATCTTATACCTCATCTTTTCCTAGAAGTGATAGTTGTCGCATTTTCTTTTATGCAAGGTATGGTAGTGTTTGTCTCAACAAGCCTAGTGATCCCTTGGTTATAAAAAAAACCTTTCACCTTGAATGGATGAGAAGTAGGTTGTGCCATACATTGAAAGAAAGGGTTTTTTCTCTTCCACCCCATGTTTTCTAATTATTCCATATTCAAGGAATCATGGGTTATAACCACATATGAAATAGAAAATCAGAATTATCATCAAACCTTTGATGCCCTACACATGTCATGATAAAATCTCCCTCCATAACTGATTTTGAAATCAGACATTCTTGTTTTTTGTAAAACTCTATCATAGCACCTGTATTTCTTATGCGGAAATAATTTTGAATTTGAGGCCAAGAATCCATACAACAAGAGACACTTCTTACCTCATTATTTCGTGGAGTATGAGGTGTATAAGGATGCCCAATCAACGGTGATATAAAAGGACATAAAAAAACATAAAATCTGATCACCTTCTCCAATCAGCTGTGTGTGAGGGTAACATATCAACAATGTCAAATCAGCAAGCAATAATACGGAGATTTTTGTATACCATGGGCTGCCTTTGATGATTTCTTGACTCCTATTTTTCGAGTGAGGAACAACACACAAAAAACAACATGATGGAGCCCTTCTATCATGCATAACATCATCGCCCTTTTTAAATCTGATTTGATTCCATCATGTGACTGCCCTATGTAGCCGTTAGAATCCAATAAATTAGCATAGAATAATAAGGGATTTTTACCTTTCTTTGGATGACGACAAAATGGGGATTGTCCCTTGTTGATATATTCATTGATCGACTCCTTGGTGGTGGTTGTTTTGGGATCTGACCAGCAAGTTGAAAATTATTCATTTCACCTTGAAACTTGACATCATAGCACCTATATTTTCTTATGCAGAAATAAATTTGAATTTGAGGCCAAGAATCCATACAGCAAGAGACACTTCTTACCTCATCATAGGAAATAATAAGGGATTTTTACCTTTCTTTGGATGACGACAAAATGGGAATTGTCCCTTGTTGATATATTCATTGATTGACTCCTTGGTGGTGGTTGTTTGGGACTGACCAGCAAGTTGAAAATTATTCATTTTACCTTGAAAGTTGACATCATAGCACCTATATTTCTTATACGGAAATAAATTTGAATTTTGAGGTCAAGAATCTATACAGCAAGAGACACTTCTTACCTCATTATTTCTGGAGTATGAGGTGTATAAGGGATGCCCAATCAATGGTGATATAAAAGGACATAAAAAACATAAAATTTTGATCACCTTCTCCAATCAGCTGTGTGAGAGGGTAACATATCAAACAATGTCAAATAAGCAAGCAATAAGACTGAGATTTTTGTATACCATGCTGCCTTTGATGATTTCTTGACTCATATTTTCTGAGTTAGGAACAACACTCAAAAAAATAACCTGATGGAGCCCTTATACCATGCAATAGCATCATCTACCTTATTAAATCTGATTTTATTCCATCATGTGACTGCCCTATGTAGCCGTTAGAATCCAATAAATTAGCATAGAATAATAAGGGATTTTTACCTTTCTTTGGATGACGACAAAATGGGGATTGTCCCTTGTTGATATATTCATTGATCGACTCCTTGGTGGTGGTTGTTTGGGGACTGACCAGCAAGTTGAAAATTATTCATTTCACCTTGAAACTTGACATCATAGCACCTATATTTCTTATGCGGAAATAATTTTGAATTTGAGGCCAAGAATCCATACAACAAGAGACACTTCTTACCTCATTATTTCTTGGAGTATGAGGTGTATAAGGATGCCCAATCAATGGTTAATATAAAAGGACCTAAAAAACATAAAATCTGATCACCTTCTCCAATCAGCTGTGTGTGAGGGGTAACATATCAACAATGTCAAATAAGCAAGCATTCATTGATTAACTCCTTGGTGGTGGTTGTTTGGGACTGACCAGCAAGTTGAAAATTATTCATTTCACCTTGAAACTTGACATCATAGCACCTATATTTCTTATGCGGAAATAATTTTGAATTTGAGGCCAAGAATCCACACAACAAGAGACACTTCTTACCTCATTATTTCTTGGAGTATGAGGTGTATAAGGATGCCCAATCAATGGTAATATAAAAGGACCTAAAAAACATAAAAATCTGATCACCTTCTCCAATCAGCTGTTTGTGAGGCTAACATATCAACAATGTCAAAATAAGCAAGCAATAAGACTCAGATTTTTGATATACCACTCCTTGGTGGTGGTTGTTTGGGATCTGACCAGCAAGTTGAAAATTATTCATTTCACCTTGAAACTTGACATCATAGCACCTATATTTCTTTCTTTGGATGACGACAAAATGGGGATTGTCCCTGGTTGATATATTCATTGATCGACTCCTTGGTGGTGGTTGTTTGGGACTGACCACAAGTTGAACATATTCATTTCACCTTGAAACTTGACCTCAAGCACCTATATTTCTTATTCGGAAATAATTTTGAATTTGAGGCAAGAATCCATACAACAGAACGACTCTTACTCATTATTTCTTGGGTATAGTGTATAGGATCCCATCAATGTAATATAAAGGACCTAAACACATAAATCTGATCACCTTCTCCATCAGCTGTGTGTGAGGGTAACATATCAACAATGTCAAAAAGGCAGCAATACGCCTGAGTTGTTGTTATACCAGGGCTGCCTTGATGATTTCTTGACTCTATTTTCTAGTTAGAACACACTCCAAAAAATAAACCTGATGGAGCCCTTCTTTTTCTTTGGATGAATACAAAATGGTGATTGTCCCTTGTTTATATTCCAGTGATGACTCCTTTGGTTGTGGTTGTTTGGGATCTGACCAGCAAGTTGAAAATTATTCATTTCACCTTGATTTTGACTATCAACTCCAACTTTTCTTTTCTTCTTTTCATCAAACCCTTATTTTTTCCTTTCCTCATGCTTCATGGTTACTTTCTTTTTCCTGGTCATAAAAAGTCCAGCGAGCTTGTTGTCCTCATATTTATTTGGAAAAAAGGTTTCCTTCTCTTTTTCCCACTTGCTCAAGCCTAAATTCATCATGAGCTAGAAAAAAATTTAGTATTGACCAAACCATGATCCAAAATTACCTCATATTGTTGAATATACAGAATAAGAATGGAAGTAAGGGCTATAACTTTGTTCCTCCTTAGCACATGCTTCCTTATGTCATCAAACCCTTCTGTCACCAAGGTGTTAGGAGAACCAGCCGACGCAAGAGACTTGGGAAGTTCTAACTCTCCCAAGGGTTGCCTCCTCTTAATAACCAACAACTGCAATATACCATCCGCTTCCTTGTTCTCAAGGCCATAGACATGCCCATCCTCCTCTAACAAACTTGGGGTTTTGGTCTCTTCTCCAACAATTTCCCTAGCCACTCCTTGCTTTTCCAACAAGATCTATGGTAGGGATATTTTTCCCAAGACCCTTGTGCATGCCTCTTTGCCCACTTCTTTTGTTTCCAACTTTACGAACTCTGAAAAGGGTAGGGGGCATCACGGATTTTCTCCAGAATGGTTCTATACTCTTCATACCAAGTAATGATGTTACTTCCTTTGGGTGACATAGAATGAATGATTTCTCTTAAAGAGATTCTTCCACCATTGGAACCTTGCATGATATGGATAAGCCGAGTGATTGTGTTGGACAATCTTTCATGACCTGCAATCAATTTATCAAATTTGGCTCCTTCCATTGAAACCATAGGCCTTTGGGAATACATGCTCTGATACCACTGCAATATTCCTTTTTGGGGATAAAACTGAAAATTAAGGAAATTAGCTCAAACACCAAATAACCAAGTTTGATTTTTAAAACCAGCCAACTGAAAATAATCTGTTTTTTGCAATATTCTAGGGCAGCAAACTGTTTACGGAATTAAGCTCCACTTTTGAACCTTTCGAAACCCTTCAATTAGCCCCACTTAAATCTCTAAAGTTATGATATAACCTTAACAATCATGTAGTGCAAAAAATCTGATTTTTAATGCCGCAGAAAGGAAGATATGAATTTCATGAAACCCTTGTCTGTAATGTTATTTTAAAAAAAATCACAACTCAACTTAGAAAGCACCAAAAATTATGAAAGTTGATATATTGGCCTTATGAAATATAGAGAATAAGATGATAATGTCAGATTTTCCAAAATGTCACCGCACATACCAAAATATCACCTCAATATAGGTCGCCCCTCTTGAAGATTTCAGCTTTATAAATCATAGGGAGCTAACCCATGCAAATAGATCACATAGAATCCAACAATATCCTTGAAAACACACCTCTAAGCAAGTTGTTTGGCGCAGAAATTTGTTATAACCAACAATAGAAAGATAACCACCAAAAGGTAGTGTGGGGTTTCGTCCACACCACTTCTCCACAAGGGTTTTTGTCCTTGAGAGAGAGAGAGAGGAAAAGATGCTTAACAAGCAATCCTTTACTGAAAATGAGAAATCCACATAATATAATCTTGTAATGGCCAAACGACCTTCTTTTTATAATCATAAGGGGGGCTTATAATGTAAATGATGGCCAACCTATTAATAAAAGTATTTTTTAATTTCTAATTGGGATTTTGGAGCCTCTCACCAATAACTTTTTATTTCTAATTTATTGTTGGACGCTAGGCTCACCAACAATTACAATGCCAGTTAAGAAATGAACATGTAATGAAGCACATGATGACATTGTTAGCTTCCTCTAGATTGTTCGCTCGGACCCATGAGGAAGGGAAATGGGCCAAGGTCTTCACAATTGGAATTAGCTTGAAAAAGGGACATGCCAATATAGGTGATAGGGGAAAGGGGAGAAGGCGGAGATGTGTAGTATAGCAAATGGGATGAGTGGTCCCACCCCATATATCTTATCTTATATTTATAGATGGAGTATCAATTGTGTCACATATATAATGGATGATGTGTGATGGATGATTGTATATTGTCTAGATAAGACCCATTGACGTAGATTCGAGAGAGCTCATACATCTATAGATGCTTAGGTTGATGTCCCAATATCAAATATCTTAATAGAAGATTACAAATCAATCCCCCATTATATATATGGATAGGGGCCTTCTTTCCCAATACCTCATAAACAAAGTAGGGTTTTGTGCCCTTTGGAGCAGGAGGGGGACATTCGCCCAATCAGGGTAGGCATATCTAGATAGGGAGAGCGAGAGGTCGGTTGGGGAAAATAAAATGGTGGGAGGGAAAGCAGTCAGGTAGAGGGCCTCCCCGTCTTTATAGGCCTTCTAGACCCATAAATCCCCCATATATATATATATATATATATAGGGGAGAGGGGAGCCTATTTAGATATGGGGTAGGATGTGGTTTCACACATCCCCATACATCTATAGGGGTTAAGGGCCTATCTATGTTTGGGGGAGACCCCACAAGGCTAGGGTAAGTAGTGCAATCACTTGACTAGGGGGGCGGGCTAAGGTGAGAGGTTGTTTATCGTCTATAGAGTGGAGGTAGGTGGTGGCCCCTCCTCCTATTCCTCTCGCTATATATCTTATCCCACCTGCAGGGGGAGGGCCTTCCCATAGGGGGAGGGCCTATCTATGTTTGGGGGAGACCCCACAAGGCTAGGGTAAGTAGTGCAATCACTTGATTGGGGGGCGGGCTAAGGTGAGAGGTTGTTTATCGTCTATAGAGTGGAGGTAGGTGGTGGCCCCTCTTCCTATTCCTCTGGCTATATATCTTATCCCACCTGCAGGGGGAGGGCCTTCCCATATGGTATTACTTTGATTTGTTGTGGATGAACTATCAATGGTTGGTATGAAAAAAATGGCATAAAAGCTGATTTGGAGAAGGCACAAGTGATATTGCAGTGTATAACGCTATCATTCTAGAACTGAGGTTTCTTGGTTTAGTAGTGTGGTGTGGAATAGGTCATGTGAGGTGCTCACATGATTTTATTAGTATAATTGATGATGTAATATGATTTGTTGGTATCTTATAACTGCTAATGTACTTTAAGCACTTATGCAAGGCGCATATCAGTTATCGCGCATCAAATATTGACATGGATGTTGAGTGAGAGCGATTGAAACATAGATTAGGAATCCCAAGATTAGCATACGTTTGTGAATTTGTGCATACAAATAGTTATCACACCAGTTCTATAATGCAGACTATAGGTGAAGCCTATTAGAGGTGTAAGGTGAAATAGGGTGTTTATAAATGGGATTATGGTGTTTATGCTATCAATTGGCATGTCACCTTGTATATCATGCACGTTATCTAGAATAAATAGGGTTTCATAGGAAATAATAACGTCTGACTTTATATGTATATCTAAGACAATATCATGTGGTATGGTATCACATTCGAAAAGAGGGAGTGTCTCATCTTGTATATGACTAGCCAATGCAAGAACTTCTCCCATAATATGAGAAAGATGTGTAGAATGCTCATACCTAAGATCATGTGGTGGCTTAGCATTCATGAGAGAAACTATCGATATATGCGGTTAGGCATTATTTATAGCAAGTTATAGGAGATCCTCATTAAGTGTAGTCACAAGATATGGGATAGAGATGTTCTTAGTTAAAAACCAATATTATGAGGATCATTTCCATATCTGTGTGTTGGATATATGGGCCATCATTCAAGTGTGGTATCTTATTTGAAGGTATGTTCATGATGATAATGTTGTCATTGTCGATTGACTCTTAGATCTTTCAATGTAGGGTGAAACATCAATTGGTGGAATGTCCATTGCATATATGGTAGTCGCAATACAACTTGCCATCAAATTTCATGCTTCGTGGCCTAGAAACATCAAAAATTGTGGGGGAGGGTAGGACTATGAGATTGAGTGAGGCTTATTGAGTATCATTTAGGTGTGGTATCCTATTTGAAGGCATGTTCATCATGACAATGTTGACATTTTCGATTAACTCTTGGATGTTTCCATGTAGAGTGAAACATCTATTGGTGGAATGTCCATTGCATATAAGGTAGTCACAATACAACTTGCCATCAAATTCTGTGCTTCTTGACCTAGAAACATCAAGAATTGTGGGGTAGGGTAGGACTATGAGTGGATCTTCTTTAGTGTCATCGTAGGAGGCTTTGGCATATGTGTCCATTTTCTCCACGAAGATTGTGGAGAGGGTTTCAATGTTATAATATATTGAGAGGTTTGTTGTTGTATAGGCTCGATCAAGGTTGAGGTAGCCTCTTCAAGATCCTTAGTGTGAATCCGCTCCACTAAAAATTAGGCATAATCATGTGGAAGGTTGAGAGGGTTAGTGGAAATAAGTTTCGACAACTCAATTTGCAAGTGGGCTTTGAGCTCAGAAAGAGGATTACTTTTCAGAGTGATGATATAATTTAGCAACTAAGGGTTTTGAGAAAATCCTTAGGAATAACTATGGTGCTGAAAATTATATTTAGAATTTTTAAACCCCATAGGGTTGAATAGATAAAGTGTTGTATCCAAAATTTTGATATAGGGGTCGGGAGCATAAATATTCAATCTTGATGTGATGGTCAAAATCCATCATTATTCAATTTGTATTCCATCTTGGCTATTCTCTACTCCATTCCATAGATAGTTAGCGATACAACTAGTCATACGTCGTACAATTAAGTATTATTCTCAATCAATCGAGTGCCCCTTATATAGACAGGGAAACTGAATACTCACCTCTCAATCTGTAAACTATTTGAGTGCCCCAACCCTATATATAGATAGGAGGGCCTTGATTTACCCCCTCTTTATATATCGTATTTTTATGGAAATCGAATGGTTCAGTACAACATAATATAGATGGGGTCTTTGCTCAATCAGTTATATATGTCTCTCGAGCAAAGCAAAAGCATAACTGTCGTCAGATATTATAGATAGGGGTCCCGCCCCCTCCCCCCAATTATATAGTGATAGTAATAGTACGAATGGGGCCTATATTTATATAACATATCAATGGCCTTCTCTCCCTCCCATATATAAACAAGGCCCTAACCCTAAAGGAGAGATGGGCCCCGATTTGATGTACGAGCATCCAAGGTCTAGATAAATCTTGCACATGTTTTGGATAAGTGTGAGTGCATGCAAGGTTTTGGAAGCGCATGAAGTGGGAAGAGGAAGTGCAACAAAACAAGAGGAAGATTGTGCACAAGTGTGCATGCACTTTACATAGTGGAAATCAACAAGGAGCGCTGTGCACGGTAGAAGTGGGTGTGCAATAGGGAATGAAAAGTTCAATGAAGTAGTATAGGCGCGAAGAATTAGCCACAGTAATGTGTCAGATTTTAGGAGCGTAATAAAGAAGTTTGACTCAGCCTAGTTGACTAGAGAGGCGTGTAGAGAATGTGAGAGAAGTTATGTGCAATAATAGTAAGTGCGTGTAAGGAGTGAGTGAAGGGTTGCGTAATAGTTTGGATTACGAAGGAGGCGTGTAGATATGCGGAGGAAGGCCCAAAAGCACGGAGATAATGTGTGGTGTAACTCAAAATAGTAGAGTGGACAATAGAATATAGAAGAGGCGTGGTGAAGGATTGTGACTAAGGAGTGCGTGACAGAGTTGGTGGTTGGTAAAAATGATAAAAGATATGTTAGATGGTGTCCAACAAAAGGAAGCTGACAAGGATTCAATAGTCAGAGGAGCCCAACAACTAGATCGATGTGACACAAGTAGGTAAGGTCCAGATGGAAGTGGTTCAGAGCATTTAATGAGCTCAAGTACAAATTTGAGTTTGCGCGGGAACATCTGGAAGCATCTAGAAGGGACCAACCCACCCAAAGGGAATTCAAACGTGGAGAGAGAAGCAAGAAAGTGGAGCTGTAAAAGGTGATCAAGGTCACATTTTTAAGGTTAACACGAGTTGGCCCAGAGCATGAGTGGGAAAATGAGCATGAATCACATAAGGAGTGAGAACTGGCCATTTGAGCTAAGAGACGAGGTTGTTGAATGTGCATGAAGGCACAAGAAAACCAGTCTAGGATATGTCCTTAGGAGAACACCAAGAGTCTGTAAAGGTGAAAGAGAGAGTTGTAAGCACCGTAAGGAGCAACTATATGTAGATGCCATTAAGGCCTCTGCCATAAATTTAAATCTGAAACATTTTTGTGTAGTCCATTGTCAGACTCTGTAGCGAGGGGAGTCCCCTTGCTCCATAACCAAATCTATCTACCCATTTATCTGATCAGCCCATATATCTCTCTTACCCTCAACCCGTCCCACATCCCCTGACATATATAGGAAAATAGTGCGGAGCTTCTTTGGTTGAGCCGTATGTAGAGTAGAGAGGTGACCCTATATATATGTATGTGATGTGGGCCCAACTATGACAAATATATGAGATCCGCATAAGCACATTATCTACTTTAGGGGTTATGAAACTTGAGTGCACAACTTCTTCTTCTCTTGTCTAATATATTTATATGGTTAACACATTCTCTTAATGAATAATTTCAACCCTATATATGGTTCTTGCTAAGAGAGTGAATTAGCCATTGGCACTGTATCTCTACATCTGATTGCCCCACCTGCATGACTCCTCTACATCCATATAGATTACCATTCTTCTCTCCTCTCGATTAGACACACTTTTCTCCCTTGACTTCCCTACCCTATACCAATAATGGGAGCGTGGGGGGCGGGGTTGGCCATATCTACATGTAGGGTATCTCATTTTCCATATCTATTTAGGGAGGGGGAGATGGGGCTATCAATTGATAGAGATGGTGTATATAGGGCTGTAACCGACTATCCATATTCCACTCCACCCTACAGATGGATAAAAAATTTGAATATAGGTTGAGTTGGGATGATATCTATTATATATATACGTAATACGATGGTCCCCCACCACATCTATAGTTATATTATAGTCGACACTCCACCCTCATGCCCCTCTATACTCTAGATCCCGAAAACTACCAGAATATGGATAGGGCCAGCTATATACTATATATATCAGGGTCCCTCACTGGGTCCAGTTCTACACATACGCACATATAGGAGTGGGGCATATCCCATATATATACAACGATAGGCACAGTTCAGTCCCCCTATCTATTCTCTATATTTGGGTGTGGGCTCCTTGGAGAGGTGCCTCAGTTCATTGCCCATATATAGATTCTAAATAGGGGCCAACTAAACCAAAGTTGAGGAGCCCTATCTATCATCCCTAATATCTCTATGTGGGAGAGCAATCGACAACGTAACACTTGACTGTTTATATATATATATAGAGAGAGAGAGAGAGAGAGAGGGTGAAAATATAGAGTTCCTTATCTAGACCTGGGTCACTTCATTCCCCCATGCTTGACATTACCTCCCCCGTCCCCGTCCCCTCCTGCCTCCCTCCACAATATCTATCTGTATGGGGTTCCTATCTATAGTCGAGTCAAAACCCCAAAACTCTAACACACACATACATGTGTTATGTTAGTTATCTATATATATAACTAGAGTTGGGTATGTCATGCTAGCTATCTATATATTATTGAGTAAGTGGGAAAAGTATCTTTCTGGTTGGGTATTTCTAGAGCACAATGATAGGGGGCACGATATCGATATATGGCCTCAAGAAAGATGGATGAGTTCCTCGCCCCTTATTAGATGAGTGATGATTGACGAGTAATGAGTGCTAATTATATAGAGTGCCCCATTGCCCCAATTAGATGACTGGCGATTAGAGTGGCTTGCCCCGTTATTGGATTGGATGAGTGATGAAGGACAATTGCTGATAAGAAAGTCCCTTTTAAGTCCCTATTACATGAGTGTCCCTATCTACCACTACCACTATCAGTGTAGTGATATTGACAATCAAATTTGGGGACGAAAACCCTCCAATCTTCAGTGGTGCCTCCATCCAGGGGTTACATTTATGCATCTAGTTAGAGATTTACAGATATCAGATAGGGCATCATTAGAATTACAAATTTTAGTTAGGGCATCATTAGATATATAAATTTTAGCTAGGGCATCATTAGAGTTACAGGTTACAGATTTCAGCTAGGGCATTATTAGATGTACAAATTTCAGCTAGGGCATCATGAAATTTATAGATCTCATCTAGAGCATCACTTTTTGAAGGCCGATGCCACATTTTGGGGGCATTATAGGGTTGACAACATTATTTTCAGCCTTTTTTAGCTTGGACATAACCCTTGGGAATTGCAGTTGTTCGTCATCCAACATCAAGGGCATCTTTCATGTTGGTTTTTGTGTGGTTTTCAGTTAATTAGTTGGGGCTTCTATTTCTAAAAAATAATTTGTAAATCTAGCTAGGGTAAATAATTTGGGAATTGCAGTTGTTCGTCATCCAACATCAAGGGCATCTTTCATGTTGGTTTTTGTGTGGTTTTCAGTTAATTAGTTGGGGCTTCTATTTCTAAAAAATAATTTGTAAATCTAGCTAGGGTTTCAAGGTGAAAAAATTCTCTAAATTGTGCTTGATTGACTGTTTGTAAATTAAATAAAATCAAATTGTGGGTTGCCAAAAATTGTGTTTAGAAATTCAAAAATTTATAGATCTCATCTAGAGCATCACTTTTTGAAGTCCGATGTCACATTTTGGGGGCATTATAGGGCTGATGACATTATTTTCAGCCTTTTTTAGCTTGGACATAACCCCTTGGGAATTGCAGTTGTTCGTCATCCAACATCAAGGGCATCTTTCATGTTGGTTTTTGTGTGGTTTTCAGTTAATTAGCTGGGGCTTCTATTTCTAAAAAATAATTTGTAAATCTAGCTAGGGTTTCGAAGTGGAAAAATTCTCTAAATTGTGCTTGATTGACTGTTTGCAAATTAAATAAAATCAAATTGTGGGTTGCTGTCAAAAATTGTGTTTAGAAATTCAAAAATTAAGGGTAATTCCAGTATTCTATTTCTGGCGCTAAGGGTTTTACTGAATTTTCACAATTTTCTAGTTTTCTTATTTAAAGGACATCATAAAAGGTATAGTTAATCTGCCCCCCTCTACACCTCAGCCACCCCCTTCCTATTTATTAATATTTGTGAAGAGCAGTCGGATCTACTATGTAAACCTATGTAGATATACCAACTTCAAAGTGCACAACGGGGCATGTCAAACAAGAATATTAAACTTAAAATGATACCACAAACATAGATCCGTTAACCAAGAAGACTATCTTCGATAGCAAGAGCAAAGTATTCTTGATCAAGGATCAATCTTACAATGGATGATGCAGACTAATCTTAGAAACACTAAAGACTCTTGCTCCTTGATTGGTCGATGTAGTGAATGAGTCCCAAATTCCCTTTTATAGGAGAGTGAGAGGCTTTTAACTTGATAACTTAGAGATCGGGAACTTGGATTATCAAAAGATTCCACTAAGAGATAGTGGAAGATAGAAATGATGCGTGCACGTCACTCATCCTGACACCTTCAAAAATGTGGGGAGGTCCACTATGCTTCAATGTGACATAAAATATGTCACTTGAAAACTTTATTTGATTCCTAAGGACCACTAAGACATATGGCAACAAACCTACCATCATAGCTTTTACTTTGTAAGATTCCTAAGAACTGTAATGGACTCTAGGACTGTTGTCATCATTGGATGAGTTGGATGATTCCTCTCTTTTGGTGGAGTGTAGGTCCATTGTATTTTGCTTGTACCAAATTCTTGAAATGGAAGAAGTACCATCATTATCTATGGCTACCTATCTTCTTGGTGGGAAAAGATATTGATCTAGTATCTATAAGAAATGACCAAGTGTTCAATAGTGTAGATTTATCGTAGAGTGGAGATAAATTTTTTGCCAAAGATGTCCATCCAGATGTTGGTGATATATTTGCACATGTTTAGGCTTGACATAATATGTCACTTTTATATACCAAGAAATTTTACAATTTATTAAAATATTCCTAGCAATTTCAAGATGCATCTGAAGAAGAGGATGATCAGAGATTTTAGTAGGAAGATATTTAGAGAGAAAATATTTGAAATAGTTAGCAATATATACTTGATCTCCTTCTCTGATAGGTCTGTTCCACCTTCAGGCCACATATGAGAAAATTCAAACCTCCACAATGTTTTTGGTCTCAAGCGAATTCCTTCTATAGGAATATCATCTGGAGGTGGTTCCACAAACCTATAATGTCTCCATTTCCATCTTAAGGTGCAAAATATCATGGGCTCTTGAAGAGTGCAAATTTTCCGTTGGTATTTCTGGATCTAGAATTTTGGTTGCAACTTTAGTCATGGATTATGGAGAAACATAAATAATATCCCGAATAAGCAGTATTTTTTGTGCTTCGAATGACATTTGATTATCATTTCTTCTTATCATATCAACAGATCTTTGAGAATTTGAACATGACCAAACATGACTGGTTCAATTATCTACATGCACAATCTGCCAAATAATTATCTTTTACTTTGATAAACTCAACTTCAAAACAATAATTATCAAACCATATTCCCCATCTTTTACTTGAAAGTTGTTTTGTCAGGGGGGTCACCATTATTGAGTCGAGCTATGAAGTCCTTGAGATCAGATCTCAAAATAAAGTGTTCAGTTTGCAGGAAAAATATGCAAGAATCTCTTTGTGAGCTGAATGATATTTCAATTCTGAACCTTGAAAAGATCCAGATGCATATTTGCAGATCTTTTCTTTTCCATTTTCTAATTTTTCTTTTAACACAACTCCTCAGAACTCTTCACTGGTATTAGTCTCCATAATCTCTTGTCCTTTTCTTGGCAAGGACATGGCTGAATATTTTGGACATAACTTTTAATTCTTTTCACAGTCTGAGTCATTTTAAGCGCTCAGCTAGAAGCATTTTTCCTTAAGCTTTTATTGAGAAGAATTCTATTAGCAGTGATTCCTTTGTAGAAATTCTGCAATATAGTTAATACATTCAAAAAATCTTTGCAATTGCAACTTATCAATCATCTGATTAGCAAATTCTTGGATTGTTGATACAATATGAGATTGCATTTCAATTGAGACATCTTTTACATTAATACCAAGAAAATATATTTTATTTTTGAATACCTCTATTTTTGATGGAGATAAACACAAATCATTTTGGTAAACTGTATTATAGAATTTTTTGAAGATGCTCAATATGCTCTTTGGGAGATTTGGAAAATATCAAAATATCGTCAATATATACAATCAAGAAATCAGACAACTCACCAAAGATATTGTCCATTATCTTTTATAAGACTTGACATAGCTATCTTCAAACCAAATTCATATTGTTCATCTAGTACAACAAATGTTGTCTTGTAACGATCCTGGGGTTTCAGGAAGATTTGCCAAAATCCATTTTTGAGATCAAACTTGATGTAGACCTTTGGTGTTTTGATTCTGGACAACAAATCATCCTTTACTGGTATTGTATGTTGTACAAACTATACATATTTATTCAGCGGTTTGTAGTCAACTACAAACCTTTTTCTTTCATTTGAGTTGCTCACTTCTTTTGTTAACATAGAATGCTGCACAAGCCTAATGAGAATTAGACAGTCGAATGAAACCATTTGGAAGTAATTTTGTTATTTATTTATGGCACTCTTTTTTGTCTTCTGAAATCATTCCTTTATGAAGGGCTTTGAAATTAAGAATAAGATTATTCCCATTAGCATCCTTGGCAAACTATAAATCAAGTGAGCAGAAATGTTTCTTTCTACTTATATAAGCATGAGGGTTTTCAAAACATAGATCCTTTTTTTATTTTTTTAGCAATGTTATCAATGCTTCCTTTACAAAGGGCATGGATTTATGAAACCATTCATGATTGGATTGCTTTTTTTTGATCTGGTAAATGACTTATGGTTCTGAGTGAATACTTTCTGAGGATCTAGACATCGAGATTAAATAAAGATATGAAATCTTTATTTAGGCTGAAGGTTCCACGTTGTTGTAGGTATCTACTCCTAGCAGACAATCATATGAGAGCATATCATGCTGGTAAAATTGCAATATTATTTGATATACTTTAATTTGTACATACACCGTATTCCTATATTACTTCTTATTTATGAATATTTATCTTAAAATAGGTTTATGTCCAAAACATCTAAAGGGACTATTCTAGTCCCGAGTAGGCTTATATCTGTTCTAATATCTATCAGAACATCTATAAAATATGAATTGATGTTTGAAATATACATACTAATAAAGATAAAAGGATTTTGATCTTCATTGATAGTCTATACCTCAGTGTTTATTTCTTCCGTTGAGCTTTTTGTTCTACTTTTTAATGCAAAATCTCTCAATAAATTGTTCTAGGAACTTGTTTATACAAGATTATCAAAAGTTTTTGCTTCAAGAAGCAGAACAAGAAGTCCCAACAAAATAAAAAAACACTGAGGTATTTATTATCAAAGAAAACTTATGTACTATCGAATAAGCTTAAAATCGTTTATCTCAATCAATATCTATATTCCAAATATCAAGTCACATTTTATAGATGTTATGATAGATATTGAAGCAGATATAATCCTATTATGAACTAGAGTCGTCTCTCCATATTGCTGGAGAGAATCCTAACTCAAGATAAATTTTGATAAAAAAAAGTCATATCTATGAATACAACCTATGTCCTAGTACAAATTGAAGATTATCAAAGAACATTGCAATATTATCAGTATGATATGCTCTCTTTGTTTTTTCCCCATCAAACTTCGCACCTCCATGATAAAAAACAAAACATCTGCAAGACCTTTCTAGTTTATTCATCCCTCTGTCACACCCAAATCAGCTTCCAAACCAATGATATAGCTAAGTGCATTTTCTTTCTCATGTTTTGTTCTATTAATGACATAATTTAATTGATGTATCTTGTAAACAATTATATATGCACATTTTGATTTGAATGTTAAATATACATCTTGTTTCTAACGTTAATCTGGAAAATGAATAAGTAAGAAGAATTTCCCATAATTAACTTTATTTATTTATTTTCCAGGTTAAATCAAGTAAATGTGTTATCCAATTCTACCCCTCGGGTGGAATTGGACAACTAAAAGTGCAAACGTTCATTGGAAGATCCTCACGAGTAATTCTAGGGGCATACAAATAGTTATAAACCTTTGAGAATGATTGAACTTAGAAGAGAAAATTTTCCCCTTCTTGGTCTTCACAGAGCCCAAGTTTTGTTAGATGAAGAAAAGGGCAACACTTGCAAGAAAAAATGACAAAATCTGATGACTCATCTAAACATCTCCTTGGCATCTCCTCGTAGTTGCATGGATCCAGGGAATTGTATAATCTGTTTATGAGAGGTATAGTTTTGCAAGGAAAAGCTTTCACCTCTATATTCAGCTCATCGAGTAAATAAGTGAGCTACCTTCTAAAACCAAGTTGAAAGGATGTGAGTAAGCTCCTTTGGTTGTGGCGAGCTATTCCTTTAAAGGATCGAGCTAGTTTAAGCCCACTGAATTGTCTCATAAGGAAAAGCGAGTTGCTGATAGTCATGGTCGAGCTGCTCATATACATCAGGATGGTCGTTTAATAGAGGGACAATGCATCAAAGGGTGTTCTTGAGCTCCTGAGCCCGTTATTGGCGAGCAGAGTTGTCTAATGAATAACCGAGTTGTAATATGGAATGGACCGAGCAATTTCCCACCAATGGCTGAACTCAATTTTAACAAGACGAGCTAATACATATGGAGAACCGAGTTGTATATTGAAGAAACGAGGTCGAACTCATGTCTGAAAATGAGTAAGAACTCCCCAAGACACTTGGGCAAATAAAGTGCCGAGTTGTTCTGATAAAGACTGAGCTCATTAAGTGGATAAGGGCTAATTAGGTGCCTCAAGCTAAACAACGAACTTTGGGAAAATGATGAGCAATCCATTGCAAAAGGGGCGAGCCATAAATTCACCGAGTCATCCTGAGGGACCGTCGAGCCACAGAGCTACAATCTAGCATGTCACGAAGAATAGAAACGGCTCAGTCCTTGAGCGAAATGGGGTGACAAAGTTATAATAGGCTGAGGCAGTTGTAATCATGTGGACGCATAATAAGTAGTCACAGAGTCCATTTTGAGGAGGGTTGAGCTACAGGTATGGCGATTCAGATGAGTCTTGCAACAACGAGGTCGATGCATTTGAAGGCTACGTGGACGAGCCTTCGGGTTTGAGAGGTTCACAGGAACGAGTTTGAGTTGTGGCACGAGGTCGGGATGGAGCGAGTTAGAATGAAGAGTTGGAGAGGCATCAAAGTCCTTATTAATGAAGTTTGAGGCATACATCATGGCATCAAAGGATCTGAGCTCCAAATAAGCCAATGCAGAATGAGGTGAATTTGAATAGTGGCATCGAACCCGCAGGCGAGCTTTCCCCTCTCTAGCTCAACGGGTTGCACAGAGGTTCAAAGCGAGCTCAAATTGGTTTAAGCAATGGAGACACTTGATAAATGCGGGGCAAGTTCTTGCCTTCACTTAGTGAGTCTCATTGTAGGCCCGTGCTAGCGAAGGTGGAGTCGTGCGAGGTCGCCATGTGGCCCCTCGACGCAACTTCAAAAGGTCAAGAGCAGAAGAGACCCCAAAGTTGTGCAGGTTCTCCACGTTGAGTTGAGATGGTATATGGGGTCATGTAATGCAACGTGGCAAACAAGCGGAGAATACGTGGTGCTAAACAAGGAGGAGGGAGAGCCCGACACGTTAAGGGTGACTCGACATTTATGGAGGCGGGGAAGTCGACATTGAGTAACCCAATGCAAGGTGGTGATGGGCCCGTCGAAAAGGGGTTATAAGGGATCAAGTTACGAGGTTGAAGAGCCTGTCAATGTGGGAACTCGTGATGTGGAAAACAACGTAGCAAGTAAGACATAGAACAAAGGCACGCTGTGTCATTTCAAAATGACTTGGCGGATGGCCTATATGAGTACTCCGTGAGGGGAATGAAAGGAGCAAGCTCGGCCGAGCTGGCAGTGTTTAATTGCCAAGTATTAAATTAAACCTCCTCCCAACTGAAATGCAACAATGAAGTATAAATGATATGGCCCCACCATTTTTAATTGCTCAAGTCATTTCAAATGATGAAGAAGAACCAAGAAAGGAGAGAAAAATATTAAATTGTCTTTTCCAGCAAAGAATTAAATACACATTTCCGTAACAATGAAGAAATGCTTGACAAATCCAAAATACCTACCTGCACACAGAAGCTCATAACTTGAGTATTTCTAAATGAAATCGCACAAAATTAGACTCGTTGGAATCGTGGTTCTGAGATCTACGCACAATAATCAAGAAATTTAGAAATTGATAAAGATTCAGAGGTGAATTTTGTGATAAATGAGCCCAGTTCAGTTTGGTGGGTAGGTGGTGGTTGGGAATGCATTAAATGGGGATGGCCATCATTCTTTCTCTGCTGCAGGTTATGAGACAACGTGAGGAAGATTTTGCAAATTAAATGCAATCATTTCGCTTCATTTATTGTGATTTGCAAGTGGTTGGAAAGGTGATTTCGGGATTACTCTTTCCCTCTTCTTATTGTATAAATTGTAAACTGGTCCCATTTGTAAGGGAGTTAGTCATTTTGTCCTGCCCCCCTCTTTCATTCTTCTCAGCTAGGGTTGAATGTGAAGCTTAAGCCTCCTTTCCAAGCTTTGTAATGACATTCTCTTGCCTCTTGCCCACTGATGTAGTATTGTGCATACTTATTGGACCAATATAACGTGTTTTGTGATGCATTTTGTCCATCGTTTGCATATGTTATTGTCTCTACTTGTCTCCCTTCATTGCAGGGTATACTGTGCATATTACTTGATGTCTATTGCAGGTTTTGAGCGTTGTTTTTAATGGGTTTGAAGCGGTGTTTTGTGTGAATCTCCTCTTTGGCATGTGGTGCATTTTGTCCACCCTCTCTATTGCTCACCTTTCTCGATTTCAGGTAGTTGGACTGATTAACCACCTCCTTTTCTGGTGTATTACCGCTCTTAGTGTAGGTATACTTTTTATGCACTCTCTCTCCCTGGTCCCTTGGAAGGTTAGAATAGGATTAAATATTTTGTTTGCCTACATTAGGAGTAGATTGTGGCAGATAGTTTAGGAGTAGGTACCAACGTTCGCTAGAGGGTGATCTCAAGTCCGGGAGTACCACAACTTGCGAGGTAATGCAATGTTACAAAAATTACTCACAACTTGACCATTCAGGGGTGATGTAATTTTGTGATAATCAAATGTTTTATGAATTCATTTACATTATAAATGTTTGTATTTTTTTAATTGCAAAGTTATTTAAAGTTATTTTGATAATAAACTATTTTAACAAATAAAGAAAAGAGACCTTTTGTTTGCTTATCTAAATTCTATAACTAATAAAACAATTAATAAACATTAAACTTTTGCTCTTAATAACTGCTAAACAATGTTTATAATGAATACACTACAAAATAACACTCATAAATCTCGTACACAATAATAATACATATCTCTGTCGTTGATTTTGTAACCTAAGTTATATAAGGTAATCAGAATTGTGGATCTAAGAGAATCTTTATTTTATGGGAATAGTTGCTAAAACGTATTCATGCCACTCTTCATAAAGACAATTTTTTTTTGTGACCATTTCTTTTAGTAGACAAAAATAACTCTTCTCTATTCGAAGCTCGTGAATAACCCTATGGAGCACAACACAAAATACTTTAAACAAATTCTGTTTTACCTGCCCGTTTTTTTTCAATTACTGTTTTTTAACATTTGAACAAAAATGTAGAAGCATGCCGTCAAGTAGAGCTATCTCACAAACCTGCGTTTAAAGGATTCTGTTGAATAATATAGGGTTACACTTTGCAATGTAAAGTATTCGTATTAAACGAAACAATTAACAAACAAAAAATCTTATAAATATATTCACATAAAAAATACTTAATGTCAAAAGAAATAATCTTATGTTAAACAAAGCAAAATATTGAAAATAAAAAATAGAATAAATAAATTATCTTTTGGTTTCAAAACATAAATATGTTTTTCAATCGCTAGAAGAAAGTTACTAGACGCACATTACTTTAAATTGAATAGTTTGTAATATCTCAATTCTTGTTGGGTAAGGATATGCCTTTTCACATAAAATGTGAGCAAGGATATTACTATAAGCAGACTTTTTAATCTTGAATAAGTATTATAATTTTTATGCTTCAAATAGTAGTTTTACGATAAATTTTATCCAAAATACAGACACGATCAAATTAATTACACTCTCCAATCCTTTCTTTTCAATATAATATTTAGCGTATTTTTCTTAAAGTTTTCAAACCTGAATTGATGAAGAAGTAATGTTTCTATGTAGTTTTAGCTTGTTATAAAATTAATCAATCTTCTCTATAAATATGTTTGAATTTTTTAAAGGCCGTCGTAAACATTTTCCATTCATGTTCTTTCAGACAATTTGTGATCTGCATGAATTCAGTAAATAAAAATCCTGTCTTTCCAACCCTTTTTTCATATTTTCGATATTTGTAAATCTATATGTATTGAGGTTTTAGACAAACATTCAATTTGAGAACAAATTGGTATTGTTTCAATGAAACAAAAATTATTATTATTAGTTTATATACATTAAATTAAACAAATATAAACTAGAATCTTACTCTTAGAGTAAAAATCAGGTTACTAGGATTTTACTTTAAGAGTAGGATCCTAATTTATATTTACTTAATTTTATGTAAATAAACTAATAATAAAAATAATTATTTTTTCAGCTTTGGAACAATACCAATTTGTTCTCAAATCGGTATATATAGGTTTACAAGCAACTCTCTTATTTTCCTAAACCATCAGTACGAATTTGAAAATACGAAAAGAGGGTTGCGAATATAAAATTTTATTTACTAGATTCGTTCAAATCACAAATTGTCTGAAAGAAACAAGATTGGAAAATGTTTGCGATAATTTTTAAAGAATTCAAACATATTTATGGAGAAGACTGATGAACTTTATGACATATTAAAACTACATAGAAACATCAATTCAGATTCGAAAACTTTATGCGAAGTGCTTACATATCCACGCACATAAGTTTGGTTTTCAGTAGATGGTTTTGAGAGTCCCAATTGACATGTTTTACAATAAAAATAGAGGAAAATATGCAAACTATTATATTGAAAATAAAAGACTAGAGGATGCCATGATTTTGATCGTGTCTATATTTTGGGTAATTTTATCATAAAACTATTATTTAAAGAATAAAGATTGTCATATTTATTTAAAATTAAATAATTTGCTTAAAGTGTTATCCTTGGTCACATTCTATGTGAAGTGACATATTCTTACCCCGCAAAAATTTAGATGTTACAAATTATGTGAAAAATGCATGTCAAATAACTTCCTCCAACGGTTAATAGACAAATTTCTGTTTCGAGACAAAAAAGTAACTTATTTGTTTTATTTTTTATGTACAATATTTTGTTTTGTTTAACATAGATTATTTGTTCTGACAATAGACATTTTTAAAGTGATTTTATTTATAGAAATTTGTTTGTTAATTGTTTGATTTAATCCGAGTACTTTATATTGTAGAGTGCAAACCCATATTATTTAACGAAATCTTTGAAAAGTAGGTTTTTGAGACAATTGTACATGAGGGCATGTTTCTAAATTTTTTGTTCAAATTATAAATTTTATAAAACTTTCGATAGAATGGTAATTGAAAAAAACGGGCAGGTAAAAGAGAATTCTTTTTAAGTATTTTGTGTTGCGCTTCATAGGTTTATTTGGGAGCTTCGAATAAAAGAGTTATCTTTGTTTTCTGAAAGAAATGGTCACATGAAGAAGTTTTTATGAGGAGTGTGCCATGTACACGTTTTGCCAACTATTCCTACAGAATAAAGATTCTCTTAGATTCACAATTTTGGTTACCTTATATAACTTAGGCTACAAAATCAGCAACAGAGATCTGTCTTGTTATTGTGTATGAGATTTATGAGTTTTATTTTGTAATGTACTCATTATAAACATCGTTTAACAGTTATTAGGAGCAAAAACTTAAAGATTGTTAATTACTTTATTAGATACAAATATAAGTGAAACAGATAAAATATCTTAATTTATGCATTAAATTTTTTTGTTATCAAAATAACAACTTTAAATAGCTTTGCAATTAGGAAAATATCAACATTTATAATATAAAAGACTTTATAAAACATTACTTGATTCATTTTCAAGATTACGGTTAGAAACAAGATGTATTTTTACATTATTAATTTAAGATTCAAATCAAAATGTGCATATATAGTTAACAGTATAAATAAATTAAATCACGTCATTAATAGAACAAAACATGAGAAAGAAAATGCATTTAGTTATATCATTGGTTTGAAAATTAATTTGGGTGTGATAGAGAGATGAAAAAGCTAAAAATGTTTTGTAGATGTTTTGTTTTTTATCATGGAAGTGCACAGTTTGATGAGACAAAAAAAGATATATGAGCAGTGGGAGGGGGTCGAGTAACGAATCCGCAGCTTGGTATGATCCCTTCTCAACCTCTGATATATATGGTTAAGGGGAGACTCGAGGTGGCCCTTTTATAGTCTAGACCCAGACCCTTTGTTAATCAATGTGAGGTGTCCTTCGATCTCGGTGATGCGTGTAGCTACATAAAGGCCCCTATCTATATATCTTAGCAACCCCTATCTATATATGGGTATATGCTATCCAACGATGGAAGATAATGTAATCTAGATGAGGGAGGGGAAATTGGGGCACCTATATATCTATGGGATATGAGTAGAAGTTTCATCACCCACTTTTCGGGGGTGTGGCGATGCCCCAATCTATATATGGGGAATTTGATACCACGTTGATCGATGATCGAGGGATGAATCATGCATATTTCTTGCCGTAACCCTAATATTTATTTGGGAATATGACGAGTAGATATCATGAGTATTGAGGTGATGATCGGAGTATATTTCCGATCAATAGAGCTTTAGGAGTAGACATTGATTAACCAATGAGAGAATATGGTGCTGAAGAAGAGGAAAAGGTATCAATATCTACTATCCTAGGGTCAGTTAATGATTTATATTGTTCCAACAGGGGGTATATTTAATTCTATATGGGTGACAACAATGTTAGGCCACAACCTATACATATAGGTTGAAAAATAAAGTGGGAGTGGTCGAGAATGGAAATATCGTCGCTCCCTCATAATTTTGTAGTTCTCTTGGCTTTGTTCCTATATAGATATTTGGGTTCAATTTTTTACCAAACAAATTGATCCAAGCACAACAGTGTAATAGTTTAACCAATCCTCGATCTCTGATCTAAGTAGTATCAGTATTGTGAACGCAAATGAAATGATGCATGACCACCTTCTCCCCTCTATATATGGCGAAGTATATTATCCCCGCCATCACCAAGTCAACCACAACAAGATATTCCATTTCCTATTTCATAGAATGAGGTATAAGGCATGAGCACGAGGATAATAGACCCCCTATACATACATACATGTGTACATACGGGGGGGTTAGGTTAGGGAAAATGGTGGAAGTAATGGTTGCAGTGAATGAGCTAAACACAGTTTGTCCCCCCTATCTATATATGGGTGGTGGTGGAATGTGCCATGGGTGAGTAAAGAGCTCGCAATTACTAGAGGCAGGGAATTCAACTCGCACTCTATTCGCGTTCATTTGAATAACTTGCGACAAACACCGATGACTCTTGATTAGGGTGAGGGTAGACAAACAAGTACTATTTTTCCTATGGGAAGCTTACTTACATTTCCTTAAATTATTTGTTTTAAGTCAGGGTGAAGAGAGAACTGATGCATTTCCCCTAGATCTTGATAGGCCTGTGATTCACAATCTCGAGGAGGAACAAATATATACTATAGGTGAGCATCTCATATCCCTTTGTTGGGAGGGGATGTGGGTGATGTTAGGCACTAGAACTCACCAATGAAACAAGAACACTTCATAATAGAGAAACAAGAATGGAAAAGAAAAGAAAATATATATATAGAGAGATGTAGGCACTATAACTCACCAACGAAATATAAGGAGGGTGAGGGTAGAGGGATCCCTCTTAGATATAGATTTATGGCAATACATCTATATATATGAGATCTGATTCAATGTGTATAATTGGCACTTGTGAATAGTATATAGATAGGGGCAAGAGGAGAGCGATTGTTGTATAAGAGCAAATAGAGCTGCTAATTTAAACTGAGATGTCCATCAAGGTGAGGTTCATACTCACTTTATCTATAGCTACACTATATACAAAACATGATATTAACACCTATAGCTCAGATCCCATCTGTATAGAAGGGTCCCTATATACATAGGGCACCATAGTTATATCGGGATACGAAAAAGTGACTAATCTATATTCATGTATTTGTAGTGAGAATAGACTCTATACAATGTGTTTGATCGATCCCAATCTTCCTATATAACTATTTATACACTAGAAATGTAAAACCTGATAGAACATTCCCCTATCGCTATATAGCATTTCATGCCTCACCTATAGCTATAGATATAGATATAGATATATGGTCTTGTGGACATAGATGACTTATATGTCTATATCTAACTTAGGCTTGACCTGACCTAATTTTAATTTAGCCGGATAACCTTTATCCATCTATAGGGCATACTATAGATTAGATAAGTAGGTGGCCATGTTGACCATTCTCTTCTGTATATTGCGCCTCGATAGGATGCCTATGTGCCCATAGCCACAACTATATCTATATCCACCCCTGTTGGGATATAGATGGTTCGCGATAGAATCATTCATTAGTCATATCACGTATAAAATCCAATAAATCTAATCCAATAAGATTATAATATAATCATTGGATGGATGGTAGAATCCCATACATATAGGAGGGGTCTAGTGAAGGTCAAGTTCACAATGAAGGTTGAGTGCATGGTCAGTAGAGAGTAGGAAGAGTTCACAATCATTATTCGGAGAGAGGCTAATATCGAGTACAAAGTGCTCACTTTTTATTGAGTGTCATCCCCTATATATAGATGGGGTTGAGTTCTAGATAGCTATACAAGGTTGTTATCGAGTGCTTATGCGCTTAATTGCTATTGAGTGCTAACTTATTATTCAGTGCCAAATAGATCTATATTGTTCCAGATAGATATATATTGTGTTGAGTGCTCACCTGCTTGCCATTGAGTGCCAGATAGAGCTATGGGGCTGCTATCAAGCGCCATCCCCTATATATAGATGGGTTTAAGTTCGCAGTTAGTAGAGAGTCATTATTTTGTTTGTCAGTTTGTGCCCATTTCTTTCATCTTTGTATCTATCTGGAACAATATAGATATATCCTTGATAGGATAGTAGAGTCTCAACTAGAAGATAAGTGAGTACCGTATTCGACCAACCCATAATCTAGAGTACCAATCTGTATTCAGTAGGAAGATTGGAAAGGAAATAGAGAGTAAGAAGAGTGTGTAGTCGATTGAGAGAGTAGGAAAAGTGCTTAGTTAGTCTTTAGTATTCAAATTGGTTTGATATGTTATTTAAATTTGTATTCAATTTGGCATGTTGGTATGAAAGGTTCAAAGTGCCTAGTCAGTATTGTTAGTCGGGGTTTCAGTGTTCCCCTCATCTCTATCCCATCTCTATCTAAATAGGATGAGGAGTTCCCATTGACACTTTAGCGTGAAGGATTTTGTGAAGGTTGACTGCCCCCATATCTATCTAAATAGAGTTATGTAGGAACTTGAAGCATTGGGTGATTGGTGAAGAATTCATTCGTCAATGTAAGGATTCAGTTAAGGCTTGAATTGTTAATGACAGTCCATATCTATATGTAGGGATTGTCAGTGTGAGGGTTGGGTGCCTATTTGAAAGCCATATAGATATATAGGGGTCTTTAGTGGGAGGATTTTTTTTTTGGAATTGAGGGTTTTGAAAGGACCCACATCCTTGTACAATTGAGGATTTTTTGAGAGGATCTACAACCTGGTTACAATGAAGGGGACCACTATTAGGAACCCAATTGAAGCAGCCATGAAACCATAGTGAGGATGCAGCGACCAACGACAACGACCGCAGCGAGTGGGACAACTATCAGTGATTGAAGCGAGAGGAAAAGCCACCAATGTCAGCAGCGAGAGGAGCATCCACCAGTGTTAGCAGTAGGCGGAGTAGCCATCAGTGCAGCAGTGAGAGGATCTGCCACTACAGCAGCGAGAGGAGCATCAACAGTGAGCGGAGTAGCCACCATCGTTAGCAGCGAGAGGAGGAGCCACCAGCGTCAGCAACGACAGGAGCAGCCACCCGCGTTAGCAGTGAGGAGTAACCACCAAAGTCAGCACGAGCAAGATGTCGCCTCTAGCGGCGAAACCACCTCCGAGGAGGATCGTGCCTCGGGGGGATTTGAACCCATAGTGAAGATGCAACGACCAACGACAATGACCGCAACGAGTGGGACAACTATTAATGATTGAAGCGAGAGGAACAACCACCAATGTCAGCAGCGAGAGGAGCATCCACCAGTGTTAGCAGCAAGCGGAGCAGCCACTAGTGTCAGCAATGAGAGGATCCGCGACTACAGTAGCGAGAGGAGCATCAACAGTGAGCGGAGTAGCCACCATCGTCAGTAGCGAGAGGAGGAGCCACCAATGTCAGTAGCGAGAAGAGAAGCCACCCACGCCAGCAGCGAGGAGTAACCACCAGTGTCAACATGAGCAGAGATGCTGCCTCTAGCGGTGAAACCACTTCCGAGGAGGATCGTGCTTTGGAGGGATTTGAACATGGGTGGGCAAGCACACACCCATGTGACTTGACCGCACCACTCCCACCCCATCGGCCTTTAGTGGGAGGATTGGGTCTATAGTTGAAGCTTGTATTTTAGAGCCAAGGTGCGTATATATATCGATGTGTCTAGTAGAAGCTTGTAGTTAGATAGTACAAATTCAGATTGGTAAGTTGGTATAAATGATTGGTATGTTGATATGAGGTATGAATGATTGGTATGAAGGATAAAAAGTATGAAAGATGCAGAGTGCCCAAACATTATTGGTATTCATGGCTTCAAAGTGCCTAATCATTTTGATGAGGTGTTCAATTGAAGGTTTCAGCGTTCAATGGAAGGATTGTGTGAAAACTTAAAGGATTGGTAGTGCCCATGAAGGATTAAAATGTTCGTATCATATGAGGATTAGGTAAGAACTTGAAGGATTAGTAGGAACTTGAAGGATTACCATGAAGGATGAGTGCCCAACCAGTAGAGAGTAGCTTTTGTCGATATAGGGGGAGTCAGGGGGAATATTGCTTTTTATATGGGTGTTTTCGAAGGAATATGTTCTATCCCGTAGAGATCTTTATTCGATGTTGGAAGAGTTAGTCTCCCTAGAAAGGTTTAGTTGCTGCAGGATCAACTAGTGTTGGTTGGAAGTATGTCAAATGAATACTGAGTAGTTGGCATAATCTTTAGTGGTTGGTGGGAGGCTTTGGTGGGTTTATAAAGATTGAGGAGATGCATAAAGATTTCCTCGATGTATGAATCTTTTTTGGTAGTAGAAAATGAGGGAGGATTTGGTGGTTTTATAAAGATTGAGGGGATGTATAAAGATTTCCTCGATGTACAAATCATTGGATGAATCTTTTGTCGTAATGGGAATTTCTAGTGGTTAGATGAATAAGTCATTGTTTGAATACTAAGTTATTGTCTAAATATTTACACATTGGATGAAGGATTTCGAGTCATATTACGTATTAATACGATGGGTAAGTGTTCATACAAGTTGTAAGCATTATAACGATTTGGAACTCTCCCTACTCGCTAGAAGTCTTAGTGTTTGCTGGTAGGCTTCCAAGCACTATGAAGGCTTACAAGCACTAGTCTATGCTAGTAATTGTTGAAAGGCTTAGTATGAGTAGGTAGGGTTCCAAGTATAATATAGTTTTGAACCACACTATATAGATAGGTGGCATGCTCGTTGACCCCCATAGAATATAGAGGATATATGTGACATTTGACAGGTGTGGTTGGCCCATGGTTTCTCGTTATTCTCTATGCTAGATCGAAGAGGTTGGGGTGAACATTTATTGCTCTCCAAAAAATTATGTTGCTTGCTTAGGTTGGGGTGTGGATCTTAGATATCTGGGTTTGATTTCAGATTGTTGTGGTGTGATAGGGGGTTATCATATCCCATATCTATGAATCTATATGTAGGGGAGCATCAAATTACCCACCCCGTTAGAGTCTAGATAGGTGGTCTGAGATAGATCTATAGGGTGGTTGTATCATGTATATAATAGACCCCTTGGTTGATGGAGGATTCTTCTCGATATAGATATGGCCAATGTCCTTAGTTTGGGTTTGATATCATTTGATCCCAAATGTTTATTGTGTGATATGGGGTCTCCATTTCATGTATCTATACATAAGGAGAGATAGGGGCATGGTTTGGGGAACATCAAATGGCTACCTCATCTATAGATAGGGCCCTCGTTAATCATAGTCTACCTAACCCAATATATTGGAATGCATTTATTCGGATGGTTGTCATGCCCTAACATTAAGAGAACTTATTCTATATCATGAGATAACTATAACTATATAGAGGAGGCCTATCTATATCTCTTCCCTCCAGTCCAGATATATAGATAGGGGAAATCGACTTCCACTAGATAGATATTTAGGAACTTCCATAGCTGAGCATAATAGTCATTTTCCTTGACTTTTATAGTCGACTTAGCACCGTAGTTGACTTAGTACTGTAGTCAACTTCTGTATATCTATATGTTTATCTCTCTATAAAGTACCTCTCATCTAGATTAATGCATGCCCTTCCTAACCCTTATCTATCAAATACCTCTTCTATGATCTAGTACCCATCTATTCTATCTGATTGATTCTCTGTCTATTCATATATATGACCGCCAATAGAGATAAATGTTGTAGTCATTGTTATGCCCATAAAATAACCTTCTAATCCCATACGCGTCGGCCTATCACTCAGCGCACTAAGCACTCACCCAAGGCACGCGCGGGCGTCGAGCCCCTCCTTTATGTGAGTTTTGTGAGAATACATTGTTTATGGATAGAAACGTAGATGCAAAAAGGTAAAGGGCCATGCATTCATTTTGAGAGCCTAGGATGAATTATTATATGAATACACCCATTCAGATAACAAGAGAAACATCATATGAATAACAGATCTGATTCTTAATATAAAGAAAGTGCACTAGGGTTTACACCTATGAACAATATGTATTTAGAACATAACCATATATTCGTATTGATCATAGTTCAGTAACCACATTACATTCATTAGGGTCATAACAGACTAACATATTAATGTAGATAATACTTATGCATCAGAAGTCCTCACTATGCTTCCCATATTACAAGAATTGTCACAGACCTATCCCTTGAGATATGCCAATATTACTATGACACTCTAATGGTAATCCTAACCCTCTGGAACCTCCTATTATTTCTGCAGAGCTTTGCCTTTCATCCTTTCTATGATGATGCCTTTATTTTCAAGAGTAGTCTCTCCAGTTCCAATGCCCAGTCTCTCTTTTCCCTCTACCCGAGCATCTCTATATATAGGTTTATCGCCCACGATCGGTCGCCAAGTGTGAAGGTGGTCCTCTAATAAAGCATGCTTATTCTCATCTGGGTTCTCCACTCTCTGTAATGATGTTCTTCTTGATCCTTCCATCGCGTGGAATATTCCTTTATTGGTTAGCAAGTCGCCAGGTTGGCACCTTATCCACTCCGTATGCTTAGTCGGGTCACACTTTCCTTGTGTGCTTCTTGGAATGCTGATTATGGAATGCTGATCCGGGTTCTCCACTCTCTGTAATGATGTTCTTCTTGATCCTTCCATCGCGTGGAATATTCCTTTCTTGGTCAGCAAGTCACCAGGCTGGCACCTTATCCACTCCGTATGCTTAGTCGGGTCACACTTTCCTCGTGTGCTTCTTGGAATGTTGATTATGGCTAAGTCCTGAGACCCTTTGTTTTGTCTTGCGTGCGCGGCGTGGTTTTTACAAAACCCTTCTAAAACCCTTGTCCTACGCACTTTTCCTTGCGCGCCCTTCTTCATATTGGTCCTGCGCATGCATCCACCCTTGAGGACTTAGTCAATATTGTGAGGCCCAACAAATGGCCTCGTATATATATATGGCGAGTTCCCCACCCCAGTCTATAAATAGAGATAGGGAGACCATCCTGCGAAGAGCATAAATGGATTGGATTCTCCATTTAAGTGTTGAACCTATTTATGTTATATGATTACCCATATATATATATATATATATATATATATATGACCTCTTATAGAGATATATGGCATGGTGTTACTTGAGATAGAGGTATCGACAGTTTAGGATATGGACCAAGGGCCCTATATATGGTTCTTGATTTCTATATATCCATTTGGATCCCCTTATGTATCCTTATATGTCGTTGTCATTCGATTTCAATCCCATAGAGATGGTGGACAACCCCATCTATGGAGAAGAGATTTGGGTGTGGACGTTTTTATTGGGGTTAGTTCTCTATAGATGGTCGATCTGGACGTGGGGTTAGAACTTCTTTATATCTCTATGTTCCCCACAGGCCCTATGCTCTTAAAATTTAAGGGAAGGGGTTGTCGGCTGAGTGCCAAGCAATGCACTTTGTTAGGAGTTATAGGGCACTGGGTTAGCCTCCTTGATAGATAGAGTTATGGTCCTATCTAATCTAGTTAGATTTGTGTGAATGGTGGATATCCATAGGGGCGATTTATAGACTCTAGCTAGAAGGTGAGGTCCCAACTCTATATATAGATAAGGATATGTTGATTGTCAGATAGATATATATGGTAAAATGAGCGCACCCTATAAATAGATATTGTGCCTCAATCTCTATTTGGGAAGGGTGAGGGGAGGCATCTTCGTATCAAAGCTATAGGGTTCCGAATCTACTCTATATAGTGTTCCCTATGGTTCGAGTGTTAGTTGAAACGAAGATGATAGCCACCTGCATTCCCGTCCCCCTTTCAAGAGATTATCCATAGAGTCCCATATAATTATAAGGGCCCGATTAGATATAACTTCACCTAGATAGATATATTTATCTATTGAGTGGCTTAATCTCTTGCCATATATGGATATGAGAGAAAACCATATATAGAGAAGGGCCTTAAATTGAATATCAATCCTCATCCTTCATTGATTCTCTCTTCAATACTCGGATTGGCATTGAAGGCTTTAGTCTGTAAATTGAAGGCTTTAAATTATGAAGAGAGTGCCCATGAAGAGAGTGCCCCGCATCTCTATGAATGCCCAAGAAGGATGAGGTGAAAGGATTGATTTAAATTATGAATGATTGGTTGTTGGTATTTCCCTTTGTATTATATATAAAACATGGTTGGGATGTTGCTTTTCAGTATTCGCATTGGTACGGGATGATGCTATGGGTTTGAGGATTGGGACATTGTTATTCACTCATTTGTTTGGCTCTTTTTATTACATATATAATACAATCGGGATAATGTTATAAGGATTGGTGCTTCTTTCTTCACATTGGTTTGTTGATATGAGGATTAGTTTTTTGTTATTTGGATTGGTTTGTTGATCTTTTGTCTTCACATTGGGATGTTGCTATGGTGATTCGAATGTATTTCCCTGTGTATTATATATACAACATGGTTGGTATGTGTTGCTTTTCAGTATTCGCATTGGTACTTAACTATTAGGATTGGTACTTTTGTCCTCACATTGGGATGTTGCTATGAAATACTAGGATGATGCTATGGGTTTAAGGATTAGGACATTGGTATTCACTAGTTTGTTTGGTTCTTTTTATTACATATATAATACAATTGGGATAATTTTATGAGGATTGGTACTTCTTTCTTCACATTGGTTTGTTTATATGAGGATTAGTCTTTTGCTATTTGGATTGGTATGTTGATCTTTTGGTCTTCACATTGGGATGTTGTTATGGTGATTCGAATGTGTATTCACTATTTAAATTAGCACTTCTGCTTTCACATTGTTGTTATTCAGATTGGGACGTTGCTACTTTTTTCTTCACATCGTTGCTATGAGGATTGGGGCACTTTGTTACTTCTATCTTCACATTCTTGCTATGAGGATTGGGATGTTGATGTTGCTACTTAGATTGGTACTTCCGTCTCAACATTTTTTCTATGAGAATTGGGATGTTGTTACTTTTGTCTTCACACTTTTGCTATTTTTTTTCTTCTGTCTTCGCATTACATTGTCACTATGATGTTGTTGGGATGTTGTTGGGATGTTGTTATGTTGTTGTTAGGGGTGGCCAAAATACAATAAAGAAGGGGGAAGTGATGCAAGTTGCACTCTCCCTAAACTATAATAAAATGTGACGCACTCTTGAATCCCTTGGTAAACTTTAAGGATATAATTCATTGAGTGCGGAGTGAGACACCACCATTCAATAACGAGTAAGTCCCGGGGGAAGGGGAGATCCCTCTCTATAAATGGGAGCTCGCCTACCCTGAGGGAGTTACAAAATGTTGTTATGTTGTTGCTAGGGGTGGCCAAAATACAATAAAGAAGGGGGAAGTGATGCAAGTTGCACTCTCCCTAAACTATAATAAAATGTGAGGCACTCTTGAATCCCTTGGTAAACTTGAAGGATATAATTCATCGATTTGGCGGAGTGAGACACCATTCAATAACGAGTAAGTCCCAGGGGAAGGGGAGATCCCTCTCTATAAATGGGGAGCTCCCCTACCCTGAGGGAGTTACCCCTCTATATATTCACACTCTTCTGCCCTTATAACTATAATTGGAGAGGTAGGGTGGGGCTTCCTTTCCATCTGATCATTAGCATCCTCTCCTTTGCGAAAAGAGATGCTATCTATTTGTGTTACATATATAATAAAAATTACTCTCCCTAACCCTAATGTGAACCCTTAAGAGGAAGGCATGACTCTCCTAGATGTCCGGGAAATCTATCCTATCAAAATCTATAGATACGGGGAGGGGAGGGCAAGAACTCTCTCTATAGGCTAGGGTGCCCTCCAATATTCGATATGGAGGTTATTTAGATATCCCATAAAAAAGGATGGGAAGAAAGGTTGACCCCCCTTCTATATCTGGAGTTCAGCCTATATATAGTTGGGAAAGGAGGGAAGTGAGGCATATCTATCTCGACTCATCATCACCTAGGGAGGGAGGAAAAGCCATCCTCCCCTTTGATTTTGTCTCAAGCTTAGCCTCTTATGAATGGTTTTTTCACAGTTTCTTAGTCTAGATATATTTGTCCTTTGTCACTTGCCCTCTCCACATCAATGCCCCTGCATATAGAGATAGTGTTGGCTATATCTCAAGTGACATCATATCTCAACTCCTCGTATATATAGATATGGGGAACATGATCACGCATCATGTAATGTCCCCAAATGGACATATTCTTACCCTAGATAGATTTCCGGTGTCAACCAGATTCACCCTGAAATCTGCGACTACCCTATCCGCAAAAATTTTGTACTTTTAAAATAATGGGTCGTTCTGTGTTTTTATTGCCCTGAAAGTTCTTGTATTGCGTCAAGATAATCCCAAAGAGCCATATTAGCCTTTTTGTCAAATACCCAGATGCCCAAAGTTGTTATATTCTGTCGTCGGGATTTGTCTGCTGGAAAATTGTATTTAATTATTTTGAGGCCGTATGAGGCTATTGTGCCCCGTTTTAACTCTGTTATGATCAAATATGTCATTACTCTTATGTACCAGAAGGGTTTTAACTTGGAATAAGTTTTGGGCTTTATTTGTAACTTTTTGGCAATTTTTCGTGTTTTTGTGTCGTCCCGTTCGTTTTTTCTGTGAAATTTCTCTAGAACAATTGTAGACACCAAAATTGTGGTCTTACGACCCCTTGTGACCCGCATCTCATTTCGCAACCTAACCTCATTACCTAAACTTTACACAATTATTTATTAACTACCTTGTACTTGATAAATCCACTCACCTTACCCGCCACCTCACTTTGCCACCTCATCATGACCTAGCCCTAACCCTAAACTAACCTAATTAAGACCCATGACTTGGTCTAGACTCACATCCATAACTAATGCCTCCTTACTCGCACCCAAGCCGACCTTCTAGCCACCTGACCAAGCCCGCAACTGATCTCTCGGGAGAAAAGCAGGGAAGGTGGGCTATTTTACTAAAAATAGCCTACTTTTTCCTAACCGATGCCGGTTCCTACTCGACCGCCGTCGGTTACGCAACCGCCATCGGTTCCCTGTAAATGGGCTTCCCAAACCAAAACAACGGATCGGAATTTCATTTTGGAGATCAGTCGAAGGATTTTTAACCAAAGGAGAGTCCAAAGCGATTGGAAGAGAGTCCAGAACTTCACTTGACCAAGCAGAGACGAGTAAAGAAACCAGAAGAGTTGGCAGCAAAGGAGATCAACTTGCACCTTCATCAAAAAAAAAGTAAGTTATATCTTGCATGTCCTCCATTATAACATTTCTTATGCTTTTGGAATTGTAATCTTCCCAAATCCGTTTCCTGAACCCATTATCTAACGTACCATTGCCTCTAACCATCATTCCTTAGCTTCTAACCATCCCATTTCTCAATACTATCCAAAAACCAGCCATTACAAACACCACAACCAGCCCAGAAGATCCTAGAACCAACCGGTATCGGTTATCAGTGACCGCCATCGGTTATAGATAACCGATCGGTTCCTTTGATCAAAACCAAGAAAAACAGCCTTTTCCCTACCCAGTTCCACGAAACAATTTAATTGGTACTCTACAGTATTTTGTGTTAATTCATATTAGCAGGGGAACTGACCACCTTCGAAAGGAAGTTTTACTTCCTGGGCCCAAGGCAGTTCCCTCATTTATTATCTAATCAAAAAAATCTTGTGGTCTTGTGTTCTTATTTGCAGGTAGTCCTTCCAAGACAAAAAGGAGTTCTTCGCAGTCAGCCTGATCTTTCTCTACGGTACGCGCACATCATCTCGACATTTACAGGTATTCCTCCTAACCCTAACCTTATCTGTTTCTATAAGGAACGAAGCATTTCCGAGTGAAACACATTTTGGCACGCCGGTGGGACCCATTTTGGGTTTTTCTTTATTTCTTGCTTGCTTTTATTATAGGGAGCATACTTGCTGTTTTCTTCTTCTAGAGATATTCACAGGGTATTTATTTTATATTATTCTGGTAAAAGAACTTGCTTTGTTTTTGCATCTTGCATTAGTAAAAGTCATCTCTTTTGCTTCATCGAATATCACTTTCGATTTGGGTTTTAAAACACATGCATTACATTCCTGCCTGTTGTTTTTCAATTCTAGTGAACATAGATTAAGTAACAGGTCGTTACACACGTGGGGGTGATATCCACGGTATTGACAGGAAATTACCTTAGTTTCACTGCACAACACATACCGAATCACTTCACAATTAACACAACATCTCAAACATCCCCCTTTTTCCGCGGTATTCCTCCGCCCGATTGAGGTAACCTTATAAGCCAAAACAAACTTGACATTTCCCCTAAGTCTTGTTGTTTAGGATTCTGACATCATCTCTACGTCTAAAGGCATAAGCCCACAATAATTAAAATTAACCCTAAGGTTAATCTCTGCATTTGCGTGTGCCTCTTGCTTGTTTTCAAATCCTGTTTTCTCTGTCATACTTTGTCTTCTGTGATCAATAAGTTGCTAAATATGCTCAACGTTGCTAAAAATCAAATTAGCAACCCCTTTGTATCTTCTTATTCTAGATTTTTGACACCGGCATCGGTTAAGGGACCGACGTCGTTTGCCCTGTGACCGACACCGGTTACCAAACCGATATCGGTTACTGTCTCTCTCAGCCCCTGACAAACCAGCAACTTGCTAAATTCACGATTCTGAGGTTGTTTTTGTCCTTGATAGATTGAAACTTTCCTGTGTGTTCTGGTCTATGGTTGTCATCACTCGGAAGCAAGCCGCCGCCATGGTTTCACACGCTTGCTCTGTTTCTTTGCCTGAATCACCCCCTTCACATTCTATAGGAAACCCTACGGACACCAGTGAGATCCCCAAATTCCTGTAGGAGACAAGGACTTTGCCAAATTTCTGGATGCTAATCCCAGCGCTGTACAATACTATTTGTCTCATACCCCTGACCGTGCGCCTGATGGTCAGCTCCTTATGGGCATGCCTATTAGTATAGCTGCTCATTTAGCTCCTACTCCTCCTGATAACAATACCTTACTTCCCGCATCACTAGCCCCGTCTCCCAATCCGACAGCGGCAGAGGTTCATACGACCCCGATTAGCTTTCCTTTTGTTAATCTTGGACCCCACGTATCGCCACCACCAACTGCCCCTATCTCGTCTCTCTTTCAGACCACTCCATTCATGACTTACTCTCTGCCACCTATTCAAACGAGCTTTCCTTCTCAAGCTCCGCCTACCTTTTCATTCCCATACACGTATCCAGTAACTCAACACCTTATATGGGACATCCCTATTCTGTGGCACCATCACCTCATCCAACCACAGATTTCATCAAGCAAATGATGGACAAAATGCAAAACTGGAGGCTTCCGTTTCAGGAAGTCGTAGCGCCTTGACATACGAGCAAGTTTGTCGGGAGCCCATTCACCCTTCTGTCCCCCTTCATTCATATCCTCCTCAATGGGAGTTGCCAAAGTTTACTCGTTTTAACAGTAAAGAGGATCCTCAACAACACTTGCGATCATTTAGACATGCTGTTATTTGATTGCCCATGATGATGCCTTGTTACTCCGCACCTTTCCCATGTCCTTATCAGGGCCTGCCTTGGAGTGGTACAGTGCTTTAACCCAGCACTCAATCTTCTCTTTTAACAACTAGCCCAATCTTTCTTGGATCATTTCTCCATTAACATTGCCAAGAAAGTATCTATCACTGACCTCTATGCCATCCGACAATTCGAAGACGAATCTATCGCAGATTTCGTTGGACGATGGCGGGGCCTTATCAACCAACTTACGTATGCCCTTGCCTCAAACCGAACTTATCGAACTCTTTACGCGGGCATGCGCTAAGCAACATCTCCCCTACCCTCCAAATTCAAACTTTCCGTACATTCGACGAGGCCTTTACTATGGCTCGAAATTAGAAATTCGAGCCTTAGAGGAAGAGAAATTGCGGTTGCGCAACAAGAACTCCCACTTTCCGAACTCCTGATTCTACCAATAAACCAAATACCACCACTCCTCACGCGTCAACCTCTTCTAAATCAAAAGGAGCTGTCCACGCGGTGATGGTCAAATCCCAACCACCCGTCCAATACTCCACCAAAAACCACCTATAAAAACAAAGCTGAGCCCACCAATACACTCCCTTGGGAGAAACTTATGGCGTCATCCTAGAGAAAATTGCTCAAAGCTGGGGCTATCACCTTGCCCCCTGTAAAACCTCACTCTGGGTTTGACTCCACCCGCGCAATACCTTCCTGGTACAAAGAAAATGACTTTTGTAACTTTCACCGCCGTAAAAAAAGGACATAGTCATGAAAACTGCAAGATGTTGAAAAACATAGTGCAGGAAATGGTTGATGCAGGGGATATAACACTCGATAATCCTAACGCCCCTGCTAACCGAAATCTGAAAATTTTCAACAAGCCATTCCCGAATCACTCGTCCAGCAGCAACGTAAACCAAGATATCTTAGCTGAGGAGAGTGTTCATGAGATCCATGCAGTATTCGATACCCAGCCAAAAGCCTCTATCGAGAAAATTTTTGGAATCAAGCCTCTTCACTAACACAGGAGCCCGAACCTCCTTTACCACCATCAAGCCAAAGCGAAATCATTCCTTTACCCATAGAAGAGTTAGCTGCCCAGGCTTCCTTCCCATTAATGAGTCTTCTTACACCACATCCCTACAAGACTGCGAGCGATGTTGTCTAATCTATCCATTTCCCAGACGTCTCCTTCTACCACTCTTGCCGCACAAGAGGAGGGTACGCCACTCCTTTTGACATCCTTAGATGAGAAATCTCTCGCACCGACATCATTAAATTCTTTAGCCATGACAGACCCCCCAAACATGCCCTTCTGCCTATTAGTCCCTCATCACCTAAATCTTTTCAACAACCCGTCGACCTCTTAGCATCTACTGATACAGTGCCTCATCCGCCTCCTGTGTCACACCCGCAATGGATTGGAATTACAACTCACTTTCCTCTGTACCAAAATTACAATTACACCTGGAGACTGTCATTCCACAGAAGATAGACAGGCCCTATGGGAACGTTTGAGTACTCCTTTTCTACTCAAATGCAAATGACTGATCCCGATGTCTCCACCATCTACCCGAAGTGCTTACAGAAGCTTAAAATGCCCTGTTCTCGCCTTCACCCCCTCCCTCTACCTCTACCAAATTCCCCGTCCACTTCTATCAACTTAACCAGATCTTCCCCTACGCTTGGGACCTCACCAATGCCCAGTCTAACACACCCGCCTAAGCGACTCGATTTATCCCAAAATAAACCCGCCCCGCCACCTAGGAGACAAACGCAATCCGGGCCTCTATCAAAAAACCCTCATCTTCACACCCACCTTCCATATTGGGACCTCATCCCTCCACCTTACATCAATATATCATACCTCCTTTGTTTTCTGCAAAACGACCTACGCCTTTTACACCTATACAGAGATCAAAGGATATCACAACATCGTTACCCCGCGTATCCGGTCCACCTATCAACCCTAAACCAAATCCCATCATCAAAGGATTTATTTTCTGTCACTCCCCTTTCTCCGTGGTTGTTTCCCGCTACCATGCCATCTGTAGCCTCATCATCTAACCAGCTGAACGTAACTTCTGTGTCCAAGAAACCACGTTTAGTGAAAAACATGTGTCAGCACCCCTCGACTAAACCACCACCCATACGAACTAAACACGCCCAAACATTACCACAACCCACACAATCAATACCCTCATCTTCTTCTGATTTTGACCCACTCAAGGATCCTACGCCAAAATCCTTGCTATGTTGGTGGAGAATGCGACCATCTCCCTACCCCCACTTAGACCTTATGACCCGTCTAAGCCCCGACCTGATGGATTATGATGAGTCTAAAATCTGCGCCTATCACCGCACACACCAGGACATGATGTAGAAGGATGCAAAGCTCTAAAAAAACCATCCTTCGCCAGTCACCTCTCCGGATCGAAAGATTAAGAAAGACAACTTACGAAGGGAGAGACCTCTAGCGTCAATTCCCTCTACTATACCATCTGTCCCCGCCTCACCAAGATCGATCATTATTACAACCCCACCTCTTGAAGACCATGAGTTATCCCAACCATCTTCTTCATCTCAGGTCTACGAGATTAATATGATTAGTGTCGCTACTCGAGGACAGAAAAACAATGGGAAAGCGAAAGAAAACACACCTGCGGCATCTCTTTCTCCTTCAACCACCCCGATTACACCACCACCTAAAGTGGTTATTCGTGGACCCGCCTATCCCGTCTCTAATGGAGTTGCCCACCGAACCATGATCAAACAGCTTCATCAATCGCCCGTAAAAAAATGACACTATATGATCTCATTCAGACCTCTGAATCTCATCGACAAGCTCTCGTTGAGATCCTTCAAGGGATAGAGGTTTTACCCAACGAAAACCCTGCCTGTTACCTCCATTCTAACACCCAATCACGTTGCCTCTCTCACCAAACAATCCATCTCCCCCACCACTTCTGTCTCAAAACAACAAGCCGCTGCGGTTAGTTTCTCGGAAGATGAAATTATCGACTTTGGTACAGAAGACCCTGACCCTGCCCTTTTCATTTCCGCTTATGTCCGAGACATTCGAGTACGTCGGGTTATGATTGACGGGGGGCTAGCCTAAACATCATCTCTTCAAAAGCCTTCCAACAAATGAACATCCCTTCTAGTTGCATGTGTGCCAATCCCATCATGTTGCGGTCATTTAATGACGCTATTACTTCTACCTTAGGCACCGTGATCCTCAACATTCGCGTAGGACCACGTACTTTACCCGAACTCTTCTATGTCCTTGAAGGAGAGTTCCAATATAATATATTGCTGGGTCGTCCTTGGATCCGGGCCATGGGATGTGTTCCCTCAACATTACATCGATGTATAAAATTTGAGTACGAGGGGAAGTCCTACACTGTAAAAGCTGATCCTCCCCCTTCAAAACTTGCAATATGTTATACCGCCCAAACGATGTGCTTATACCAATTAAGACACCCATACATTCAACCCAACCGTCCACAAATGTACCTCAACCATCCACCTCAACGCCTTTCAACTGATGAAAACCACCGTTCGCAAAAAACACTTCTCTTCCCGCAGCTAACATCCCAACCTCGACCCCTTAGTAGACGTTTTTCATCGCCTTACGCTGGGGGAGTATCGCCTATATAACGTTAGTTCTTTCCCTACCCGCAGGAGTACGGGACAATTACATGCACACCCACCTACGACTGTCGCGTGGGGGAGGTAATCTCTTACGGACCACCCCATTGCCGCACTAACCTAACGTATGGGGGTGTTGACGCATCCTCCATTACCCCTGAACCTCCTCTTGGTGTGGTTCCCTTCCAATCCGATTTTCAATATTGACAAATCGTCGTTTCGCCCTCACCTTCTTGACTCGCTGTGCGTGGAAAGGCTTTGGTTTTGGCCTTTACGAACAAGGCCGACATACTCTCATCCCCATCACCACACGCAAACATAATGATCGCAGTGGTCTTGGTTTTTCCGAAACACCTACGCAGGAGACACCTCCTGTCAGCTGTATCCTGGAAGAAGAAGACGTTGCCCCTACCGAACCATCATCACCCACTTTGCCATCATCTCCCAGGAATCGATGGACCCGAATCTATCCCTCCTAACTTTTTTTTTTTTCGAAAATGCTATCTTCATAGGTCCTCTCACTTATCAACGCGATAATGAGGACCCATCTTCTCTTCCCCTTCGGTATCCCGACATGATCGAAGAGGATTCGCCTTTGATTAATGTTGTTGAATGCCAGGATGACGACTCCATACTCACTTACCTGGGCGCGGATGATTCTTATATTCAACGCGCCCCTACCATCTGAAACCCAAACTATGCTGAACGAATCTACTATAGAAATCAACATCCACACGGAGGAAGATCCTCACATAGTGAAGATTGGACAATCCCTTAACATCAGAACAAGCCGCCTTTACTACCTTTCTCCGTGCTCGCAACCAAGCTTTCGCATGGTCTTACGCTGACATGCCAGGAATTGATCCTACCATTGCCGTCCATAACATCACCCTAAACCCCGATTCCAAACCAGTCAAACAGAAATTGAGAAAAAGAAAAAAATGCATCCACGCATTGCTCTCTTGGTCAAAGAGAACTCCAACGACTCCTTTCTGTTTCCTTCATCTGCCTATTGACTATCCTCAATGGATTTCCAACATCGTACCTGTCACGAAAGTGACGGGGGGACTTCGGATATGCACGGATTTCCGGGATCTTAACCTCGCTTGCCCTAAGGATGACTTCCCCTCCCAAGTATTGATCAACTTGTTGATCTCACTGCGGGTCATGAAATGCTTTCTCTCATGGATGGCTTTTCAGGATACAACCAAATTTGGTTGCCCCTGCCGATCAACACAAAAATGCCTTCATAACTCCTTGGGGAACTTTTGTTACCGTGTTGTTAATGCCGTTTGGCCTAAGAATGCTGGTGCTGACCTATCAGCGGGCTATGACCTACATTTTTCATGACATTATGCACACTATCCTCGAAGATTACGTTGATGATCTTCTTGGCAAGTCTAAACATCGCAGTGAACATCTCGAGTTTTAACCATTATTTTTGATCGCCTGTTACAATATTCTGTCCGTCTTCAACCAAAGAAATGTGTCTTGGTGTCCTTTCGGGGAAAAACTTCTGGGCTTTATCGTCTCTTTGCGTGGCATTGAGGTCGATCCATCTAAAGTCAAAGCTATCCTAGAAATGCCCCCACCCAAAAACCTTAAACAATTGCGTAGTTTGCAGGGTAAACTTCAATCCATCCGGCGTTTCATTTCCAAACTCTCGGATCGATGTCACCCTTTTCATCACCTCTAAAAAAGGACGTTGCCTTTCAATGGAGTGAGGAGTGTCACCAAGCCTTCGAAGCTCTCAAAACATATCTCTTGCAGCCACCTGTGCTTATCCCACCCAGGGACGACCGTCCTTTCTACCTTTATCTTTCCGCCACTGACCATGCTATAGGAGCTATGCTCGCCCATCGAGACCCGGCACGCCGAGAGCAGGCCGTTTACTATATAAGTCGTACCCTCGTGGGATTACGAGGACTAGGTATACACATGTAGAAAAATTGTGCCTGGCCCCTATCATTCGTCGCCACCAAACTCCGACATTACCTCCTGAATCACAAAACTTTCGTCATCACCAACACAGACCCCATTCATTATATGTACGCCAAACCTCACACCTAAACCAACGCATCGCTCGATGGCTCATGCTCCTCGCCGACCTCGACCTTGAGTTTATACAACAGAAATCAATCAAAGGACAAACCTTGCAGATCAACTTGCGGAGGCCCCTCTACCTGGGGAACAATTTACCAATTTTACCTTCCCGACGAACTCATCGCCACTCTTTCGCTCGGAGAAGTGTCGTATCAAATGACCCTCTTCTTCGATGGATCTAAGTGCCAGCGCGGCGGAGGAGCCGGCATTGTTCTCATCCCTCTTGACGCTGAACCTATGCCTCTTTCATTCCGGCTTGATTTCCCTGCACTAATAATACAGCGGAATACGAGGCCCTTGTTCTAGGTCTCCAAGTTGCGTTACACTTAGGTATCAAATCTATCAACATTTTGGCGACTCTCAATTGGTAGTCAATCAAGTTATGGGCATCTACCAATGTAAAAACGAGGAAACTTCAGAAAATACAAACACCACGTGGATTCACTTCTAGCTTATTTACCCACTATTCTATCCAAAACCATTCCCGCTCCACTAACAAATTTGCGGATACTATGGCTTGCTTAGCCTCGCAATTCCACGCCGCACCAACTGACTCTGAATTATTCGTCGTGGTCCAACAACTTTTTGCACCATCCTATTCAACCCCGTAGTTTGTATGATAAATACTGTGTCTACTAATTCGCAGGATACCTGGTACCACCAATTCACGACTACCTTACAATCTCTGTCCTCCCACCTGATCTTACTAGTAACGGCAAACGTGCTTTTCTTAAAAGTGTTTCGCGTTATGTTGTCATGGGGGGACTCCTCTATAAACGTGGCTTTGATGGCATCCTCCTTCGCTGTCTAACTGGCGCAGAAGGTCACCTATACCATCCAACAAGTCACGATGACGGATTTGTGGTGGACATTTAGTGGCCTTGCCGTGGCTAAACGAATCCTTCGCCTTGGTTATTATTGGCCTACTCTCAATAACGACTGCTACGAATATGTTAAGCGTTGTGTCATGTGTCAAAACATGCCAATCTTCAACATACTCCTAGCCACCCGCTACAGGTCGCACGAGATCTTTGGCCTTTCTCACAATGGGGTTTAGACCTTATTGGTGAGATTCACCCGACCTCTTCACAACGTCACCGTTGGATAATCACAGCGACCGAATATTACACAAAATGGGTGGAGGCCGTTCCACTCATTTCAATCAAAAAAGAAAAATTGTCGAATTCATTAACCATCACATTATCTGTCGTTTTGGTATTCCTCATCGCCTAATAACAGATAATGGTAAAATCTTTCAAAAATAAGTTGTTACAAGACCTTTGTGACAACTTTGGTATCAAACTTAGTTCTCATCGCCTTACTATCCGCAGGCCAATGGTCAGGCTGAATCTTCTAATAAAACTCTAACCAAAATCCTCATGAAAGTGTCAATGAATCTGGAAGAAATTGGCACGATCACATTCCCTTTGCCCTTTGGGCTTATCGTACTAGCATTCGTACCTCCACTAATGCCACACCTTTTTCATTGGTATATGGCACCGAGGCTGTTTTGCCTCTCGAAATACAAATACCCTCCCTTAGAATATCTCTTCAGGATATTCTCACCAACGATGATTTCCGCCAAGAGCGGTTAGCCCAATTAGAGCTTCTTGACGAACGACGTCTTACAGCTCTCGATCACCTCCAAATCTATCAAAAACGCATCAAGCGTGCTTATGATAAGCGACTTCATGAGCGTACTTTAAGGTTGGTGATCTTGTCCTCAAAGAGAATCAACATGTAACCAAACTAGAAAAGAGCAAACGTGGAAAATTTGCTCCCAATTGGATGGGCCTTATATAATCACTCACACCTATGGATCAGGCACTTATCGTTTTAGCTTCGCTTAATGGTAAACCTGAGCCTGAACCCCTTAATGCCTTGCATCTTCGACCATTCTACTGTTGAATCTAGTGTTATATCACTCCTTATCTACCTACTGCTCGTCCCTTGAGCTCATTTACCGCTACATACACTTTGTTTCTATATCTCCGAATAAAATCAAAATCACTTCGCACCTCCCCTTGATAATGCCTTCCCTTTTTTAGTCTAGTCCATGACTTCAAGTATTAAAATAAGCCGTATTCTTATGGGATTTTCTTGAGTCAAACTTCCTACTAAACTAGATGCTTCACGCCAAAAGAAACATCTAGTCATCTAAAATTAAATATAGACTGCTCCCTCGAAGGACAGCTATATGCCAAACTATTGCTGCTACTATAAATAGACTGCTCCCCTGAAGGACAGCTATGCACTAAAATCATCTCTGCTACTATAAATAGACTGCTCCCCGAAGGACAGCTATACACAGTCAGCCTTTATCAGAAGCTTCTCGCATTGATCAGCTTCGTGAAGACCTCAAGAATAATACAATCAATCCCTTAGACTTCCCGCATCGATCAGTCTACATTCAATAAAATAAAAGCCTCATTCAAAAGAAAGAGAGGACTCTTGGGTCATGGACTTGTCTATTTAGGGTAGGTTCTCTTTCGTTTGTAACAAGTTCTTTGTACCTCAGCTATATCATCCACATCACCTCACCATTTGTTCAAACTCAAGGGACGTAACGTACACCCTGATATATTGTGATCATAAACTCTTTTCAACTATGGACTTCTCGTCTATGCACGGCACTTAGGGCTTCAGGCTCGTTCTACGTTGTGTGGTTGTTTAGCTCTTTTCACCTACGGAGCACTCTTTCCGCTTTGCCTCGCATCTAGAATTGTGTGTTGATCTTAATCAGGACACTATTCCCTACTACTTGGGTATGCTAACCTTTGCTTTACCTATACCTACACCAACAACATTATCCTACCAGCACCAACAACATTACCCTACCAACATCAAATTTTTACCAAACGACCAATTGCCTAAACCATACCAAATTGCCTGAATTCACCTCCCTGATCCTAAGGGAGAACTACATCGGTCTGAGGACCCTCCTTGCTTTGTGCAATGGGCTATGTAGGCAGCACTTCGGAGACATGGGGTCTCCCAAGGTTAGCTCGACCATCCCCTACCATAACCTATCTTGTGTGGTGAATATAAATATTTTTGTGTATTTTATTTTAATCACATTTCTCTTTATCCTTTTTCGAAACACCGAAAATCAAAACACCGACAATCTTATTATTCTCATAACTCAAATCAACATACATATTCAGTTTTATTTAGATGTTAAACAAATACATCTTCTTATCATCGACACGCAGGTCGGCATCCTTATTATTCTCATACCTCGCTAACATATACTCAGACCATCACAACTCATCCCGAACTAGGTGATGATCGTGATCGTCGACCCCTCTCGCCGGCCTCTCTGTCCTCAAAGGTACCGCGGCTATTGGTACCGCCCACTGATCTGCCAATCTCTCCTGTAACATATGAATACGCCCTCTCGCATGGAGAACTCCAGCCTCTAGTCTCGCCCCGTGACTCCGCAACACTAACAATCCTCTTGTCTCATTCACCTGCGTTTGGAGCTGCTGAACCAAACGCTGCAGACGATCCCTCTCTGCTGTAATCACCGCTATGTCAGGGCGCTCACGTACACCTCGCAGTTCTGCTACCCACCATAATCTATAGGCCTCTGTCATTCCTACATCCATTACCCTGCGATCGGCTGCTATCTCCTCAGGCCCTTCTGGAGGTGTTGGCCGGGGTGGTGAGAATGCTGCCTCGGCATCGATCCTCATATATGGTCTATAAGCCTGTGGTATGTCCTGCACAAATCCAAATTGTCGCCGCACGCGATCTATAGGAATCCTCTCATATTCACCTGGCCTGTGCCCCGCGATCCACCTCAATCGCTCTAACCTCTCAACTCCTCAGCTATGATTCTCGGTTACCATATAGTTCCCGTAGGGCCTCCAACAGATATCCGCAACCGTCACCTCTCCCATACCTGCCTGTAATACTCAATGTCACCCGGCACGGCCTGAGATCTGCCTCTTGTTCTGTCTGGACCCATCGTCGGAATCCCAACCTCTGTACTCCGGTCTCTCTCCTGCCTGTATGGATCGGCCTATTGGTCGCACACAAACAATGTGCTCATAGGCCCAACAGTGTAATAAGTATGAGCAATCAACGTTGTCTGTGATTCGCCTACAAGCCCATAAACCCCTGTATAGCTCCGCCAAATATGCAGGTGCCCATGCAAAAGTCACGTTCCTTTCTATCATCTCCAGATAACACACATCAATGCCTTTGGAAATCTTCCCCCTTCCGCCCTCGGTAATGCATAATACCCTACTGCTATCATTAATATCACTGCTAACCTTGTCTCCTCAGGGTGTGCTGCATACATTACCCCATATGTAAACGATAAACCTCGCTTTGTGTCAAATCTCAAGTGCGTATGGACCAAATACTGCTGTTATCGCTCCCGTGCCGCTAGGCGCTAGGTAGTGCTGATATACTGGTCTCCTGTAATAGGGAGTCTCAAAATCCGAAACACATCTTCCAATGTTACTGTCATCTCACCTGTTGGCAGATAGAAGGTATTTGTCTCAGGATTCCATCTCTCAATCAGCGCCTGTAACATACATGGTTACGTGCGATTCGTGAATAATAACGGATTCCACTTAACCCCAAACGATTTATCAATGTCCATTCCGCTGGTGTTACATCCGCTCGGATTCGCGACAACAGCGCTGGTGTGCACACTATCATTCATCCTCAACCTGTCTCTGTCCTGCCTCTTATACACCAAAACAACAAACAACCATTCAACCGTTAGGGTCTTTTCAAACATTCTGGAAATTTCTCCAGTAACCGGTATCGGTTATACATAACCGATATCGGTTGATAACCGATACCGGTTCCCCTAACCGCTACCGGTCACTGTCAATTTTATACACCTTCCTTAAAAACAAACCACCTACGACAATAATTTGCCCGTTGTTAGTTTTTATACAAATAAAACATACCTGGAAACCCCTGATTGCCTACCCTGTACCACTTAGCTCACCTGCAAACCCTTGTTATCATGTGTTTTCTTCTCATATCTACCCACCTACTCCCCATCCCCCCCATCTTATCACGAAACATACAATAATCAAATCACAAACAAAAAAAATTAATACCTCTTGAGTTTGCAGCAGCTTGAGGTGGCCCTTGTCTGCCCTCCTGTCTTGTACCTGCCTGCTGGATGCTTCTCTCGTTCGGCCATGATCACCACCCTTTTCAACTTTGTCTTTCTACCTTCTGAACCTCGGATCACAATTCACTTTCCTTGTCTTTCCTTCTTCTCACACCAAATCTCTCATGCAAATCCTGTCTCAGTCGTCAAAAAAGCGTCGCGTTCGCGTATTTAACCTCTTGCATGGCTCTAAAATTAAAACTTAAGTTGCCACCCTAGCTTTTCTATTTTTTTTTAGAAAAGCTCATACCTAAATAACCGGTATCGGTTAGTTAACCGATATCGGTCTATGACTACCGATATCGGTTCCCTAACCGATATCGGTTACACACCTTCCTTTTTTGAAACAGGTTCTTTTCTTCATTTCTCCTCTAAATTTTTGTCGCGCCCGCCTCTTTGCCTGCATAAACAACAAAATTTACCACATTTGTTCATCCACCACACATAGCATTATAATTTCATAACATCATTTATACCAATACACAACCATCAACTACGAATATCAAAAAAAACTATCAATCTATACATCATTTGGATCCAACTCATCAGTTACATATATCAACACACTGTCACAAAACCACCAATTTATCACATAACCTGTCATTCATATATACGCACAAAAAACAAAAACATCAGCATCATCTATCTATCAACATGTCAATTAAAAACATCACACATTCTATATATTACCAAACCATTAACAAAATATTTCAACACATTTTAAACACAGCATGTGGATCAAAACATCATCTATATATATATATACAAATTTTCAACAATACAATGTGCCCTACATCGGGGCCTCTGTGATCTCATAATATACCAAAGCCGGCACGCAGGCCGCAATACCTACCACAAATCTCGACTCGGCTCGCAGGCCGGTCTCTCATATCAAAAATATACTCGGCTCGCAGGCCGGTATCAAATGTACAACCCGTACTCGGCTCGCAGGCCGGTATATAATAAATAAATGAATCAACAATGAATAAAATGTAGGCACGCAGGCCTCTATCAATACAACCGGTTCGCAGACCGGTGCCCGTGTCCCTATACAAAAACCGTCGGGGATCTATCAGCTCTCCCACCGCCCTCGGCATCTCTCTCCCCGCTGGTCCCTGTGGCGCCTCTCGCCTCCTGCCTGTCACGGACACGCCAGCTGTGGCTGCCCCTCCCTGAGATCTCTGGCTGTGCGAGGGTCTCTGCTCTATGAGCTGCATATGCCTGATACTCGACTCCGGTACTATCAAGAATATCCTGATAATAACGGGCCTCTGCTCTCACCTCCATATAGCGATCTCGCGCCACTGAAGGAACTGGGGCTGGTCCCCTGGCACCCAACACCACTATCCCTGAGCCTGTACCTGCACCTGTGGCTGTGGTGCTGGTGGAGGTGCTGCCTGTGCCTGTACCTGCACCTGTGGCCGTGGTGGTATCTGGGCCTGTGGCTGTGCTACTGCTGGTACGGCTGCCTGTACCTGTACCTGCCCCTGTGGCTGTGCTGCTGGTGGTGGTGCTGACTGCCTGTGCCTGTACCTGAGCCTGGGCTAGCTGCCCCTGTAAAACCCCTATCTGTGCCTGTGCAGCAGCCAACTGTCCCTGTAATAGCTGCACCTGCCCCCGGAGCTGATCTCTCTCTGCAGTCACCGCTGCCAAGTCTGGCTGCGCAGGCGGTACTATCCCGCTGCTCTCTGCCCAGCCCACACCATACCCTGTATGCTGCCGTGCACCCGGCATCATCACACCCCCCAACTGCTGGTTCTCCGCTACCAGTCTGGATCCCAAGGCTGTGGTGCTGGTAGTGGGGCCTCTACATCATCCCTCCTGTACTGAGGGAAGGGAGGTGGCTCGTCCTGTGGCAGCCCCATCTGCCTGCGTACCCTCTCTAAGGGTATCCGCTCGTACTCTCCCGGCCTCCGTCCTGCTATCCAGAATGTATACTGGATCAGGCGCAGCTGTATGCGGGCTGCTCCTCTGCCAGGCTGGTGACCTCTGTAGGGTCTCCATATAATGTCTACTGCTGTAAGGCCCTCTAGCATATGTCTATAGTAGGCCACATCTCGACCTGCAACAAAATGCTCGTGGCTGGCCCACGATCCCCCCAACCACCTCTGAAATCCATATCGGTACATCCACGACCTGTGGCCCTGGCTGCTGGGGTAGCCCTACTGGCCTGATGCATACGATGTGCTCGTATGCCCAAACAGTGCAACAAAAAATGTCGAACAAATACCAAATCGCCTCCTCCGGCGATAGCCCCATAACTCTTTCCCCTGTATAATTGCACCAGATATACTGGTGCCCATGCAAAACAGGTGTGCTCCTCCACCATCTCCAGTAGCACCCCCATCAATGCCCGTGGGAAGCGACCTCCCTCTGAATCCGGGAGGGCGAAGCAGGTGATCCCTATCATCATCAACACGGCAAGCCGTGTCTCATGTCTGTGTGCGCGGGTACATGTCCCATATCCAATGCTCGCGCTATGATATGTAAGAAGCGCGGCTGCATCCCAAAAAACCTGCAAGTATGCTATCCATGGCAGTCTCTGAATCCACCTGGAAAACGGCCTCTCCCTCGATCGGTAGCCGTAGGATGCGATACACATCCTCTAATGTGACGGTCATCTCCCCGGTCGGCAGATGGAACACATTGGCCGCCGGATTTCCCATCTCTCGATGAGGGCGACCATCAGGCTGTGATCTCTGTCGATCGCTCTGTACCTCTGGACCCCGCCACGAGTCCCACCTCGCGCATGATGGCCCAATGCGCCGCAGATATGTGTGGCCTCATCCGACTCAATAGTGGAGGCATCCTATCACGCATCGTCAACTGGCTGACGTGCCTGCAAAATCAACCACATTCTTAGACCCACTCGTTATAACACATCTACTTTACCATCTAAACCCCCCCCTTTTTTTTTTTGTTCCCTCGTTGTACCCACCCAAAATCTAACCACCCCACCCCAACCCAAACCTTACCCCCCCGAAACCAACCTACCCAAACTCAACCCACCCCAACCCCTAACCCTATCCCCAAACCCACACCCCACTCAACCCAACCCCACCCACTCACCCAAACTCAACAACCCAACCCCACTCCCCAACCCACCCACCCAAACCACCCCACCCCCAACCCAACCCCCCCCTACATAAACCCACAAAACCACCCAATCCGGTCGATACATCACCGACCCGGTCACCAAACAATTGTTTCCCTTCCCTAAACTTTAGCGACCGATGCCGGTCGCTTAGTGACCGACATCGGTCACTGTTCTCTCTCCCCGGAGCCGAACCCCTGCGCGGCCCCCAAACCACCATTTTTTACCTATTTCTACCCATCTACCACCCAAAACCCCGAAAAAAAATTACCACCTACCCGCTTAGCCTATCTAACCTATCTACCCTCTCCCTTTCTCAAATTACCCCATTTACTCATTCTTTCCTACAAAAACAAATTCCTACCCAAATCCCAAAAACACCATAAATCAACCAAATCACCAAATTAAAGAGTTTAGAACCTACCAGTACGACGACACGTCGTCGTGGTGGGATGGGTGGTGGCGGTCCCAGATGGTCCAGTCCCAGCCCCTCCAGCTCCTCCTGCCTGTGCCATGGCTCCAATCCTGATCTGCTGGGTCCCCGGCCAATCACCTGCTGCCGCCTCCTCAATATTCGGGCCCACTATCAACTCTCTCCCGCCAATCAAATAGCTCCACCTCACTCAATACCCTCCCTCTCAACTCTCCACGTCAGACAAGTTAATTTGGATTGCAAATAACCAAAGTGACAATGACAGGCCGTATTTTTCTTTTATAGGTTTTTCGACCTTAACCGATGTCGGTTTCCTTTTGCCCTAAAAAACCGTATCGGTCCCTTAACCGATATCGGTCATGTAGAATCGACATCGGTTTAATTAATCCCAACTTTCCCCCAATTTTCTCTTTTTTATTTACCCACTTGCCTCTTTTTTACCACATATCGCCTATATCCACCTTGCTGAACACCATTTGTTTACTCTGGCCGACCTAAGGCCCCGACCTAAGGCCGACCAAGGCCTCAACCTACCCAATTGGCCCGACCTAAGGCCTCAACTACCATTTGGCCCGACCCAAGGCCTCAACCTACCAATTCGGCCCGACCTAAGGCCTCAACCTACCAATTGGCCCGACCCAGGCCTAAGCCCTAAGGCCCGAAAGGCTAACCAAATTGGCCCGACCTAAGCCTCAAACCTACCAATTCGGCCCGACCCAAGGCCGCAACCACCCCATTTGGCCCCAGACCCAAGGCCTCAACCTACCATTTGGCCCGACCCAAGGCCCGCAACCACCCATTTGGCCCGACCCAAGGCCTCAACCTACCATTTGGCCCGACCCAAAGGCCGCAACCAACCCATTTGGCCCGACCCAAGGCCGCACCTAACCATTTGGCCCCCCTAAGGCCGCACCAATTAACCATACCATACCCACAATCACCGTTTTAATTTATCCATCCATCATGTAGCTTTTTGTTCAATAGAGCTCACCTGTTCGTGTTTTTAGCATGATTAGGGTCCTTGACTTGATCTGATGACCAACTTTGCCTAGACCTAGACCGTGACGTTTATCTCAACCAAACCAACCATTTGGTACTGCCGAACATGCCTAAACGTTCCTGTACCTTACCTGTTATATACCCTGGAGCTACTTCCTATGCCTTGGATACCAGGATTATATCACCCTTGTTTGGATAAACTATCGACCTTTGCCTATACATTGCTGTTTGCTTGTCAAATCATGTACCCTAGTCGTACTATTGCATTTCAACATGCGTCTCTGCTTCCTTGGACCTACCGCACCACCTTACCATCCTCTCTACAACATTTACCTTTATCAACCCTATCCCTGATTTCCCGTTCGCTCAATCTGTGATAGATTTGAGGGGATTACCTATATCCTTAACATGAGAAACCACTTCATATTATTGTCCGCGCAGCTTTACAGAACAAGCTACACGACAATAAGGGGCTAATGTAGACACCAAATTGTGTCTTACGACCCCTTGTGACCCGCATCTCATTTCGCAACCTAACCTCATTACCTAAACTTTACACAATTATTTATTAATTACCTTGTAATTGATAAAATCCACATCACCTTACCCGCCACCTCACTTTTGCCACCTCATCATGACCTAGCCCTAACCCTAAACTAACCTAATTAAGACCCATGACTTGGTCTAGACTCACATCCATAACTAATGCCTCCTTACTCGCACCCAAAGCCGACCTTCTAGCCACTTGACCAAGCCCGCAACTGATCTCTCGGAGAAAAGCAGGGAAGGTGGGCTATTTTACTAAAAATAGCCTACTTTTTCCTAACCGATGCCGGTTCCTACTCGACCGCCGTTGGTTACGCAACCGCCATCGGTTCCCTGTAAATGGGCTTCCCCAAACCAAAACAACGGATCGGAATTTCATTTTGGAGATCAGTCGAAGGATTTTTAATCAAAGGAGAGTCCAAAGCGATTGGCAGAGTCCAGAACTTCACTTGACCAAGCAGAGACGAGTAAAGAAACCAGAAGAGTTGGCAGCAAAGGAGATCAACTTGCACCTTCATCAAAAACCAGTAAGTTATATCTTGCATGTCCTCCATTATAACATTTCTGGCTTTTGGAATTGTAATCTTCCCAAATCCGTTCCTGAACCCATTATCTAACGTACCATTGCCTCTAACCATCATTCCTTAGCTTCTAACCATCCCATTTCTCAATACTATCCAAAAAACCAGCCATTACAAACACCACAACCAGCCCAGAAGATCCTAGAACCAACCGGTATCGGTTATCAGTGACCGCCATCGGTTTATAGATAACCGGCATCGGTTCCTTTGATCAAAACCAAGAAAAACAGCCTTTTCCCTACCCAGTTCCACGAAACAATTTAATTGGTACTCTACAGTATTTTGTGTTAATTCATATTAGCAGGGGAACTGACCACCTTCGAAAGGAAGTTTCATACTTCCTGGGCCCAAGGCAGTTCCCTCATTTATTATCTAATCAAAATCTTGTGGGTCTTGTGTTCTTATTTGCAGGTAGTCCTTCCAAGACAAAAAGGAGTTCTTCGCAGTCAGCCTGATCTTTCTCTACGGTACGCGCACATCATCTCGACATTTACAGGTATTCCTCCTAACCCTAACCTTATCTGTTTCTATAAGGAACGAAGCATTTCCGAGTGAAACAACAATTCCTTTGCCGGGTAAGCCCAATTTTTGGTCTGGAGCAGCTGGAAAACATATACGCACCATTATGCCCGGAGGAAGTCGCCATCGAAGGTCTGGATCACTAGGAAAAAGTGAAGTCGTGCACGGGAAAAACCCCTGTGGGGATGGGCGCATTTTTGGAAAAACATAAGGATTTAAGCTGCAATGGGAAAAATAGAAGCCGCAGGCAGGGTTGAGAATTTTATACCTGCCTAACAGGGTACTTTTTCCCCGTGTTATAAAATTCACTTAAGTTGCAGTGGGAAAGTTAGAGGCTACAGGCAGGTGGAAATTTATTGCCTGCCTTGCAGAATAAAAATTCCCATGATAAAATAAAAGGAAAGTGACTTAAGTGAAATCATGGGATTTTAGTGCCTACTTTGCAGGGTAAATAATCCCATTGTCAAAAGTCAAATCACTTAAGTGGATCATGGGATTTTAGTGCCTACCTTGGCAGGGTAAATAATCCCATTGTCAAAAGTCAAATCACTTAAGTGGATCATGGGATTTTGGTGCCTGCCTTGTAGGGTAATGAATCCCATTGTGGAAAATTCTTAAAAATAGAATTATATGCGCAAAAAAGTGTGCCCCCTTTCGTGAAATGATGGATGACTTAAAGTGATTATTTTAATTAATCTATCCTTTCAAAAAGTGCGCCCAAGCTTGGAGGAAGTCAACAAGTCAAAGAGGGAATATCATAAATGAATTAAGTGCATTAAATTTAATTTATTTAGTGGCTGCCTCCTTCCTCTCAAAAAGTGCGCCCCATTTGAGAGTTATTTATTGTTTTTAAAGGCATTAAAACATTAAATTAATTTATATTTTCAGTGGCTATGGTCAAGGCACACTGTGAAGCTTCAGTGAAGTGATGTGTGAAGGATTAAATTGGTTTAATTTAATTTATTGGATGGCTGCCCTTAAACATGCTATTTTTAAAAGAGAAGAGCATGATTTTTAATTAATTAATTGTCCTTTCATTGTTAGGGCAATTATTAATTATAGAATTGTGAAGGTTATATAAGCATGGGCAGCCATATGGGTGAATTTTTTGATTCACAGGTAAAGAATTGCAGCCAAGTGGGAAAAGTGCGCCCCCATTAGAAGAAGGATTTTGCTCAGACAAGGTGGCAAGAAGGCTAAAAGCTTCCAGATTTGGCGCATGTTTTGAACGAGGTTGATTTTTGTCTGCATAATTGTTTGCATAGGTGTTACAGGTGCTCAGGTGTTGTTGAAAGGATTCATGCTCTTTTTTATGTGCAAATTAAACACCATATTTTTGGGGCAAGCAGGCTTGAAAAGTGTAGTTTTTTTACAATTAAAATTCACTATTCATGCTCCGGTGGCCATTTTTGTCTAAATAAATTGCAGGAATTCATTACAGGTGCTTTACAAAGGAAAAGGGGGCTTTTATCAATGTCCAATACATTGCATATATCCTCCGAATTTGAAGAATTGTCCAGATCATGCACCAATTTTGAAGAAATTCGGCCAAGTAAGAAGAAAAAGAATTATTCAGACAAAGATAGACAAAGCCATGGTGAAGGGAGATGAAAAGAAAGCACGATAGAGTCATGCATCGCTTCCAAACTTGTAGACATAGGGAGACACAGATCTAGGCCCAGAACCTCTTGCTGATTTGATTGATAGATCCAGAGTGAGAAAGACTTCACTCATGCGTGCGGTTAAAAGCAGTGGAATTATCTGAGCTGCAGCTTTTCCATGTACAACCCAATTGCCAGAGTTTGTGATGGAGTGTGCTAGATCTTATCATCATTCATCCAGATCAGTGCGTGATGCTTCGGGAAAGACAATAATTCAGTTTGAACGCAGAGTTCATCAATTATTGTTTGAAGATTCCAGTGCGAAAGGTGGTGACTTCTATTAGCATTCAGGATGTTGACAGTAGATTGGGAGAAGCATAGAGCTGATTGCGTGAGCATAATGAATAGCCGGGTACATAAAGAAGCCTAGATCTCCTTCAAAGTTCCCAGAGAACTCTTCTTGCGGTCCACTTTGGTACAGGAGGTAGATGATGTCGTCAAATTGCTATGGCAGGATGAATGGCGAAGCGAATGCCTACACTTTCCGTACATGGATGTATGCTTTCATCTGGACCATTGAAATCAAACAAGGTTGATTCTATAATCAATTGGTCGGGAAATTATCAGCAACAACATCGGTGAGAAACTCCGGAACGTGAAGCGTACTTTTAGCTTCAAGATGACTTCATACTTGGTGTATGTTGCAGCTTCATAAGGCGTCTTTTCCAAGTTGGATAGATGTGGTGTTCTTTCTAAGGACCCCCATTTTCGAGTGCTACCCACAGCTTACTGCACCTGCATGCGAGAAAGACTTCAAAGTGATCAACGATGACTTCTTCTACGATTTCATCTGCAGGCTAGACAAAGACTTGAAGGCCAACAGGGTAAGCAAGGAAGCGTGGGAAGCTATGTCCAAGATTGGCAGTCTATTCATTCAATTTGCATGGGTCCGCATTTTTCCCCTAGTGGAGATAAAAACATAAAGTGACTTATATCCCTTTTCCTTTCGAATTTTTACTTTATCCTTTCATTTATTTTTATTTTTATTAAGTCATTAATAAATTAATGTAAGTGTTTTTTATAAAGTTTCTTTTTATGCACTTTATAATAATTTATTAATACTATAGGTCCACCTTTTTATGACCCCTTAGCTGTCGGGAAATAAAATTGGGCTAAAGGTCTTTGACTGAATTATCTTAGGAAGTGGGACATTTCACATCACCCCTATATTGATTAGATAGGGCACGTCTATTTAGCTATTATACCAATCTAGCATTACCATGCATAACTAGAGGGTGCCGAATATTGACTATTTGTACATCTAGTCACCCTTGATCTATTGCCATATAGAGATAATATATATAGGGGCATAGGAACCCCTCTTTCCTCTCTATATTGAGATAGAGATAGGAATCCTCAATTTTTGTAAGCATAAATCAAGTGGTTCACTACAAGAAATAGATCCGGACTTATGCGCACCCCAAACTAGATACATCTAGTCATCCATGATCTATCACCATACAGAGATAGTATATATAGGTCGGGGAGTCTGTTTCTTCTCTATATTGAGATAGATATGGCAGCCCTCGATTTCTATAAGCATAAATTGAGTTGTTGACTACAAGATATAGATAGAAGATACACTCACCCCTTGCCAAATAGATGTATAGGGCTCTCCTTCATCCCCAAATTATTTACATGGAGTAGTCATAGTAAGTACTATGTCAGTTCTTCTCCTAGGAAGTGCTCTCTATAGATAGAGTGGGCCAAGTGACATGACCCCATTCTTTATACTATATTTGGGGTTATTTCCCCCTCGATAGGAAAAGAAACTAGATAGATAGCCACACGTACCATAGATCTCATTGTTCAACTATAAATAGCTCAATCTCTGCCTTATATATTCTATATGGGGTCGATGAGATATACATCAGTGAACTTGAGGCCCCTATGTATATAAGGTCCCTTATACTTATGGACATCCCAACTTGAAGCCCGTATTCCCCTCTCTATATAAGGGAAGGATCTCAAGGGAACTTAAGGCCCCTATACTCCCTCAATATTGATGGGCTATGGATATCTCTGTATCTAATGCCCCTATGTATGGTCATAGGTTGGTTCCAACTCTATAACCTATCTTTTGCGACTGGGCGGGTTGGAGAGTAGAGTAGTGAAACCCTCCTTCATAGGTTTAATGCCCGCTTTTATACAAATGGGAGTTCGAGTTAATGATGAGTTAATTCTATATTTATGGTTTATGGCATGCATGTCTAGATATATAGAGAGGGGAAAAGTATTCTTAGTCATATAATACATAGATACCTTTCACTCTATCCATACTTAGTCTATTATTTATGAAGCGGGGCTAGTTAAAATATTCTATTATATATAAAGTGGGGCTAGTTAAAATATATAGAACTGGGGCTCAAAGACCTATACATGTATATATAGTTTTAGCTAGATTAGGGCTTGACCAGGGCATCCATTGAATGACAACTCGACTTATGTTGGTTGTGCTAACCGGGTTCTCTAATCCCACTTGTTATAATTAATGGAATGGATGAATAAATGGAAGGTTCCCAACCCAAGACCATATATCTATCCAAGTTCTTATAGATCTCTAAGGGATGAGATTCTCTTCTCATATATGCATAGGGGATCGACCCCCCGCCCACATCCCACATCTATATAGATGAATGGGAAGATACCATAACATAATATACTGATATTAATGACTACACACTCGAGTTAGTCATCATTCGTAGCAAGTTATAGTCACTTCACTCGACTCCATGACAAGGACTTGCATCTTGATCAAAATGGAATCATATATAAAGATTCGATTGAAATCCTCCCATATAGATACATAGGCCATCACAGATAGTTCTAATTATATCTATTTGGAGGGCGAGGATATATATATGTTGTAAACTTTTTTGATGTGACGTGTAACACGACCAAAGAATAAAGTCCTATCGTATAGGGGTTAGTCCTCTGTTGTTTCTATCATATAAACTGATGACACTATCAACACCAGTGTGCCCCATTCTAGTCGGTCTTATATATATGCCCTATATATCTATATGGAAATAGTCCTAATATGCCATGTATCCAAGCATACCCTTATGCTCTATGCCCAATAGCCAATGAATCCAAGGGAAGTGAATTGTATTGACCCTATCCGCTTAGTATATGGAAAAAATATCTCTGACCGACGAAGTGGAAACTAACGAAGTAGATTAGATCTATCTCTCCCACCAGTTTTTGGGGGGATATCTTTATTATCTCCCATCTCACCATTCTACTCCTAGTGTCAATCCAAATCTGTTTGTAGGATTATAGGTTTTATATGTGGTACAATAGGTTTGGATGATTTTCTCTTTCCTAGATAGATAAATAGGGCAGTTGGCATCTAGATAGATACATAGGGCTCTATATCTGTACCCCTTCTTGTATTCGCCTACATATAGTGGGGCACCCAAATGGATATATAGCGCTCTATATCTATACCCCTTCTCACAACCGCCTATATATAGAGGGGTGCCTAGATGGATATATAGGGCCTAGCCTTAACATCCATCGTTGGTTTGTGCCATATAGATAGGGTAGATTATGAGAGTAAGGTTTTAGCATCCACCAAATGTATATAAAATAGACTCAAGCAACTACCCATGTCTCCAATCATCACTTCTAATAGATAGGTCCCTTACCCCATAGATAAAGGAGGGGACCTCTCCCTCTCAAAGAATGATAGATGGTTAAGTGTGCTCTATCTATATGTAGGGGTCATATTTATATAGGAGCCCTCAACCTCCACCATAGATACATGACCATCACTAGTTGATCGAGGAGATACCATCACCGGTTGGTTGATTTATGAGATACCATCACGGGTTGAGAGATTCCCGGTTGATCGATGAGATGAAATTCATGCGCCCCTACCGACCTTATATCTATTTGGCTATCTGGAATGGTGTGAAAGGCCTATCTAGGCTATCTAATCATAATTTGTGCCCCTTGATTGTACAGATGGAGTTATGCCCCATCTTTAGATATAAAATTTTGGTGGCTCCTACCCCTCCCCTACCATATATATCTATTGAGAGGATGGGAGGGGGGATGGAATATATATCTAGTAGGATGGATTAGGGCGCCAACCCCCAATCCTTTAGATAGTATAGTTAGATGACCCCGTCTATATGCCCATCTATATAGATTATAGATATGGGTGGACACGAAGGATGCCCGATTATATCCACATGAAGCACAACATCATCCATCCCTAATCTATATACGCCCCCACTATGTATATCTCGAAAATAACATATAGCCTATAAAGAAATAGGGATATGGGGGTTGTTGGCACTCAATCGATAGAGGAACCCTACATATACATGTGACAATAGGTCGAGGGATACATGGCAATGGATTACATAGTTCATAGTCAACACCCTATATATGGGGCACCCTTAGATATATAGGTAGTCAACCCTTTGTCTATAGCATAATTGACACCCTACCCTATATATATAAGTCCTAGATCCTAACCCCAATATAGATGGAATATAGGGGCTAACCCAACTATGTAGTATTAGTATTACTATAGAGGGTAGAGGGCAGAGGGGGTCTATCTATACTCCTATACTTGATATATTAGAGCTACAATGCACTGTCTAATATATATATTCTACAACCAGTTAGTATTCTCATCTTACCTTCGACATCTATTGATGAATAATATATATAGGCTGGTGGATAAAGTGGGAAATCGGCGGATAATCTCTATAGATATAGACCGGTGACCTATATATTTATCTAGCTCTAGTTGAAGGTAGATAATTTCCAGTTGGAGGTGGATAATCATTAGTTGGAGGCGGCCTAAATAGATATATTGTGCCTAATATAAAGAGATATTCACAGCCTATATAAATATCTGGCGGGGGCAGAATCTCTCTATATTTTTGAGAAATATCGAAGGCTCTCTAGAGATATAGGCCCCTTCCCTCCTCCCAATCCCCGTATATCTTAGATATCTCGCTCCCATCCCATATCAATTTCCTAAACTCTAAACATATGCCCTATATATATGGGTATGAATAAATATCTCTATAGGGTCCCAGGAAATCACTCAACCCGTATCATGTTTGTAATATTCGGGAAATGAAGATTCTTAAAATTCTCCTCATGTAGAGTGGGGGACTCGACCCCCCATATATAGATAGGGCCCAATAACCCACTTATAGACATAGATTTGAGATGAGCAATAGTGATAGGTCGGGCCCCTTCTATATATTGGTGGTACACCACTCTCTCTTCCCTCCTCCCAATCCCCGTATATCTTAGATATCTTGCTCCCATCCCATATCAATTTCCTAAACTCTAAACATATGCCCTATATATATGGGTATGAATAAATATCTCTATAGGGTCCCAGGAAATCACTCAACCCATATCATGTTTGTAATATTCGGGAAATGAAGATTCTTAAAATTCTCCCCATGTAGAGCTGGGGACTCGACCCCCCATATATAGATAGGGCCCAATAACCCACTTATAGACATAGATTTGAGATGAGCAATAGTGATAGGTCGGGCCCCTTCTATATATTGGTGGTACACGACTCTCTCTTCTTTATCTTCACTATATAGATATCTGGGCTATTCATCATCCACATCGCCTCATCAATAAAATGTAATAGATATGATATGATATGATTTTTCACCACTCTATATAAAAAGGGTGCTTCACCTTATCTATCTATATAGATAACAATTGGAAATAGGGATAGGACAAGGGGTCTCCTATCTATATAGATATATGGGGTAGAGATCTCCATAGGGAGGTATGGGTCCATAGTCTACCATCCTTCCGCCCTCCTTTATCTATATATGGGCGCATAGATTATGATCAAAGTCATTTGGTTTATGGCTAGTTCAAAGTTGATCCTGTCAAGCAATAGCAATATGGATATGTGGATTATGGGAATATAGATACGATATCTATATATGGTCAAGCCCAATTAGTTTAGATTCTGGAAGCAAACACCCTTTGTTCAGTCTTTACTCTTTCATCCATACAATCAATCTATATATGATATCGGTTGGGGCCCTTATGTTGAGGCCCCCACCCTCAGAGAAGCTCCAGCTTCATGGGCCCTATCTTATATATGGGATTTGGTTTTAGGAAATAGAGTTGTTCTAACTCAATGTATGGTATATGGTATATGGACTTCGTCGAGAAAGGGATTGACAATTGAGGGATTCCCCTTAATAGATTATCTTATTTCTCTAGTGGTCGGAATGTATAAAGAGTTGTAGCTAATCTCTAATATCGCTAGATATTCGATAGATATCTCAGATCTGTAAAGATCAGCGAATAATCTTTAGTTGGAGGTGGGAGATAAATGAATAACTGACATAAATCTATAAATTTTGGGGCCTATATATAATCTCCCGACTGAACCCTGAGTGATTCAGTTTAGTTTAGTTTCGTTTAGCATAATCTAGTTGGGTGATATAATAGCATCCAAGGTCCAGAGAAATCCTAGACAGTTTTGTCCAAGTGTTGGTATGTGAGAGATTAGACAGTGTGTGGAGTGAAGAGAGGACGCGAAGCAGAGTCAAGTGGTTATTGTGTGGAAGTGTGTGAGTAATTTTTGCAATGACTAGTAGTGAAGAGTGTAATACACGTGGGGTGCCCAGTAGAAGAGGGCACACAATAGTGCATGCAGTTTGAAGGAGTGGAGCGTGAAACGGTTTTGTGGAGTTCGCGTGGAAGAATAATGCACAATGGTGTGCATAGGAATTTTGGTAGTGTAGTGGAGTTTTGGCTCAATCTAGTGCACTGAAGGTGCATAGAGATTGCAAGGGAGTTATCCAGAATGACAATGAGTGCGCAGCATGCGCATGAAGCTATGTGGAGGGATTATGCAATAGATTGGAGGCGTGTGGATATTCGGAAGAAGGCCTAAAAGCCTAAAGATTGCGTAGAAGTAGGAAAAGGTGTAACTCAAACATAAGAGCAAAATACATAACAGGGAAGAGGCGTGGGAAAGGACTGTGAGAAAAGAGTGCCCGACTGAGGTAGTAGTTGACATATAAGACAAGGAAGCTGACTAGGATCAACAGGCACATGATCCCAAAAAACCAAATCAACATGGCATAATCAAGAAATATCTATATTTCTGTAACACAAAGCATTAAAGGGGCCGAAATTCAAATTTAATATGAGTGGGAAGATTTGTAAACGTCTAGAAATGAATAGCCTGCCCAAAGGAGAATCAAAACAAAGGAGAGACGTGGGAAACGCATGACTAATAAGAGGGAGGATGAGTTCACCAATCAATGTCAGGTCATTAGGGAGAAAAACCAGAGTTCGTAAGCTCCATAGTGAGAAACTGTTTGTAGATGTCGTAAAGGCCATTGATTAAGAGAAGAAACCATTGGGTTCTAATTCCGCTATGTGAAATCTGTAAATGGCATGGGGTCGTCTTGTGCCTTACGTTGTTGTCAAGTAATATAAGAGTAGGCTACTTTCCTACTAAAGAGAAGAGAGCTGGAAGATCAGCGAATGTGAGGCAGCTAGCAAGAGTTTGTGTTGTCCATTGAGAAAAAGGTGGGTAGGGAAAGCAAAAGAGAGATCCCATGGTGTAGTGGCAAGAGGAGATATATATCTTGCTCACGAAAGCAAGATGCTACCAAGGAGGAGGGATGTGTTGAATGCAAAAGTCACAAAAATGCTAGAGAAGATGTTGGAGGAGATAAATGGTGTAAGGACTAGACTGGAGAATGTGGAGGAAGATTTGTGGCATGAGGTTCCCATAAAGAGGTGAGGGACTCAACGAAGAGTTGAAAACACAAAGAAGATGTGAAGAGAGTGTCAATAGAGTGTCGAAGGAGAAAAGGTGTATGCAAAGGCAAAATTGAAGGTTGTGCAAGTGTGGAGAGAAAGTGTGCCCAGGAGTACCACTGAGTAGTGTGCACAAGGTAGTGTATGGAGAGAGCTAATGAGTTGAGAATAAGGGTGTAGAGAAATTTTCACTCGGGAGCATGTGGTAGTGTGCAAGAGTAATGTGCCAAAGAAGGAGGTTGTCTAGGAGAAGACAGTCGTTGCAGACAATGAGCGCCCATAAGTTTGCGCAAGACCGCAAACTCCTGGCAGAGGAGTTGAGCAATGTATAGATGAAGGCATACCACGACAATGGGATTACCATGCCAGATGAAGCAGAGAAGAGGAAAGAAAAAGTTACCCCAAAGGTACCAAAAGAAGGGCAGTTCGTGGAGTACTAGAGTGCGCCTGGAATAGAGTGCAGTGAAGATTCTTAGAGATCTCAAGGAAGAGCGTGCAGAAGAGAACAAAAAAGAAAAGGGCACAACAAAGAGGAACTGTGCAGAGGGGAAGAAGTTACCCCAAAGGCAACTAGGGAAAAGAAGTCTAATAAAGAGACTATAGGAGTGCATAGTGAGCGATGTGTATAGGAAGAAGAATGCGACGAGCAATGGAGGGAGCGCTAGAAGTGAGGAGACAATGCGAGGTGATGAAGAAGCTTCTCTACAAGTAATAAGAGAAGTGCAGTGTAAGGAAGAACCTCTATAAGTTTTATGTAATGAACCATATGTAAAGGAAGAAGTGAAGGAGCAGTGCGGCCAAGGAGAGTTGCCTAAGGAAGAGGGAGAGGATATGTGGCTTGTAGCCATAAAGGAAGATTGCACAGTGAAGAAGTAGGAGCATAGCTGAAATAAAAGTCAAAGAAGAGAGTGCATAGAAGATGAAGCGCACCAGAGGAGAGTTTACGAGCAAGAAAACAGAGACTTGTTAGTGCACAGGTCAAATGAAGTGAAGAAGAGCCAAGTTTATTGGAGGCTAATAGATCATTGCCTAGTAGGGGTCAAGAGAAAGAGAAGAGATAAAGAGTCCCACAAGGAGATATCAAGCATGAAGATAAAGACTACGCAGAAGAAATGCGCAAAGGAGAACACGCGGGAAAGTAAACATGCAATGGAGGACAACACAAGGAGGAAAAGGGCAATAGCAGAAGGAAAGAGGACGAATGAAGGTGGGTCTAAGCTCACAAGTGCACGAAGAGATAGACGCGTGAATGAGAGATGCATAGAGAATAACTTAAAGAGAATGCACAAAGGATGGTGTGAAGAAGAGTGCAAAGAGGAGAGGGTACGACAGAAAGGAAACAAGAGGACAAAGAGAGGAGATCCCAAGGATGAAAAGGGAAAGGAAGAAGAATATTCTCGATGACATTTGGTAGAGGTGAATAGACAGAGGCGAGTGCAAACTCACAAAAGAAAAGGTTGTGATGAGAAGCCTTAGGTTTAGGTGGACAGTTTGAGGCAAGTAGAGACTCGCAGTCTTTCAAGACAAACAAAGATTCGTAGAAGAAATGGATGAAAAAGAGAAGATCCATTTGGAGGAGGTGGTTGGCTCGTGGTGGGTTGAAGCTCACCAAATTGTGCGAGATTGCACGAATGAGTCATAGAGAGGGAACAAAGGACTAGAAGAGACCCCGAAAGAAGCACCGATGCCAAATTATGAAGGCTTAGAGGATGAAGTAGACCGAATTATCAACCTCAATAGTTCGGAGGGTGGTTTTACCACTCACTCAATCTACTTGAGGTGGAAATCAAGTTTTAATTACCTTGAATGTTTGATGCAGGAGCATCCAAGTTCTAGAGAAATCCTGCACAATTTTGGCTAAGTGTGGGTACGCGCTGGATTGGAGAGTGCATGGAGTGAAGGGAAGAAATGCAACAAAGTCAAAGTGGCGATTATGCGAGTACTTTGTGGAATGTCTAGCATCGAAGAGTGTAGTGCCCAATAAAAGAGTGCACACAATAGTGCTTGAAAAGTTTGGTAAAGCGCAAAGGAGTGAAACGCGAGACGGTTCTTCGAATTATGTGTATAGTGGTGCACATACGAATCTTGGTAGTGCGGTGGAGTTTTGGCTCAGTCTAGTGGACTGAAGGTGTAGAAAGATTGCGAAGGAGTTATGCGCAATGGCAAGGAGTGCGAACTATGCGCAAGAAGCTAAGTGGAGGGGTCGCACAATAGTTTAGAGTCGCGTGGATGTTCAAAAGAATGCTTTGAAGCCCATAGATAGTGTGCAAAAGAAGGAAAAGGTGTAGCTCAAATAAAATATTGTGCGAGAGAACAAGGAAGAGGCATGGCAAATGATTGTTAGCAAGGAGTGCACGATAGAGTTGGTAGTTAACGGATAAGATAAGGAAGTTGACTAGGATCAAGGTCAGATGATCCCAATGACCAGGTCGATGTGGCACAAATAGGAAACGTTTAGATGGAGGTAGATCATAACATTAAAGGGGCTCAGATTCAAATTTTATTATGTGTGGGAAAATTTAGAAACGTCTAGAAGGGACCAGCCCTACCCAAAGATGAACTAAAACAAGGAGAGAGAAGCGGGAACATGCGGCTACAAGAGGACAAGTTCACCATTTTTGGGCTCGTGAGTTGTGGGGCGAAGTACTATCTGTTGAAGGCGAGCCAAATACATGGCATAGTTAGAGGCTGAGACTAGTAGTTGTTGAATGTGCATGTGAGACACAAGAAGCTAGTTGAGAGCAGCTAAATTGATGTAGGGCATTAGAGCCAAGTCAGGGAAGAAAACTAGTCTAGGTTAAGTGTTTAGAGAGATACACTAGTCTGTAAACTCTATAGTAAGTAGTTGCATGTAGATGCCGTAATGGCTATTGAGTAATAGAAGAAACCATTGAGTTTCATTCTGTTTTTTGAACTCTGCAAATGGCATGGGTTCATCTCGACCCCTGCGTCGTCATCTTTGGGGGCATTATCTATATATCTCCTAACCGAGAGAACCCCGTAAATATACTATATTAGATAGGGTAAGCCCCATCTAGTTATCTCCTAATGGTATCGGTGTGAGCCGCACACACACACAAATATGTGTGTGTGTGTGTGTGTCTAATTCTTGACCCATATAGATATGAGGGCCCCTTTCTATCTGTATGTGGCGATAGGAGGATCCTGACCTAACCGAACCAAGCCAAACCGACTTGTGCCAAACCAGTCCTAATAATGCATAATCCCCAGGGAAAATACTTGCCATATGTATAGGGAGAACGATATCTATATATTGGTAGCCAAACCTAATCAAACCTACTTGAACCTAAGGATTCCAACTCCTATCTATATATCTCCCATATACAAATATGGGGAACATGGTGATTTCCTACAATTATGGTACGAGTGTATATAAGGGCACAATTATGGTATAGGGAATGAGGAGATGAAATTAGGTCCCAATGGCTTAGTGGGGGTGATCAATTAGATTCCTTATGTGGTCAATACAATACTATTTGTAATGTGATCAATACGAATAAGTCTTATTACTGAGTTAAGGGGAGGTGATCAATTTGAATGTGTGGGATATCTATAATTATTAATATGGAGCGGGGGAAAAGGGGTGGCGGCGATACTGGGTTGGTGCTATGATGACATTATAGTGAATTGGGGCTGGTCCCAAAGGACCCAAAAGGGTTGGGTAGTGGTGATCAATTTGAACCCCTACCATATAAAAAGAAAATGGAATGCATAATACATGATATATAGGTAGGGGAGGCACATAGCTCTATATAAGATATATAAAATTATTGGGTTGAGCAGATGGAACCCAACGTAACCCAAATATATAAATGAGGGGGGGATGATAGTATAGCGAATTAGGGAGTGTGGTTGATATCGGGGTGATCAAAAGGTACATAGGTATGGGCTTGCCCCTGCCTACCACCACATAGAAAGAAGAAGAAATGTTTAATACATATACAGGGGGAGAGATGAGCGATGCGGGGCCCGAAAATAGTTTTCGGAATGATTAAAACAACTGTATAACGAGTAGGGGTAATCTAACCAACTACTAACTATAATGGGGTTAAGGTTATAATCCCGCGGAGATGGTGGGATAACAATAATATATAGGGCCTCCTCTCTATAACTATAAGATAAGATATGTCAGGTGGTGATAGGGTGTGGGCCTTCTTCTATGTTTGGCATCGGGTATACAGAACATAGTTTGATCATCTCACCATATATAGATAGTGTCGGAGGTTCAGAGATGTGCCCAACCATATCTATATATGTTGGCCGATTTGGTTTACGGCTGACGGGGCATACTTGGTTCTACCACGTTCTAGATTGTGCCAAGTGTATCTAGACGACAGTTTTTGGTTTACCATCACAAGTGGGGTATGGAGAAAAGAAACAAATTGTATTGTTTGATTGTTCCCCTTTGCCAGTGATTTATTTTTCTTTGTTGGTTTGGCTTGATGCCTTATATTCATGTTGGGCTCAACTATACAATTGATTAATGGAACTACATGGTTTATTCACTAAATTATATAGAATATAGAGACACCACATATCTCTCTATATATCTATATAAGGGTGGGTTGTCCCACAATCACAATATGATAGAGAGTCGGTCTTTTGTCAACTATGCTCATATATTTTTCTTATCCATCTTTATGATCAGTTGATCGATCTGCATTTGATTTACGTTATGTGCCCCATTGAGAACAAGATCTATCGACATGCTATTTAATTATATGGGGCCCCATATTGCTAGATAGGGTTGAGGACTATGTTTTGTCCCATCAGGAACCTACAACTATGTAGAGAGTCCCCCATATATAGATAGGGGCATATATATAAGAAGGGTGTTTTAGAGACATTATCCATATTTATAGATAGGAGCACCACACCATGCCTCTCCACGTATAGATAAATAGGGGTCGTCGTATTCCTTGGCTCCTCAATCCCATATATAGAGAGTATAGATGGTTGTTTGTTGCATATCGATAATCTACTCGTTACATTGGTATATCTATTGAAGGTTATTCATTTGCTATCAGCCTGGACGACAAGTAGATCTTAGTGTTGGGACAAAGGATGGGGATTCCCTGAAAATGAAGATTAGGATAATGAATCATGCTAGTTCACCCTATATATATGGGGGTCCTCTCCTCTCCCTCCTCCATTTATTATCCGGGGGTAGTTAGGCTTTATATTATACCACCTCACTATAAGTCATTGGCAAGCTGATTTAGGATGTCGACTAGTGTAGATAGTTTAGTGCTACAGGTAGGGGCAAATCCAATTCGTGATGGAACTGTTGGAGTAGATGTACCCCTATATAGATATATAGTGTGATTATGAATGCAGAGATAAATTTGACCCCTGAACCCCTATAGATCTATATGGCGCCATGTATATAGATAGGGGAGAGTAAATAACTCCTATCTATATTTGGGTGAAGATGAGGGTGAATACGGGGGCCTTGAACTATCTTATCTGGGGCTATATATGTTAGTTAGCAGAGCGCCTCGTATCTATATATGGGTGAAGTTGAGGTTGGGGGTCCTAAACTATCTTCATTTGGGCTCCCCTCCTCACTATAAATCTTATCTTATAGTTATAGATAGGGGTCTCCAAATCTATATATAGGGTACCCTGAACCAACGTATGTGCGTTTGTGATACTCTAGTGTAGGGTGTAGTCCTGACTGTTCGCTTCCTTCATATAGTTTCATTAGTGTTGATTATTCTTAGGATTCAATTCTTGGGATCCATTAAATACAAATATATAGGGAGGGCCCCACCTTACATCTCATAGTGGTTGTGGCCTCGCGTTACTCGCCTAGAGTTGTAAGGTAGCTCCATCGAGTAGTTTTCTCCATGTAAATATAATACATATTCTCTTTAGGGTCTTTAGGAATCATGCGACCCATACCATGTGTTGTGCCCGCCATATATATATATATATATATATATATATATATATATGGCACACAGTTAGTTTAGCCTCTATATCTATTTGTAGTTGAGTGCCAGACCAATATGACCTACGAGCAACCATATCTATATAGGGTGGTTGAATCCCCGCAAGCCAGAGGGGGGCCCCAATATTTATAATCCTCTAACCGATAGTCGGAAGAGAATAGTTTTTTTTAATGAGCTCCCCTCCCTCTCACTAGATGATATTTATTCTATTATAGTTGGCCTTTTGTTATCAGCTAATTTTGACTTCGCAAAATTACAACGTGAAAATTTAAAAAAAATTATGAAGTGTTTTTTCTCGTGGTTTATCACCCTCATCGTGATTGTTTTATTCTTATGATCGTTTTGGCTTTCGTTTTATCCATTTCAGGTAAGTACTTCTCCCACTATGTCACAAATTGCATTTAAATTAATTAATTAATGTTTAATTAATTTCTTACCCTTTTGGTGCCCGAAAATTTATAATCCTTTAACCAATAGTCGGGAGAGAATAGTTGTTTTAATGAGCCCCAAAGATGATATTTATTCTATTCTAGTTGGCCTTCTATTATCAACTAATTTTGACTTCGCAAAATTACAACGTGAAAATTTAAATTTTTTTATGAAGTGTCTTTTCTCGTGGTTTATCATCCTCATCGTGATTGTTTTATTCTTCGGATCGTTTTGGCTTTCGTTTCATCCATTTCGGGTAAGTACTTCTCCCGCTATGTCGCAAACCGCGTTTAAATTAATTAATTAATATTTAATTAATTTCTTACCTTTTTTTTAATAAAATTAATTTTATTAAATCTTGGGGTTTTTAGTTAATAAATATTAATTTAATCTTTATCAATGTTGATTGACAAATATGGAAGAACTTTTCTCACTTCCCTATTGCCGTTGGGAATTGAAATTCTGCCTCCAATTGCCGGGAATGCCAAGTTGGCTTTCCGCTCCTGATTTTGCCTTTTCTAGCAAAGTTTGCATTTTTCCCCGCTTGTTGGAAATTCTCTTGCTGATTGTCAACCCGATCGAATGTCAAAGGCAAAATATTTTCCATTTTCCCATATGAGGAAATGGAGGGTAATTGCCATCCCACTTTGCCATTGTCACGGGCAAATGGTTAACTTATTCGCATATCCCCCTGGCAATTAATGTCCATCGTACCCAAAGAAAGAGAAAATTGATTATTCAATGCTAAGAAAGAAGAAAGAAGAAACAGTTACGAGAAAGCTTCTTGAATCCTTGTAACTTTCTTCCGTTAAAGTCTGTGGAAAAAGTCGTGCGAAAGTAATGAAGAATATTTGAAACTCTTTTTCCAACTTCTTATTATTATTTCCAACTTCTTATTTCTCCTGTGAAGAAGTGTTTTTTGACAAAGATTTTTCTAAGAATTCAAGGAGAAGCAAAACAACCATGCTCAGGGAGTTAACAGACCTCGCATTGGCCATGTAATATTCCACTCAGGGTAAAAGAGTATCTCTCACGCATTCAAAAAAAGCGTCCAAAGGAAGCTCAGGTAGGTTTTAGAGATATTTATTCATCACCAATTTGGAAAAAGAGCACAGACCATTCACACTCAAAGCAGCTCCATCAACGAAGGAAGCTCACGCATTCATAAAGAAAATAAGCAAAAGACCACATAGAGGTGAATAAAAGACTATTGTCCACGTTTTGTGCAGAAATAGACATACGCGCATTTGCACAGGTAATGCCCACGTGGATCCACATATCTGTCCAAGAAAAGGCCATTGTCCACGCATTGTTTAAATAAAACAACTCAGCCAAAAGAAGGAGAGCCCACGTTTGCTGCAGGAAAACTTACCCACGCATAATACAAAGGAAGACTGCCAGAATCAAAGCTACTCACAACCAGTCCAAGAAAAGACCAAGGTTCACGCAAGCACAGGCCAAGGTAATTAGCACCACGCATTTGCAGGTTCAAAGTCAATCAACGTAGCCACAAATAGTTGCCAAACTATTTCTACGCTAAAGCCAGAGGTAGAAAAAACACCATGCATGCATAAGATAATATAAAAAAAAAACAGTCCACGTAGCAAGAAACTTGGGCAGGTCACGTATGGGAGGATACAAAAATAGCTCATAGCTGTCAACAAGAAGGCCACGCATTCAAATGCATTCACCAGGAAAACTTCATATGCAGCCCACGCATTTGAAATAGACCACCATCCACGTAAGGAAGAATCAATTACAACCAGCAAATTTAGTGAAGGCTATCCTAGTGCAAGAAAACAATTAATGCGGAATGAAGACTGTTGTTGTTTGTATCTGTCATAGTCAACTTTGGAGCTTGATATCTTGAAGCAGGGTGATTTTTGTGAAAAACCAATCATTGCTCGCTATTTTTACTCATGTTAAGGTGGTTCTATACCCATTCTCAAATACACAACACTTCATTTGATATTTTTCACGGACCAAAATAAAACGCAGTTTGTTTGATTTCGCTGCGTGCGTAGTTTTCAGCTTGTCAAGTGGACTCACTTTGAGAGTCGATATTTTGAATTCGGATGATCATCAAGAGAAAATGATTGGTTCTTCGTATTCTCCCCACCTTCATATGCTTCCTTGCTAAGTTGTAGATTCCCATGGTGACGTTTGGTATTTTTCCCAGTCTAAAACCAAACGAAATTTTCGCAGTTTCACACCTACATTATCCTAATAGTTTTAGAAGAGTCATCTTTGAACTTTAATATTTCACTGAAGAATTTGATTTGGGAAAAAACTCTCTGATCCACAAACTTGTGGTACCTTAATAGACCCCCTCATCCAGTGAGAGTTTCTCAGAATAAGATTTGTTATTTTTCCTAGTGTAGTTTCAGAGGCGGTTTGTTCAGTTTTGAAGTAAGGAAGTAATAGTCCGAAATCACGTTTTTGTCACAATTATATCATCTTCAAACAAAGTGGTGTTGCGGTATGGGTTCCTGGGAATTCTACCCACCTCGACGCTCCATTTAGAGTATGAGAACATCATCGATACCAACTTTGGACACGTCAACGTAAGTCGGTTTCGGGTTTGCGTATCAGCTGAAAGCGAGTCAGAATTTTCCGAGCACTTGTTCCAAAGTGGTCTCTCATGCGTGACAACCTTCCCAGTGTTCGTACAAAGTCCCGAATTGGTCATCACTTGCGTGAAGCACTACGACACCTACATAGAGTGGCGATTCAATTCCAACGGCTCCGAAGCGGAAGTGACCTCTACTTATTAGCTCTCAGTCTCATCTCCGCGGCGTCGACACTTCTCGATGACACCAATGGGTCACCTCTAACTTTATCATTATGCGGTATAGGTCATAGCTATTGGCAGAGGTCTCTTCGGAGTCAAAAGCTATTGTTATCGACATAGATCGATAATGGATGAAGCGTGTCTACATCAATTGTCTTCACTTGATCGTTGTGGCGGATCTATTCATCGACAAACCAAGACCAATGACAAGTGCAGTTGTGTGGATCATCAAGCAAGACCACATCATTCAAACATGTCCCTGTCAACTCTCAGTTAGCAGCGGGCGCGATATTTTATCGGCTAGTCTTAGAGTTGGAGCATTATCGAATTGAATGATAATGAACGGATCAGAATGACAACACTTCAGGATGTTGACAAAGATGAAAGACATAACTTTAGGAAGTGAATTGCAATCTCTACTCTTGGAAGAGCTTCTTAATGGTGAAAGATCACGAGTTGAATTCTAACAAACCAAGGTAGCGTAACGACTACGGTCTCGCGATAAATGAGCAATTCACTATGGAAAGGTATTCAAAGCATGTGAATAATTTTGTGTAATTGTTAATGCGAATGCTCATAAAGAGGATGTTGCTCACACCAGGATGTTGCTCACACCCAGGATGTTGCTCAAACGGAGAGGTGGTTGAACTGCTCAAGTTTCAAGCTCAACTCTCTTGTCATCTGTAGGATTGTGGAGCATAATCAATGAGTTCATTCTTGTACGACCATGATAGGTAGACTCTTGGCCCAAGGGATAAGACACTGATCTTACGTGTCTTGATGTAGGTGGCACGTTGCTGACTAAGATGTCTATGTGTGTGTCCAAGTCATCTAAGATGGGCCCACATGTACCCACTTCATTATTTTAATAAAGTCACTTTACTTTATTAAAATAATGTTATATTCATTAAACGACCTAATTGTTCCCTAAAGTAATCCAAACTACTTTTCAACCAACATTTTGGTTATAAAAAGAAGTTAGGGGCTCATTTGTAAGGGTGACTTTGAGAGGTGAATAAAATACTTTTGTGCGCAAGCTTTATTTTAGGAAAGAAACTTCGTGTTTTTTTGTGAAGACATTTTGGAGTTAATGAAATATGAACTTTGTGTCCCATTCATTATCTCTTGAGCATTTGATGTTCTTATGTTCATTAGATGTTAGTGTTTAAATCTTGCATGCAAATATTGTCTTTGATCTTATTGTCAACACTATTAATTTGTTGTTCTTGTTCGCAGTGATCAAACTCTAATATTTACTTGCTCATGTGTTCCCTTTTACTTATTCTTATTTAGTTGATTCGAAATCTGCTTTATTTGAGTTAGCTCTTCATTGTTCTCCTCTATGTGATATTAGGCTCTGCTTTTACATAACTATTGCATGTTCCTTCCATTCATTCCTTTCCATTTCTTTCCTTCATTCCGTTCCATCTCCCTCATTACATTTCTTTCCATTTGATGTTCCAAAACACCCCCGACATACAATTTTGAATGTACAGATGTAAATACTGTTTTGGTTTTCAATAAAGGCAACCTCACCTTCATTGAGGAGGGACTTCGTTCCCGTTCTGTTGCATGTCATTTGCATGTGTGCAAATCCATATGCTAACACCTTCCAAACCATATCTATGTATTCTAGGATTTCCTAGATATTTGTATGTAAGCAAACTCCGCCTCTCTATATCTCATCTATCTAGTTATGGAGAGGAGGGTGAGGGAATAGAGTCTAGTCTATACATTATAGAGGTCCCCTATCTACATTTGGCATCCATCTATTGTATTTTGTATGTGATATTAATGATGCCTTGTTATATTTATATCTATATATGGCGTGGGCAGGGGCAAGGGCAGGGGCAGGGGCAGGGGTCAGGGGATAGGGGTAGATGGGGCGTAAATCACTAATTTCTTTCCTTCTCACCAATATAGATAGGGGTCATATCATGTATATAATAGATAGATGGGGGATAGGGGCCATCTAGAGTTGTTCACTATAGATGTTGGCCTATCCAACTGTGAATGCATCGTTTGGATACTCGGGCTCCCACCTGAAAATTAAGTATAGAGAAGGGGAGGGAGTTGAGATCAAACTATTTGGCTTCATCGATTCTATCTATTTTATATCTCTTGGGAGGTGGAGATTAGAGAGCACCTATATCTTTGTGTCGGATGGTTAGGTTCTCTTTGGGCTATAGATGAACCCGGGAAAACTTGATCTCCCTTTTGAATATAGAGATATGGGTCGAGGGAAGCCACATCTGATTTGGGTGAGTTAGAGCTAACCCTATTTATTGGCTTATCTGCTACTCCACCTAGCTCTCACCCCTAATTTATCTTGATATATCGCACATCCACCAAAGATGGGATAGAATCAAACGGGCCTTCAAACCTTTCTTTTGACCCATATATATAAATCTCTATACTCCAATTCGTATAGAGAAAAGGGAGGCCGAAGGACAACTAGCCTTGACCTTAGCCTTAAAACAATTATGATATAGAGCTTTCAACTACAATTATGATATATGGGTCCCTACCATATAATATAGATATAGATATGGGGGACGCGAGAAGGGCCTACCTGAGCCTAACCTATATGTAGAGATGGACCCATACATCTATGGGGACTGATGTTGCCCTAAAGTTGTGAGACACACACACACACACACACACACACACACACACATATATAGACAGAGAGACAAAGAGGGAGAGGGAGAGGGAGAGAGAGGAGATCGGTGGCCATTGTATATATCTCTTCCGAGTAAAGCATGTGCCCCATCTAACCCTATAAATTGAAAGGGTTATTAGGTGGGGGCCCTATGAGAGAGGTCCTTTATCTCCTTTGCATATATAGATATGTAGAGGGGGTTATCCATGCCTGCTGGATATATGGGCCCATATCTATTCTATATAATAGAGGGAGTGAGTTTATGATAGGGTTACCAAGTTTAGGTGTTTGGGCATTTAGGTTATGCCCTCTTCTCCAACCCCTCTATATTTATTGTGTATATAGAATAGGGGTATGGTAGGCCCATGGGCCCTCGAGATCTTTATAGGCTCCATATCTTGTTAGGGCCCGAGGGATGTTATGTTTGTGGAGCCTATTTGCATGTTAGAATGTGGTATACCTTCTATGTGTTACACTCGGGTATTTTTACGGCGGGTCCCGCTCGTCGATGAGCGGGTCAGGGGGGTTCGGGGGCGAAGCCCTCGAAGCAAATTTTTATGGGTGGTTTATTAACCCATGGGTAATGGGTAACCGTTATGGGCTGTTTTTGGGCCCATGGTTTTTTTTCGGTCTTTTGCCCATTGTTTTGATACCCATGGTTATTGCCCTTGGTTTTGATACCCACGGTTTTGTATCAAACTGCTTAAGCAGTTGTCTATTTATATGGTCTTATGCATATGATAGATGTACAAGTAAATGTATTGCAAATGTGTTTTGAATTCGGGTGTGAATTCTGTAGAGTTTGTTGAGCATAGTTCCAAACGGATCTGGGTATTGTATTGAGAGAGTGGAGGCTTGTAATAAAATTTGAGCAAGTGATTCTTGGTGGACGTAGCCCAAATTGGGTGAACCACGTTAAATCTTTGTCTCTCTGTGTTGTGTTATTTATTCTGCACTTTTATTTGAGATCTGTAATATTTTCTGCATATTAGTTTCTACTGTTGCGATTCTGTAAGGGATTATTCCGCATATTTTATCTCTTATTTCCTAACAATTGGTATCAGAGCCTGGTTTGGTTTGCTAAAGTGTTGAATCGCAGGGAAAGTTTTTAGCTTGAGTGGGAGCTATGGCAGATGAAGGAAGATCTAGGGTTGATAAATTCAACGGGCAGAATTTCAGTCTTTGGAAGATGTAGATGGAAGATTACTTTTATCAAAAGGATCTTTATACTCTGCTGTCTGAGAAGGTGAGCAAACCCTCGAGTATGACAAATGCGGAATGAGATTTGCTGGATAGGAAGGCACTTGGGACAATCCGGCTGTGTCTTGCATCTTCGGTATTATTTAATGTTTCAAAGGAAAAGACTACAAAAGATCTAATGGATGCATTAGGGAAGTTGTATGAAAAACCCTCTGCCTCTAACAAGATATTTTTAATGAAAAATTGTTTAATATGAAGATGTCTGAGAATAGTTCAGTAGCAGATCATTTAAATGATTTCAATACGGTTGTGAATATGCTAGCTTCGGCTACAATAGAATTTGATGAGGAAGTTAGGGCTTTATTAATTCTGTGCTCTTTACCTAAGAGTTGGAATAGCCTGGTAATGGCGGTAAGTAACTCGGTTTCAGCTAACTCGAAGTTGAAGTTTGAGGATGTTGTAGGGGTGATTCTAAGTGAGGAAATGCGAAGAAAAAGCTCCGGGGAATCTTCTACTTCAGGGAATGCTTTGACAGTGGAAACTAGAGGGAGACAGAAGAATAGAGGAAACCATGGAAAATCAAAAGATCGGGCAAGGTCAAAATCTAAGAACAAGATTGTATGCTGGAATTGTGGAAAGCCTGGGCATGCAAAGAAGGACTGTTGGGAGCTTCGGGATAAGAAGAAACAACATGAAGAAAACAAGGAGGCAAATGTGGCATCGGGTAATGTATGTCATGATGCTTTGATTCTTTCTTTGCATAATATTACTGAATCTTGGGTTTTAGATTCAGGGGCTTCTTTCCATGCTACTCCACATAGGCATTATTTTGTTGATTACGTTCAAGGGGATTTTGGGCATGTTTTTCTTGGTGATTTTGAGCCTTGCAGTATAGTTGGAAAAGGTTCTGTTCAGGTTAAGATGCAGAATGGGAATACATGGCTATTGAAAGATGTCAGACATGTGCCTACATTAAGGAGAAATTTGATATCGGCGGGGCAATTGGGAAGTGATGGTTGTACTGTGATATTTACAGCTAACTCTTGGAAGGTTACCAAGGGTGCTCTTGTGGTGGCAAGATGTAAGAAGGTTGGAACCTTGTATTTAACCATTGATAGTACTAATGATTGTAATCTTGTGGCTTCAGATGCAGATACAACATTATGGCACTATAGGCTCGGTCATATGAGCCATAAGGGCATGAACATCATAAAGAAGAATTTGCCTGGATATACAAAAATAGGTTTGGATTTCTGTGAGAACTGCATATATGGGAAACAGAAGCGAGTAAGGTTTCTCAAGGTTGGACCTACGAAGAAAGAGAGTAAGTTAGAGCTGTACACTCTGATGTGTGGGGGCCGGCTCAGGTATCATCTCTTGGGGGTTCAAGTTATTATGTTACTTTTATTGATGATGCAACAAGGAAAGTTTGAGTTTATTGTATTAGAAACAAATCTGATGTATTTGACACTTTTGTTAAATGGAAAGCCTTGGTAGAGAATGAAACAAGTCTTAAGCTAAAATGTCTCATGATAATGGAGGGGAGTATTGCAGCAATGAATTTAATGATTACTATTCTAAGAATGGAATCCACAAGCAAAAGATGGTTCCAGGGCAGCAGAATGGGGTATCAGAAAGGATGAACATCCAGGAACTCCGCAACAGAATGGGGTATTAAAAAGGATGAACAGAACAATAATAGAACGTGCTAGGAGCATGAGGGTACATGCAAGACTGCCTCTTTCTTTTTGGGCAGAAGCGGTGAGCACAACTGTGTACTTGATAAACAGAGGACCCTCAAGTGCCTTGGATGGAGGCATACCTGAGGAGGCATGGTATGGTAAGAAAGTTGATTTTTCATTTCTTAGAGTCTTTGGATGTGAGGTGTTTGTTCATATAGACAAGGATGATAGGACCAAGCTAGAGGCTAAATAAACTGCCTCTTTCTTTTTCAGACCTGAGGAAAATGTTTACTGATTCAGAAAAATGTACTTTCATTGGTTATGACGGTGATGACTTTGGATTTAAATGTTGGAGTATTAAGGACAAGAAAATCATTTGGTCTAGGGATGTGGTCTTTAATGAGAAAGTCATGTATAAGCAACAGTTGTAGGAAAACAGGGAAGAATCCAAGAAAGAATATGCATTGGTAGAGGATCTTCCGGATGGGAAAGTGACCCATGAATCAGTTCAGGAACCTACTCAACAGGAACCCCAAACTCGTACAGTGAGGAGGTCTTCTAGGGTAAGAAAAGAACCTGAACGTTTTTCTCCTTCTCTTTATTTTTTATTACTCACTGATAGTGGAGAGCCAGAGAGCTTTGATGAAGCAAAGCAGGTAGATGCCAGTAAGAAGTGGGAGTAAGCCATGGATGAGGAGCATAAGTCTCTCATGGAGAACCAGACTTGGGATTTGGTGAAGCTACCGGAAGGCAAAAGAGCATTGCAGAACAAGTGGTTGTACAAAGTTAAAGATGGAGGAAAGAAAAGATATAAGGCCCAGTTGGTGGTCAAGGGGTTTGCACAGAAACAAGGTATAGATTTTGATGAGATTTTTTCTCTTGTAGTAAAAATGAGTTCTATCAGAACTGTTCTTGGAATAGTGGCAGCAGAAGACTTGCACTTAGAACAGCTAGATGTAAAGACTGCATTTCTCCATGGTGATTTAGAGGAGCTATATATGCAGCAGCCAGAAGGATATGAAGTCAAAGGTAAAGAGGAGATGGTGTGCAAACTGAAGAAGAGCTTGTATGGCCTGAAACAAGCTCCACGTCAATGGTATAAGAAGTTTGATAGCTTCATGATGGAGCAAGGTTATATTAGATGTCATTCTGACCATTGCGTGTATACAAAGAAATTTGGGGATGGAAGTTATATTATTCTGTGTTTATATGTTGATGACATGTTGGTTGCAGGTAAAAACATGCAGGAAATAAAAGTACTCAAGAAGCAGCTAAGTGAATCCTTTGCTATGAAGGATTTGGGTACAGCCAAACAAATCCTTGGTACGAGGATATCTCGGGATAGGAAGGAACGGAAGCTGACTTTATCTCAGGAAGAGTACATTAAGAATGTCTTGGAGAGGTTTAATATGCAGGATGCTAAACCGGTTGGGACTCTTTTGGCAGGCCACTTCAAGTTATCAAAGGAGCAGTGTCCCAAGACAGAGCAGGAAAGAAACCAGATGTCAAAGGTACCTTACCCATCAGCAGTTGGCAGTTTGATGTATGCTATGGTGTGCACTAGGCCTGATATTGCCCATGCAGTGGGAGCTGTGAGTAGATTTATGAGTGATCCAGGTAAAGAGCATTGGCAAGCAGTAAAGTGGATCCTTCGGTATTTGAGAGGGACCATGGGGACAGTTTTGTGCCATAGTGGATTAGACACCACTTTACGTGGTTATGCAAATTCAGACATGGTTGGAGATGTAGACAGCAGGAGGAGCACAACATGTTATATTTACACTGTAGGTGGGACAGCAGTGAGCTGGATTTCATGACTACAGAAGCTGGTGGCTTTGTTAACCACGAAGGCTGAGTATGTTACTGCCACAGAGGCAAGCAAAGAGATGATTTGGCTACAACAATTGCTTGAGGAGTTGGGGCATAAGCAGGAGGAATGTAAGCTATATAGTGATAGTCAGAGTGCTATACACCTAGCTAAGAACTCTGCTTTACACTCCAGGACGAAGCATATACAGTTGAAATATCACTTCATCAGGACAGTTTTGGAGGAAGATAAGTTGAAGTTGGAGAAGATTCATACCAGTCAGAATCTTGCAGACATGATGACTAAGGTGGTCACAAGGGATAAACTAAAGCTATGTTCAGCTTTGGTTGGCCTTCTCAGATGACAGTGAAGGGTTGAGAAACTTGCTCAGTGGAAATCAGTCTCTAAGTGGGAGATTGTTATGTTTGTGGAGCCTATTTGCATGTTAGAATGTGCTACACCTTCTATGTGTTACACTCGGGTATTTTTGTGGCGGTCCTGCTCGTCGGTGAGCGGGTCAAGGGGTTCGGGGGCGAAGCCCCCGAAGCAAATTTTTATGGGTGGTTTATTAACCCATGGGTAATGGGTAACCGTTATGGGCTGTTTTTGGGCCCATGGTTTTTTTTCGGTCTTTTGCCCATTGTTTTAATACCCATGGTTTTTGCCCTTGGTTTTGATACCCACAGTTTTGTATCAAACTGCTTAAGCAGTTGTCTATTTATATGGTCTTATGCATATGATAGATGTACAAGTAAATGTATTACAGATGTGTTTTGAATTCGGGTGTGAATTCTGTAGAGTTTGTTGAGCATAGCTCCAAACGGATCTGGGTATTGTATTGAGAGAGTGGAGGCTTGTAATAAAATCTGAGCAAGTGATTCTTGGTGGACGTAGCCCAAATTGGGTGAACCACGTTAAATCTTGTATCTCTATGTTGTGTTATTTATTCTGCACTTTTATTTGAGATCTGTAATATTTTCTGCATATTAGTTTCTACTGTTGCGATTCTGTAAGGGTTTATTCCGCATATTTTATCTCTTATTTCCTAACAAGGGAGCTAGTCATGCACACACCCTCACTTTCCTTTGGGTGAGTTACCTCTCTATTATCGTAGAGCCCCTCTATAATGTTTGGGGGTGCCCCCCCTCCTTGTATATTTGATTTTTTATTTGTTTGGAGCCATCATTCATATCACATACATAAGGAATGCCAACCCCAAATATAACCGACGTGATATCATTGATGACTCTCACCAAGAATTGATGGTTTGGTTGATCCAATCCGATTTGGTATTGGAGGAACAACCTCTACTAGTCTTCCTCTATATATTGATATGGTAGTCTCACTCAGACCACTGAAGGAAAAAGACTTGTACCAACCGACATCAACCTATATATATTTGATTTTTTATTTGTTTGGAGCCATCATTCATATCACATACATAAGGAATGCCAACCCCAAATATAACCTACGTGATACCATTGATGACTCTCACCGGGAATTGATGGTTTGGATGATCCAATTCGATCTGGTATTGGAGGAACAACCTCCACTAGTCTCCCTCTGTATATCGCTATGGTAGTCTCACTTAGACACTGAAGGAAAAGACTTGTACCAATCGACATCAACCTAGATTGAACACAAAACATACAACTAGATATAGATATATACATATAATTGAGCTTAGAGAGTAGAGTATAGAGTTACTATGAGTATAAAGAATGTACCACACGAGTAGCCCACGCCCACGTAGTTATACTCTATGCCAAATTTTCTACATATATATGGGGTGGGCCCACGGCCCTATAAATCTATATGGGGCTATTCTCTTTTCTAGATTGAGAAGGCGGTCCCACAACTTGTCACTACTCTCTATCCCAGACAAGTAGGGTCAACCCACGACTCTCTTGCTTCCCAAAAAATCCTATATTGTTGCTTGAAGTATTCATATACTTATTGAATCTGTACATGCTTATAAAGGATGCATACGCCTTTCATGAATGAACCACAATATATAGATATGAGCAGCATGCCGACCAAACCCCATAGAATAGATAGACTTTATGCCGGATTCGCTTCGAGTGGTTCACCACAAGATAATAGATAGGGGTTGTATATATATATATATCGACCCACGACTCTCTTGCTTACCAAAAAATCCTATATTGTCGCTTGAAGTATTCATATACTTATTGAATCTGTACATGCTTATAAAGGATGCATACACCTTTCATGAATGAACCACAATATATAGATATGACCAGCATGCCGACCAAACCCCATAGAATAGATAGACTTTATGCCGGATTCGCTTCGAGTGGTTCACTACAAGATAATAGATAGGGGTTGTGTATATATATATATATATATCCTGAGGAAAACAAAAGCATAAATTCCATCCAATATCATAAATAGGGGTCGTTCTCCCTCTAATTATATAGTGATAATATTAGTAGGGGTGGGGCCTATAACTACATAACATCTCACTAGCCGCCTCCCCTCCCAAATATAGATAGGGCCTCAAACCCTGAGAAGAGATGGCCAACAAACCCGTCTATCTGCTTATATATTTGATTTGCCCATCTTTCTACCACCCCCTCCCCCGTTATATAGATAAGAAGTTAGGGGTACCTCTGTTGGTCGAGCCATGCATAGAGTAGAGAGGGAGCCCTCTATATGTATGGGATATGGGCCCAACTATGACTATATATATGAGATCCACATAAGCATACCATAAATAGATAGAGCGACATGAGGATTGCGAGGGTTGAGTGCTCAACTTCCTCTTCTCCTCCCTTGTATATATAGATGGTCAACTCATTCTTCTCAAGCTAATATTCAATTCTATATATACATAACATCTCACTAGCCGCCTCCCCTCCCAAATATAGATAGGGCCCCAAACCCTGAGAAGAGATGGCCAACAAACCCGTCTATTTGCTTATATATTTGATTTGCCCATCTTTCTACCACCCCCTCCTCCGCTATATAGGTAAGAAGATAGGGGTACCTTTGTTGGTCGAGCCATACATAGAGTAGAGAGGGAGCCCTTTATATGTATGGGATACGGGCCTGACTATGACTATATATATGAGATCCACATAAGCATACCATAAATAGATAGGGCGACATGAGGATTGCGAGGGTTGAGTGCTCAACTTCCTCTTCTCCTCCCTTGTATATATAGATGGTCAACCCATTCTTCTCAAGCTAATATTGAATTCTATATATGGTATGGGGTTAGGAGGTGCATATATACCCTATACCAATAGTGTGGTCGGTTGGTCATATCTATATGTAGGCTGCCCCATATCCCATATTTTATATAAGGAGGGGTATGGGGATGGGGGTACTCAAGTGATAGAGATGGGTAGGTATAGATCAAAAAAGCTTTCCATATCCCACTAAACCCCTACACATGGATATAATGTTGGAGTAGCGGTCGAGTTCGGAATGATATCTATTCTAAATATGTAATACAATGTTCGTCCACCACAACTATAGTTTTGTTATGGATATAATGTTGGAGTAGTGGTTCAGTTAGGAATGATATCTATTGTATATATGTAATACAATGTTAGCCCCCCACATCTATAGTTTTGCTATAGATGACACTCTACCGTCAAGCCTCCCTCTGCTCTCGCTCCCAACAACTGCGAAATTAAAGGTAAAACAAGCTATATTTTACATATATATTAGGGTCTTTCCCCTGACCTAATTCTCTATATATCTGCCCTATGTATGTGGGTTGTGTCATATCCCATATATATACACAGGGACATGTGGTGACTCAATCCCCTATCTATACTCTATATTGGGGTGGGGACTCCCCGAATAGGCATCATCAATAGTTTAGGGCCCATATAGAGATTCTAGATAGGGTTCAACTAAACCAATGTTGAGGAGCCCTACCTTTCATCCCTATATTGTCATATGCCCCTGTATTTATATGTTGGAGAACACTCAACTCCCTAGCACTTGACTGCCCATATAAATATATATTGTGGAGGGAAAATATCTAGAGTTTCGTATCTAGATATGGGGCACCCCTCCCCTCACCTATATCTGCATGGACTAAACCATGTGTGGGATAGCCTCATAGATATATCTATATAGGGGTTCATTATCTATAGTCTAATCAATACCCCCAAACTGTAGTTACATATAGATATAGATAGGCTTATGTCATGTTAGTTATCTATTATATATAATTAGAGTTGTGTATGTCTTGCTAGTTATCTATATATTATTGAGTAAGTGGGCAATATGTTTTTCCAGCTAGGTATTTATAGAAAACCAAGATAGGGGCACCCTATCTATATGGCTTTGGCTTCAAGAGAGATGGGCGAATACTAATTAGAATTCCCCAACCCTACCTCCGCCCCCCGCCGCATTGGATGAGTATGAGTGACGATAAGAGTGGCCCACCCCTATTGGATGAGTGATGATTGATGAGTAATGAGTGCTGATTAGATAGAGTACCTCATTTAAGACCCCCCGCCCCTCCCGTATTGGACGAGTGATGATTAGAGTTCACCACTCGACTATTGAATTGGACAAGTAATGAGGCCAACGAGTTCCGATTAGAACGTTTCACACAATTACGCAAGTGCCCCTATTTTCCACTACTACTATCACTATAGTGATAGTGGCTTGTGATCATTAGAAGAGGGCTAGACACACCTCATCTTACCACCATCTATATTTATAGATGTCATTTATATATATAGCGCTGAATTCTTATTGTCTATCGAGTGTCCCACATAGATAGGGGGTCGAGATCCCCGTATATAGCTAACTATTAATCTTAATCAAAGGTTCAAATCCTTCCATTCATTCTTTGTTTCCCCTTGTATGTATATGGAAAATGGGTCTTAGTTCGCAATGAAATGTATTAAGGGGTCACAATATCTATATATAGCGCTCTCTTTGTGTGCCAATTGAATGGTTACTTAAGTTATATATAGGTATCTCTTTTCACCGACTGAATGGTTCTTATTCACCATATCTATATATAGGGTGATCTCATGTGCAGTTTCCTTGTTTCTCGAATGAATGGGTCTTTTCCCAAATGATATGAATGCAGATCTATCAAGTGTTCTAATCTTAATGTTCTTTAATTTTTGTAAGTTTCCTGATCAGAGATCCATGGATCATGAGATATGAAGCGTCAGAAGTCCCCATTGATAGTGAGAATTCTCCTACTGCCATCTCCATTGAGGGCATGACATGACCTACTATACCAACTATCTATATAAAGCAAAGGTTTGATCGAATCCTTCCAATCCGGAAGATGTGTCATCATACCTCCCTTTACTCTTCCCTTTACCCTATGCATATAACATGCATATAGATAGGGGTATCCATCTTTCTCATATAGAATAGAGGGCCTTGTGTATGTAAATTGATTTGGTCATGCCGATGAGAAATATAATTCATCATGTACATCTACATTGCAATCAACACAACTAAGATATCTTTATGGTATGCTCCCCTCTTTGCCTCTCCCTCACCTGTCCCCTCTCTATATCTTATATCTCTTCGTATTTCTATGGGCCATATATATACAACCCACTCACTCAATTTGGGTCAACTAGATATGGGATATGGCCCTCTAGGAGAGAGTTGGGGGTCACCTCAATTAATAATCATTTATATCAGTTCAATTTCCCCTATATCTATGTGGGATAGAAAGTGGGGCCATATATCTATATGGGGGAGGTGTGAAATGATTCACCCCTATATCTATATGGCCCCCTCACCGAACATTTAGATTTTTGTTGATAGGCAAATGGTTGAGATGCATCAAGACCCTATATATCTATTTGGTTCTTGATTCTATATTTAGACTGACTATAGAAGTATTGGTCATATCACATCCATAATAAGTTGTATCATGTCTATAATGTATGGATGATTCTCTATACAAATTTTGGCACCCTCTATTTATATGGTATAGATGTGAGTTTGGTTCTTAATGGTTTATTCACTAGTAAACCAGTCAACCCTTCATTAGGAACTATAAGGTATGGCTGCTTGCAAAATATAGATGAGTGTTGTGTGGAACCATATCTATATATCTCCCTTCTGGCCTTCTTTTGCTTTCGGGATATGGAACATAGTTTACAATATATCACTCTATTCCATTTCTATATGGTAGATAGTGATAGTAGGTTAATGCCTATGGTATTGATTCTATCGGTATCTGTTTGTGTGGAGGGGGACCATATCCTAAATATCTATAGGGAGGGGCCTTATCGCCAACCCTATATTTCATTTCCAACCGTATATATCATCTCATTTCATTAATAAATTGGGATACAATAATTTGATGTTATTGCCCAAGACCATATCCATGGATCATTCAATGTTATTGTTTTCACTAGATCCATAATGTAGGTGTAGGTGTAGGTTGGTTCATCTCGCTATACACACCTTATATTTGGATGGAGAGATGATATCCATATATATATATATATATATATATATATATATAAACGACGAGGGTTAAGCCATTCGATATTATTGTTATCGTCATCTGGATGGACTAGATTCCATATCTCTATAGGGGAGGGGAGGTTGTAGGGCATTATCACCAACCCTACCCTATCCATCGAAATATAGTAGATTGGGCGATTTACCATTAAATGTTCTCTCCATATATATCACTTGTCTCTATCATTCGACTTTCTCGGGGTAACATGACTCGACCCGTAATATACTAATATAGATTTAGAGACGGAAAACATATTGTATGTGGTGACTCCCCATAAATATGGATATGCTAAGTGTCCCATTCATATTCCTATCAACATAACTAAGAGCCCATATAGATGTAGGGTGTTAGAACATGAATAATAAATTCAATGGTCAATTGAGTGCCTATATCTAGATAGGGCATCAACCCTATAGATCTATGGGATGCCATATATAAATTGGGGAAGCGATTCGTTCCATATCTGTTGGGGAAACTTTCACTATCTATTTGATATCTTCTCACAATCCCCCTATTGATATATGGGTTCACTATCACTTTGAAGGAGGGAAACACATGCTCCCAATGATTCGAGTAAGTTGATAATAGTATATGGTACCATCCTATAAATAATATATTATAATATATGGTAGGATTGGGCATGTTGTCGCCTCCTTGCCTCCGTAAAGATTAGATTTGGGTCATGGGTATGTGGTGTACACAAACTTTGTAGAGAGAGGGGCCAATCATACATCTATATAAATAGAGTGGGACATCCCAACTCGTTGAATCATTTCTTTAGGATGGTTGGGATGCTCACCCATCTTCCCCACAACCATTTGAAAAGATATAAATATATGCACATTGACCACCGATGGGGAGGAAACAACATGATCCCGTAGAGTTTTAATTTGGACTGGTCAAGTAAGCACCCTCAACCTAGTCAGACAATCCATCCTCATATCAGATGGACAACATAGGAAGATAGTGAGTGATCTCAAATGGTTGTTCTAGGTGAAAAAAGGCTATGTTGTTGCTCTAGGTGAAAAGAGGCTTCCTACTTTATGTGAAATGAGGCAAATGTATCCCTGACAAGGGTGAGGTGCGAGTGAAATTATTGCTTTGCATTTTATAACGAGTTGGGGGGATCATTTCCATTAAATTTTGGGAAATGTATTTTGGGTTTACGTAGTGTCATTCTCCATGAAGGGAAACTATGTTCAAAAGAATTGTGCTTACCCCCATGTTTCCTTGTTTTACTCATGCGGTAGAAGGTAGCATACAAGGCTTCATGCTTGGTGTTAAGGCCGGCTATTTCATACTCTTATTCCTCTTTGATGCTAGTGACTTCAGCCATAATATTTTCCAGGTCCTATGCGATCATCTTGGAAAGAGGATCACAATGGTAGAGGCGTTTTGGATGAGGATAACAAAATATTAAACTTTATTTGTTTTTTTGTTACTAATTGATTACTCTAAGGGCTGAAATTTGATCAAAATCATTGTCCTATGCACAATTTGCAAGAAAAATGTCCCGAAAAATTCTTACCCATCTATCGTATGTAACTAGCGTTTAGAAAATTCTTCTAGTTTGGATTATTTCGACTCCAAGGGCACTCAGGTTTATCATATTTAGGGTTATAACATGGAGGGTTTTCTATAGGATGTGTTTGGTTCGTTCACTTGCAGATATCTCAACTCGTTTATTAATATTGTTGGCTCGATATTTCAATGCTCTTACTATGGAGGAGTCAATTGTCATGCGATTTAGGAGCATCCGGGTTTATACACAATCATGTGTCTACCAAAAAAAACTTAATCAAAGCAAATATGTTTGTGCAATACTAGTGCTAAATTTCACACTACTCCTAAAGATGTCGCACGTAGACCATTTGTTTTTTCCACTTTGCAGAATCTGCACAAAACTTTGTTACCTTTTTTGTTTTGTGGAAGCCGTGAAATTTTTTCCAATGTTGCTCTACACTATAAATAGTGCATAAGCTTACCCGAGCTACACAATATTGTAGATGATGCTCAACACTGCGCAAGCTGTGAAATACTAGACTTTGTTGCATAAATTTATTCTAAGCCACTCGCATAACAAGTCATATTGTGTAATAGAATTACACACACCTTACACAGTCATATCGCACACTACTTGCACAGATAGATAATGCTTGATCAAAGCCGCTTATGCCCGATGTTGCGGAAACCTACACCAAGTGGTGACATACTAATGAAAGCCGTCAAACATGTTTGAATCCATGAAACATTGTATTCCTACAGGACCACTTCCATGATAAGACTGCGACTGATAGAATAACCTTTCAACATAGAGACAGTTTGCAAAGGCTACACATGGTCCTTGATCTGCCAAGGACTAACAAAATGATTCGATTGAGCTTGATCCTATGGCAGGGAAATTATAGGATGTATTGATGGCTTTGACAGATCACTTGAGGAATATTACATAGAATCGTTTCTTGCTGAAGGTGTCATGACTTTTAGAAGTAGAAGGGAAATGCATATTTATAAGGTATGTTGATCTAAGTATTTGAATTTGTAGCTTGATTTAGATTTGGTCTTGATCTGAGGCAACCGTCCTTGTAAGTTTGAATCAAAGGTTGGTTCTCTAAAGTGTTAGCATATTTTGTAGGAATATGATAGGTCTAGGTTGGGAATTCTTAGCAGAGTCCTCACAAAGTCTTATTATAGGTTGTAATTAGAGCGAATTGGTGATGTGCCATAAAATGTAATATCTTTCCTTGCATTAATCGAAATATTGTCATTTGTTTCTTGTTTAGAATTTGTTCTTGAGATCTCGCTTTGGTAAGCTCTAATTTGACAACTGCTTCATGGTGTAAGGTGTCCCTTCATTGGGAACCTTGACCGTGAAAGCATCTGTTTGGTATCAAATCCTAAGGATTTGGAAGTCATATTAGTAAGAACTTAGGATTTGAGAGTCCTATTAGAGAGGTTCGTCAAAATGTAGGATTTGTGAGTCCTGCTATAGAGATTAGTGTGATTATCAATATAGGTTTTGTGAATGACATTAGGATTCCCTGCTTTCTATACTAAAGGTGTGTGGGTAGAAGGCAGTTACAAAAATCTCCAATATTGTGTTGTGTGGTAGAGGGTGTGTTGTTGCAAAATCTTGCTATGAAAAAGAATGCGAGGAAAGATGACATGCAGAGTCAACCAATCGCCAAGACTAGTAGATTTAGCAGATGTGATAAGAGGAATGCAAGCCATTTCAGAGCCTATGGAGACTGCACAATGTAGATTTGTTGCTTTGGATGAAGATGAAGGTGACGATGATTGCGAGGTGAGAGAAATTGTAGATAAAGAGGTTGCAACAGAGCATGTGGATTGAAAATCTTCATTGTATTTCCTCTGTGAAGAAAGAATAATAGATTAAAATGAAAAATAGAAGAGAAAAGGAACTAGTATGAGGTCGGACCTCTTTAGAGGCATTCTAATTGATCTTTGGTGCCACATCAAACTATAAAAAGGGGGTCGCTTGGCTTGGAAGAGGTTATGCATCTTTTGGGAATTATTTCTCTTGGAGTTGAGAGCTTGTTTGTTTTCTCTCTTTTCCATCGAGGACAAAAACCATCTTGGAAAACCTATCGAGAATGAAACCTCTCAATAGTGAGTTGTTTTGAGGACGAAACCCCTCAAATGGATTAGCCATATGGTCTTTATGTTGATTATCAAATACTTTCCATGCAACATAGTTTGGGGTTCAATAATATAACTCAAAGATCACTAGCGGATAGTGGTGTCCAACATACCATGGAATTGAACATTTGTTGTCATTCCTCAAGGGCTGATTAGAGATCTAGGTACAAGCAGAATTTGATTGCCATGCACGTGGTTTTAGTCATTGAAGTAAGTAGTTTACAGCTTGTAACTCTTGTTGAAGAATTTTCAGTCAAGGAAGAGTTGTTTCCAACCCCTAGATCACTCACATGGCTCAGTTTGGCGAAGGATGTCATGTATGACAGTTGCTGTACCAACATTCTATCTACTGCCAACAACAGTACCAACCCCTTTTACACTTGTATGACAGTCATACAAATGTTTTTAGTCACATGGTGTGAGGGAGAATTCAAGGAGGATGTGTTTCTTCAAATGGGCTTCACTATTCTGGGCTGTAGAGCTGCATTATCATTCATATTTTCAGCTTGCCCAACATTGTACTTGCAGCCATACAAGTAGTCTCAGTCATACATATGGGTAATCTTCAGTTTTTTGATGTTGTTGAAGCATTTTTAGTCCCCACATGGTTGATTCCAACCCGTATATCACTGTCATTTCTAAAAGAAAAACTTGAAAAAGAGGATGTTACAATCTGAATGGTAGTTCTACCACTCACTCAATCCACTTGAGATGGAACTCAAATTTTAAGTTCCTCGGGTATGTGATGCAGGAGTATCTAAGGTCTAGCGCAATCTTGCAAAATTTTTGGCTAAGTGTGGGTGTGCGTAAGGGTGGAGAGCACAAGGAGTAAGAAAGGATGTGTGGTGTAGAAGTTGGTTCATTGTGCGATAGTTTGTAAAGGATTTGTGCAATGGGTAGTGAGGAAGAGCACAATGCGTGTGGATTCACAATAGAGGGGGGCATACAATAGTGTGTGAAGGTTTGGCAATACACAGATGAATAGTGGGTTGCGAAGGAATTTGTGGAGAGAGAGTGGAAGAAGTTGTGGGTGGAAGAATGTCGTAAAATGATTGCGCAATTGTATTTTGAAGCTCATGGAGGTTGGTGATTACGTAATAGTGTTTTGGCACAAGTTTTAGGTCTAGAGGTGAGCGAAACACTTGGAGGAGTGCGGAAAGGTTTTGCACAGTGATAAGGAGTGCAAAGGATGCATGGGAGTTGAGCTCAATGAGTGCACAATAGTATAGACTACAAAGTGGGGCATAACGTGTTTGAGGATGCTAGGAATCCCAGTGGTGCACAAGAATAGTAGTTTGAAAAAAATGCATGGATGACTTGGTAGTTGGTAGACTTTTCAGTAGTAGGTGGCTGACAAGGACTCAATGGTCAGTTGATCCCAACTACTAGATTTGACGTGGCACAAACATGAAATGTCTAGAAGGCACGGTAGCTCAGAGAATTAAATAAAATCAGTTTCAATTTGAATCAAAGTAGGAGAAAGAGGAAGCATTTGGAAGGAGATTCCTCTAGAAAATGGGAGTTTCAATAATTTTGAAACTATAAAATGTAACCATGCAAAACAAGAGGAATCAAGGCTTGCAAAGAGTATAGGCTTGCGAGTTCTTCTGAGTTCTACCCTTGGGGTAGAAGGAGGAGGATTGTAATCCTTCCACATACCTAGTAATAAGCATGTCATGTAATAATTCATGACTGGCGTTCTTGGGAGTTCACTTCGGAACAATTGGAAATGACCTCTCAATGATACTTTAGTGTGTTTGTATTAATACTACCGATAGAAGAAACAATACTCTAAGTTTTGGAGGATATCTCAAGTAGGGTAGACGTAATAGAAACAAGATCACTTGACCAAGTCTGTTCTAAGTTGTGGTTATATTTCCTGCCCTCGGGTTGATCTAGTGGGGAGGAAATGACAATCTGTGGAAGTTACCATCATGGTGTCGATGGGCTTCGCAAGAATCCTCTTGTGCTAGCGAAGGCTAGAAACCTTAGAAAAAGAAAAATGGGGGCCACCCCTACAAAATACTTGTAGATCGAGTTAACACCTTTGGGGACTTTGATGAATGTGGGAGCCTTGACGTGTGCCTACTCGGAGGGGCCCCTTAGAGATGTGTTTGGAGAAGACCAAAAGGTGTCGGAACCATGGGAGTTATAACAAAGGGAAAGATTGGTGGGTGGTGATGCTTTAACATCTCGATATCAACGGGAAAGCACATTGTTGTCAAGGCTTTGATGGTGTGGTTTCTTACCAGGGTCTAGATGATCCAAGCCTAAGAGCACGAGACAATAAGGCTAATCCAAGTCTGGATTCAAAATTATTGTTAACAGTAAAAAAGTCTAACTACTCTAACAAATGGACAAATCTTGAGTCGCCTTCAGAAAAATAACAAAAAATATCAATGAGAGAAGAAATAAAAGTGCACAAGGGAGCAACTAATAACCAAAACGTAGCTGCAATTGGAAGACCGCCCTCATCCCCAGGGGCTCCCGCGAGATGTGCAGAGGCTAGGCGTGTCGTTTGATCCTTTGAACAAGAGAGGTTCCAGAGGTTCGGGACCCATTGGGAGGAACGAGCCCGAATTGCCCCAAGGATGGAGCCGACCGACTTTGGGGACAGTGGTTTGCGTCCACCTAGATGACCTCTTGAGGACCTTACACCTCCATAAGGATGAGGGGGAGAGTAGTAAATGCCCAAGGGGGGGCACATAAAAGTGGTGATTCTTTCCCCCCCAACCCAAACTCATCAGATATACCCCAATTGGTAATGTAAGGTCCCCGTTCCCCACAACTGGGACTATTTTGGAAAGAGAGCGTGGGGGTGTTTTCATGTCGCCTGAGACATATCTAAAACTTGTTTGGAACACCCTGAGGGAACCTAGAGTGGGTGGGTGCGAAGAATGAGTTCCAGTTATAATGGTTAGTCCTTCGGTTCTCAAGCTACCATTGGGCTCCAGGGAGAGAAGGTAAACTCTACTCCTTCACGTTGTTGCGATGCGGTTCCTCTTCGATTACCTCTCGAGATCCTAAGAACGACAATGCAGTACAATGTTGATTACCTCACGATTTTCGTGTGGGGGTGCTGGTCACTTGTCTAGAAGCACTTTTGGTTCTTAGCTCATGGTTTGCTGAGGGCCCTTGTGGTCGTCTATCATTAAGTGGTCCAGAGTCAAGGATGGGTGGTGTGGTGGGTCTGTTCAGTTTGATATCATGGTCTTTGTGAGCTCGACGTCCTGTATCATCTCTCAATTTAAGAGATGGTACCAGTTCTGGGTTGCTTATTTGCATAGGTCTTTCTTTGAGCTAGCGAAGAATAAGGACCCTAAGTGTCTCCCCTCCAAACATTCCCATGTCCTAGGACAGGAAGCAAAGGGATCGTGCTTGGCCACTTGGAACGTGAATGGGTTCATGTCCAAGAAGCATGAAATATTTCAACGCATCGAGTCGGAGGGCTGGGGGATCCTGAGGATTCAGGAGTCTAGGATTTGGGAGGATATGTGGCCAATCTCGATTTCCGATATGGTTGTCTTTCAAGTCAGTGGGTAGCTAGAGAGATTGGCTAGTGGGGGTTGGCTTTAGAAGTCAACAAGTGGTTTTGTTCCTTTCAAATTGGGGGCAGTGGATCCCTATCAGGTGTGGGAGCAAGTTTCGCACGAAAATTTGGGAAATGTGGCTTGGGTTTTTGGCAGTGTCTATGTCCCTCAGTGAGGCCATGGAGAGTGTAGGAGACGAGTGTTTCGAAAGATAAGAGCAGTTGTGTGCAATTTTAAAGGATCGTATAGTTGATCTCCGTTACTCCTCTTGGGGGATTGGAATACCCTTGCTGATAAGTTGGAAAAATGGACCCGTAAACTTGGGCTACAAGTTCTACCTGTTGCAGGGGACCATCAAAACCTTCCATTCTTGCATGGTCGCAGAATCAGTGCACCAGATCCTATAATTGTGAACCAAAGGGTCTGTGAACTGGGAATTCATGGCAAGGTGCGTCGGATAGATGACTCTGACCACTGGTCCTTGCAGGCTAAGTTTAGGGACCTGATGTTCGTTCGGGATGGTCAAGCCGACAATGGTGGTTGTGAAAAAAGAGTGCTTAAGAATAAAATTACTGCTAAAAGGGACGTCAAACAGGTGGGTGGATTTGGAGGATTTGAATCCAGAGGAAGATGCAGTGAAATTGGCGGAAAACAGAGTCGGTGCATTCAAAAGAATCTCTTGGCAGGTGGTAGAAGAGGTTGGAGTGGTGGGAATTGCAGGGGCCCCTAAACTGCACTCACTAATTGAGATGATTTTGAATATGATTGTATTGATAATTAGATTTGATAACGATATTATCATTGTTGAGAGAAATTTGGGCTTTTTAGGGAGGACAACAGAGCAGTGGCACTCACTAATTGAGAGCGCACACCACAAGATCTTGGATCCAATATTGGATGTACAGGATATCTCAGTCATGGAGGACACCACAAGACCGTCGGCTAGCAAGTCCGTAGTGGCATTTCGGTTGGTTGGGGAGGCTTCCAGGATGCTGCGGAGATTCAAAGATGCACAGGCGATGGTAGCACAAACAACATAGATATGATGTTGCAGAGCTTATTACAGGCACAGGGTGCCTTGGTTTAGGAGCAGGCAACATGCCTTTTAGATGTGAGGAGCGCCGCAAAGAGGATCATGAGGCTAGAGGCACAACTGGCGAGAGCACAAGGAGAGGCCTCCAGAGCATGATCTAGGGCAGAGTCTCTAGCTCGCACAACCCGAGAAACCAACGCAACACCTTCGACACAAAGCTTCCAGACACCACCTCAAGGGGGCGAGGATATTTGAGCGACCTATAGATATAGATTATGATGGTTCATGATGTATTTTTGTCGATGTATAAAACTGATTCAAAAGAATATATATATATATATATTATTTTGGTGATGATGATTATGATAAAGTTGGTGAATGATGATTTACTTATTGGTTTCCTTTCTTTCTCATTCATGTATGTGATAATACTCATGGTACTTAGGAAGAACAATAACAGTGATTAGGCAAGAAAGCCAGTAGGATGAGAGATAAATCCAAGCAAGGTCAAAGACCTAGGCAAGGATGCGCAAGACTGCAACAATCCACTAGGAAAAGCCAAGGAGAATTGAAGCCAAAAGAGGTGGAATTAAGACCGCAAAATTCCAATGGTAAGAGATGTCATGGCAAAAGAGATTGATGATAATAAACCCAAGTGGGGCGAAGATCCTGAGCAACGATAAGATTGGTAATGATGGTGAAAAACCCACGCCAAAGAAAGGAACAATCAAGATATCTTTCAGGGAGACACTTAGCCACGAGGGATGAAGGATTGTAGAGCATCAGCGATGATATCATCTACTTGGTTCAAAACATGACTCCGCACGAGTCATGCGATCCTCGATAGTATGTTGGGTAATGGCTACCTAACGATGAACGAAGATATCATGTGATCAAGATATCTTTCAAGGAGACACTTAGCCATGCGGGACGAAGGATTGTAGAGCATAAGTGATGATATCATCTACTTGGTTCAAAACATGACTACGCACGAGTCATGTGATCCTCGATAGTATGTTGGATAATGGCTACCTAACGATGAACCTCAGATCATGTGGCAAATAGGGTATCAACTATGTGGTCGTCCAGTCGAGCGAGGATGCCACATTGAATGTCGTCAAGAGTGGAGCGAGGCACAGAGTAATGTGGAGGCCTAGATGTAGGTTTTGGTTTGGATGGTCTATGGGAAGGTGGACAGCTCCGAGAGGAGTCGGCTCTATGCTTGCTTTTGCGTGAAGAGGACTCGAGAACCGGGTGCCTACTACGTATGACTCGACAGTTTGCGTCGGTATGCAAGTAGTAACCATGATGTGAACAATATAATGGGCTGAGGCAGAAGGTCGTGTAGCCTTTCGGGATTGATCTCGTCTCTATGTAGCGTCTATCTTTTTCATGTGCTTTCTATAGTCTTTGCAATCAGACACATCATGCCCCATGCCTCATGCCATGTGCGGAACAACTCTACCCCAAAAGGCGGAGGAGCCACAAGGGCAAGAGGTAGGGAACAATGTAAATGATTGGCATGGGTCGGCATGGATGTGGTCAACACATCTGGTGCTTCGCCATCCATAAGGTCATCAGCTTCAAGGTCGAACCCAAATATACGTTTCCCCTCCTTTAGATGAGGAAGTACATCAGGTGATCCAGTGTTGGAGTCGAGAGAAGGATATGAGGCTGGTGGAGTTGTTTCAGGCTCGGGCATCATCTTGCTAGGACGGGGCTCAATTGAACGTGAAGGGTCTTCTTGTACAAAAATAACATTAACATCGCAAGGGAACTAGCTTTGAAGGGAAATTTGGTAACTTAGGACCTCTCTTCCCTGAATTTGAGCGTAACTAGCCAAACAGGGATCATCTAGAGCATAACCATCATCATAGTCAGGAATATAGTATCTATTGTGCAAGAATCAACTATGGTCTCTAGTTGAACCTTTTGTTCGGGTGTAGTTTGAAGTGTTCATGAAATAGTAGCAGGAATAAATGGCTCTTTGCGAGGTATCAAGCTAGGAGGAAGTTGTGAGATAACAAGATTCAATAGGTCAGAAGTATTGATTATAACGGTTATCTCACCAAGTTCGTCATCGTCAGAATCCAAGAGATTGGGAGGCATGCGCCGAACAACTTTGGATGACCCGCTTTACCGGGAAGAGACTCAATAGGGTACCTAAAATGTTGATATCACAGAATTAGATTGGCGATAGTTCTTGGAGAGTTGGGAATTTGTACGTCCCCTTTTGTTAGAGTATCATAATTCTAGGGATTTGGGTCACCTTGGATTTTATAGATTGCCCCTTGATGTGCAAACTTAACACATTGGTGCGCAGAAGAGGCGACCGCACACATGTGGTGGGTCCAAGGTTGACCAAGGAGAATGTTGTAAGTTAGGGGAAAGTTGAAGACCATAACCTTCACACGCATTGTCTTGGGGGGATAGTGATGGGCAGCGAAATACAACCCATGGGTGGCATTTTCTGAAGGTCATACCCTTGATTAGTAGTACGCGTGGTCTTCAGATTGTCTATTGAGTATCTTAGGGCTTTAATGAAGTCTAAAGAGGCCACAAAAGTGCCAACACCTTTGTCAATGAGCGCACGTTTGACTGAGCTTTGACCAATTTGCACAGAAATAAAGAGTGGAGGATCAGTTGCTCGCAGTAAGATTTTGTCAAGAATCATGGTTGCTATGGGAAAATGGATGCAGGTTTGGACACCAGTGGTTTGGTCTATACAAATAGAGAGTTCTTTGCACTGACGCTGGATACTTTCTTCCGAACCATGTAGCGTAGGAGAATGACCCAAAGTAGGAGGGAAGGGTATGTTCATATCAACTAGTGCAGTCATGAGGCACTCACGATGGTGAGGTGATGTGTGCAAGAGATCTAAAATTGAATTGGTCCAATAATTTGAGACAATTCTCCCAAAGGATCCCACGCATCATGGCTGGACTGAGCAGTAGGTTGAGAGTGTTTGGAATCCTCAGGAACATGCTTAGAAGGAGGAGGGGTGATTAAAGACACTTCAGAAATGGTTATTTTCTTATGCTCGACGCCATCGGCCTGGCCGAAGGCATCTGTAGTGGGAAAGACAGTTTCAGACACCTTCGGCCCTATAGTAGTTTTGTTACAGGGGTCGATGTCGTCTGTAGTAGGTTGAGTTTTAAGTTGAGAAATCTGATTTTGGAGCACACAGGGGTAAATGACCCTGTGAGTCTTAGGTTGAATTGATGAAGGGTACCCTAGTGCAATATATGTTATTACACGCCTCACATCATTCATGGCTATTATGTTCTTTGCACTATGATTTGGTATAGGGTCAGAGAAGACTTTAAGTTCTTTGTTGGATTGGTTAAGGGCATTATGGCGATCCTTTTGTCTTTGAGCGTCACGAGCTTTGACTAGTTTGATTAAACACCCTCTAGAGATGGCCTCATGGTCAACTTGAGGGCCCAAAAATAAGGTGATGGCAGTCGTGTGGAGGGCATGACAGTGCTCGTGAGAGTGATCCCAATTGGCGTACCACCAATATAATTTATTTTCATTGTGCCATTGGGGGATGGGTCAAGAAGGGTCAAGAATTTGACCGAACGGTTTAGGCATACGCTTTCTCAACTCATCCTTAATTACGGGATGATAATCGTCAGGTTGGCTCTTATTGTTATTAGCTTTTTGGTAAATGGAAAAGACATTTCTATTTGTAGAAGCCATAAGACGAAGGGTATCTGAGACCCATCGTCCATGGCATTCTTGTTCTTTGATTTCTGAAGGATTTGTATCTGTTTTGTTGCTTGGTTCTTAGGAGGAGCCTTCTCAAACTCCCTCATGAGGTAATTTTATCTTTTGGCTTGCTCGAAATCTTCTTCCAGGTAGGTGAGAGAGAAGGACCTAACCTTATATTGCAGGTGAGGTTCTTAGGCTCGAAGGAAGAGTTGGAAAAGACTATCATTCGACATATTGTGTTCAACTTTAGTAGATAGATTCTTCCAATGCTTGAAGAATACTTGAGCTGATTCATTCTCATGTTCTCGATAGTTGATGAAAGCATTAATGTTATTTTTGGGTAAATCATGCTATTGGAACTCATTAACTAAAGTTGTTACTAGAGATTCTAACTCCATTATGGAGTTAGGGGGTAAAGTGTGATACCAGACCAATGCATCTCTAGTAATAGTCTTAGCCGAGTTTAGTGGTAGCATAAGAATTGACTTTGATCCATTCTTTATAGAGATTTCTAAAGGCCTTAATGTGTAAATTAGGATCAGTTGACCCATCATACGAGATAGAAGGGGCATTGCCTCCAATATCCATACTAGCAATGTAAGGAGCTAGTGGCTCTTGTTAGAGTGCCGGCAAGACTTTGTTGTGAATGGGAGGTTGGGCAATGGGTGCCCCATTAGGTCCGTTGGGTAAGGGCGGAGGAATTGGACCATATTGGTTTGCATTTGAAGGAGTTGGGCCGTAGTGGTAGTTTGTTGCTGATTCATTTGTCTATGAACTGTAGGATAAGATTAATGGGATCAGAGCTAAAGGCATTCCCAGACGAGCCTGCCATTGTAGCCTTACCACTATCCATCTTATTATCAAGCTACTCGGAGACAAAGTCAAGTGTTTTTGGATTGCTAACTCATGTTCCCCTCTGTATTGAGGAAACTTATCAAGGAACTTTTTGGACTTCAGGTGGGAGATCAGCGAGGTCCTCAAGTTGAATCTCTTCCTCTTCCTCCCTTGAGATATTATTGTTGCAAGAATTATACTTTTTCCTATTATCTCCCATCACACAACAATCTAAAGTAGAAGGCCGTTGGATTCTGGGTGAATTCAACTTTTTTTAGGATGACTGCTTCACTTAGCAGTTGGAGAGACCCAGGCCAAGATACTCCATGAGGAGTGTGATCTAAACCAGAGATGCTCAGAAAAATGGGCTACAGACACAATATGCGCTGCAAAAAGAGTTCACAGGGGGCCAAAGGCGCGTGGTAAAGAGCAACAAGGGACAAATAGGACGCCCTGCACATAAATGACACAAGGGGCCAATGTATCGGTGGAAAATTGATTTTATAGGGTTTTTTGGGGTTTAAAAGACTGAAACAGACAAAAAATAAAGGGTGCTTTTAACGAGTTGTGCTTGATCAAAAGGTTGAAAAAGAAGGACCTAACCTTATATAATTGTCAGTGAGGTTCTTAGGCTCGAAGTGAAGAGTTGGGAAAGACTATCATTCGACATATTGTGTTCAACTTTAGTAGATGATTCTTCCAATGCTTGAAGAATACTTGAGCTGATTCTTCTCATGTTCTCGATAGTTGATGAAAGCATAATGTTATTTTTGGGTAAATCATGCTATTGGAACTCATTAACTAAAGTGTTACTAGAGATTCTAACTCCTATTATGGAGTTAGGGGGTAAAGGTGATACCAGAACCAATGCACTCTCTAGTACTAGTCTTAGCCGAGTTTAGTGGTAGAATAAGAATTGACTTTGATCCATTCTTATAGAGATTTCTAAAGGCCCTAATGTGTAACTTAGGATCAGTGGACCCATCATACGAGATAGAAGGGCATTGCCTCCAATATCATACTGCAATGTAAGGAGCTAGTGGCTCTTGTTAGAGGCCGGCCAAGACTTTGTTGTGAATGGGAGGTTGGGCAATGGGTGCCCCATTAGGTCCGTTGGGTAAGGGCGGAGGAATTGGACCATATTGGTTTGCATTTGAAGGAGTTGGGCCGTAGTGGTAGTTGTTTGCTGATTCATTTTGTCTATGAACTGTAGGATAAGATTAATGGGATCAGAGCTAAAGGCATTCCCAGACGAGCCTGCCATTGTAGCCTTACCACTATCCATCTTATTATCAAGCTACTCGGAGACAAAGTCAAGTGGTTTTTGGATGCTAACTAGTTCCCCTCTGTATTGAGGAAACTTATCAAGGAACTTTTTTGGACTTCAGGTGGGAGATCAGCGAGTCGTCCTCAAGTTGAATCTCTTCCTCTTCCTCCCTTGAGATATTATTGTTGGCAAGAATATACTTTTTCCTATTATCTCCCATCACACAACAATCTAAGTAGAAAGGCCGTTGGATTCTGGGTGATTAATTTTTTAGGATGACTGTTCACTAGAGTTGGAGAGACCCAGGCCAAGATACTCCATGATGGAGTGTTGATCTAACCCAGAAGATGCTCAGAAAAATGGGCTACCGACACAATATGCGCTGCAAAAAGCGTTTCACAGGGGCCAAAGGCGTCTGTGGTAAAGAGGGCAAGACAAATAGGATCGGCCCTGCACATAAATGACACAAGGGCCAATTGTATCTGTGGAAAATTGATTTTTAGGGTTTTTGGGGTTTTAAAAGACTGAAACAAGACAAAAATGAAAATGGGTGCTTTTAACGAGTTGTGCTTGATCAAAAGGTGAAAAAGAAGGATTCACGTTGGGTTCACGAAGTATGTGTGGTGGGAAAAAAGGCGTCTAGACTCTATGCACTCTAATCATCTATTCAACCAAGGTATTCAAGGCAACGAGTGATGGACACACCAAGACTGACCTAGAAGATGCTCAAAAAAAGGGCTACCGACACAATATGCGCTGCAAAAAGTGTTTCACAGGGGCCAAAGGCGTCTGTGGTAAAGATTGGGCAAGACAAATAGGATCGGCCCTGCACAGAAATGACACAAGGGCCAATTGTATCTGCAGAAAATTGATTTTTAGGGTTTTTGGGGTTTTAAAAGACTGAAACAAGACAAAAATGAAAATGGGTGCTTTTAATGAGTTGTGCTTGATCAAAGAAAAAGAAGGATTCACGTTGGGTTCACTAAGTATGTGTGGCGGGCAAAAAGGTGTCTAGACTCTATGCACTCTAATCATCTATTCAACCAAGGTATTCAAGGCAACGAGTGATGGACACACCAAGACTGACACAAAAACAGATAGAATTTAAGGGGGTACGGGGACCCGCTATGATCGTATACCCCAAGTAACCCTTACACTAGGTCAAACCAAGGTTTCCAAGGCCTTAGGTTGAAGAAGAGAAAGGAAACCTATGGAGGTATTGGTAATATGGGGTGTAATGATAAATAAAAGAAGCATACAAAGATTATGCTAACATAAGGAAAGCATGTAACATGAAATGAGGAACTGAAATACAATATGCTAACCTAGCATGTCCATAAAATTCTAAGCTAACATAGAGTATGTGACAAGTATAGGAAACTACTCTATACAAAATGAAAAAGTGAGTTAGATCACTTACTTGTTGTGGGGGGCGGTCACTGATGCATTTATCTCCCAAAGAATCATACACCAAGAGAGAACAAATTTTAGGTGGACAAGGGGAAACAATCCAATCCTAGCTCATTATAGATGACCTAAAATTGCAAGCGAACCAATCCAAGCAAGAAGAGCTTACAAACCAAAACTCAAGATTTAAGAAATCCAAAATCCAAGCAAGAAAAGGCAAGTTGGCGCAAGAGAGCAAAGCTAATGGTGAGTTCCTTTGTGCAGTTATGAGCTTCTTGATCTCTTTCGTTCAAATTATGATGATGATATAAAAGGTGAGTTGGGGTATTTATACTAACGACATCGCCTGCACGTCAATAGGGAGCTTGAATTTGCACTGATGCGATTGGCCACGGGTGATGGTGTCGGCAAGGGAGGAAAATGCACAGGGCTATGTGCAAAGAGTAATGAGAAGCAAGGATAATGCAAAACGAAAGAAATGGGGTCATGGACAAGTAAGATGTTGCAAGAATGTGAAGTAAAATAAGAGCATCAAAGCAAAAGAAATGCATAAACGGGACCAATAGTTGTTCTCTCTCCATGTATCATCCCTAACCCAATGGTTACGGGAATAACCATACCCCTATCTCGGAACGAGCCCCTTAAAGCACCCATTCCAGAGAGATGTATTAGTGACCTCTAACCTAAAAAGAGAAATTGTTAGTAATAGGTAATAAATTAGAAAGCATAAAATTTTAGGTGTGTACAAATTCCTTTGGCAAGTTGGCACATGCCCACAACTCTCTACTTCAATGTAATATTCTTAATTATCACAAAAAATTAGACACAATTTTTTTATGTTTTGTAATGTGGTTTCTATGTTTTACCATCATCTTTAAAAATAACTAAGGGGTTTTTATTGCTTGTCCAAAATTTCTATATGTAATGCCACTTTTCCAAGCTAGTCACTATGGAAGACCTTATGCCCATTCCTCCTACTGTGGGCATCAAGGAAGGAGCAAAGGAGGGGAACTTGCCATGGATGTAAGAGATGTACCTTCATGATTAATTATTTTATTTACTAATCATGGCATTGGAATGGTTAGACTAAGCGGAACAAAACTTAGCAAGGAGAATTTCCGTTTCTTCATTATGAGGTCGGTCTTCTTAAGTGAAGATTAAAAAGTGCATTAGGAGGTCGGCCATGAAGTTGGGGCTTCTAATTCATCATTGGTGCCAAAAGAGGGGTACTTAAGGAGGTTCGAATGGAGAGGAGGAGCATCATTATTCATCTAATCTGACAATTACTTGGATTTGGAGCTTGTGTAGCTTCTCTTCTTGTCATTGAAGGACGAAACCCTTCCTTTAATGGGATGACACTTGGGGGATGAAAACCCTCTTGTGTGCTTTGGGGCTTCACCCGGAAGTCACAAGTGAGCTTTAAGGAGGATTTTATATTTATTTCTTCCCTTCTAACCCCAGGAAACTTGCTTGGGTCAAGGGTTTGATATCATCTAGGGCACTTTTGGATAATTTGAGTTGATATTATTGTTTTTTATCTTTTATAAGGATGGAATCTACAATTTAGTGATTTTTGGAGAGGTTTATAAGCTATTGTTAGCCCTTGTTTGTGGCTACTTTGCTGCTGTCATAAAATTAATTGCCGCTGGGTGTAATCTCTTATTTTCTCTATTATTTTGATGTAATTTGGATGGATAAATTTTGTTGTGCTTGAAATAATTATTTAGAAGCATTTTCAGCTGTTATTGCATGGTTGTATGATGATTTGAAGCGCCTATACAATTAGCTGCCCTAAGTGACTGATTATCGATTGCTTGAATAGGGTTAAAGTATGTTTCCAGTCATTTTCATATTGATGCTTGTTGGTTGATGGTGTATTTTCAGATTTGATTCATTTGGGGTTGTGGCCAAACCTTTATTTTCAGTTTTACCCCTAGAAAGGGACATTACAATGGTATCAGAGCTTCGATCTTCCTAGCTCGAGGGTTTTCTTACAAGAAAATCAAATCGCTAATAAAATGTTTGGGGATGCTAGATTTGAAAGGCTTTCCTTAAGGCAAGAAAGATTGGCCAATAAAATGGTGGAGGAAGCTCTTGAAAGAAAGTCAATAATACTCAACCATCTAAAGCGGACAACATTGTTACATGGTATGAGGAATATAGGGCTCATCCAAAGAAGATATATGATGCCATGTCATTTTCGGAGTTCATGGGAATATGCAAGGGAAGATCAAAACCCAAGCCTAGATCACAAGTTACACAAGAAGAAAAATTAGGGCTGCAAGTAATGGAGAAAAAACAGCCCATAAAGAAATCCATGGTACAAATTGAAGAGGGAAATCGTGGAGCTGGAGCCAAAGAAGGAAGAACAACAACCGAAGTTGTTGGGCACTAAGAGGGAACAACCCATTGAATCACTAGAAGTACCCATCACTCTTTCCAAGGATGAACCATTGATTTATTTTCAGAACAACAGTATGAAGGGTCAAGGGTTTGATGAAATCTCAAAGCACGAGCCTAGGGAAGGGAGGGAATTCATGAAGCACGAGTTGGAAGGTAAAAAACTTTTGATATTTAATGATGATTCCTTGATTTCTAATGATGGCATGTTGCAGAAAAACAGAGAAGAAAAATCAGATTTGCATGAGGTATATGAGGATGACATTATGGAAGGAACGACACTTTCTGTTCCTTATGATTACTTTCAGTTCACCGGAAATTCTCAAACAGTAGTTAATGATAGGCAAACTGAGGGAGTTTATAGCCTTGGAGAGAGCTTCGGAGATGTTCCAAACAGGTACCAACAAAATAAGGGTGGGATCTTTGTTGACAACCCAAGGTATGATAGAAATGGCCACATTTTATCCTCCCCTATGTCGTTGTCATACTTGTGTCATTATGGACAACTTGTTGGTAAGATTGATCATATGTCATGTTTGATGGCTTGTAATGTGAAGAACTTGTTGAAAAACATATGGCACATAGATCTTTTATGGCAAGCTCAAGGTTATGTGAACATAATTGCTTAGGTTTCAGATGATCCTTTGAGTCATAAGAAAGAGGAAGAAGTTTGTGTTGAGAAGAGCTTGGTTGCAAAGATGGATTAGAAGGTGGAAGACCTCAAAGGCATCACGGTCAAAGTTGTGGATGGCTATTCCATGCCATGCACAAGCAGGAGTCCCCAACTCCTTTTCACATTGGGAGAGCACGAGGTGTGTGATGATCTTTATATGATTGGCATAGCTAGTACAAATCTTGTGCTTTGGGTCCAATGATTACATTCATTGGGAGATCTCACCCTCAACTACCAAAGTATGGAGTTAAGCTTCATGGATAAAGGCAATAAGGTGATACATCAAGGTATGGTTCTGGAAACCACTCAAATCAAGTATTTGGTAGAAGATGTTTTATCCAAAGAATAATATCTTTGTTTTTTATCTAGGATAACAATAGATTGAAAGTCTTTAACTACAGTTGCGTGTAACAAGACTAAGTTTGTTAATGTTGTTTTTGAGGAAGAAATTGTGGATGAAAAGTATAAAATTATGGATGGGCTCATTCTTTACAAGAATGGAGACTATTTGGTTTCCAAATCAAGGGAGAAGAATAAGATATTGAGGGTTGTTCATGATGCCCCATTGGCTAGTCATCTAGGCTATCTCAAGACACACAAAAAGGTGAGAGGAAGGTTCTTTTGGAACACTCTTGAAGAGGAGGTGCTTCAATACATATGAGAATGTTTGGCTTGCCAACGAAACAAGGCAGAGCATGAATTTCCAGCTGGAATATTGCAGCCCCTTCATATTGCCACTCAAAAGTGGGAAAGCATTTGCATAGTCTTCATCACCGGGCTGCCCATGGTCAAGGTAAGGGTCAGACTCGCAAAATACTCCCAATTTTGTCCACTTCCAATGAAGTATAATATTGGAGTGGCACAACATAAGCATGGTGGAGCTACCTCATGTTTGAATATCCATGCAAGAAATCACCAACAAGGTATGTAATTGGTTAGTAGTGATAAAAGGAATCTTAAATAGGAGGTGCTTCAATACATATGAGAATGTTTGGCTTGCCAAACAAACAAGGCAGAGCATGAATTTCCAGCTAGACTAATGCAGCCCCTTCCTATTTCCACTCAAAAGTGGGAAAGCATTTCCATAGTCTTCATCACCAGGCTGCCCATGGTTCAAGGTAAGGGTGGTTTACATGTTGTGATTGATAGACTCGCAAAACACTCCCAATTTTTCCACTTCCAACCAAGTATAATGTCGGAGTGGCACAACATAAGCATGGTGGACCTACCTCATGGTTGAATATTAATGCAAGAGATCACCAACAAGGTATGTGGATGCTTAGTAATGATAAAAGGATTGTACCTGAGACAATTGTAGCTCATAATCAGTCTTGGTGTTGTTGTCATTATTCATATCAGCCACCACATGATTTCATTTGCATGCATACAAGTGGGTAGGCAAGTATTTTCAGTCAAGAGATGGATCATTTTTCAATTGATGAATGTTGGGAGAAAAACTTTAGCCTTTAGTGAGGTGTTTTAGTCATTTCCATGCTCACAATTCCTAATTTTGCAAAAAAGGTTTCAGTTTTGTAGCTGTTGTTCCATATTTAAGTTGTTGATTTTGATAAAATCAGATTATAAGTTGTTGTTTCCAGACTTGAACAGCTGCAAGAGTGATCATTTTGAGGTCCATTAAATCATTGAAAAATAGTGGTAGATAGTTCCAACTGAAGAAGACAACTACTTCAGCCTACATAGCTCCACATTGGGGGGGAAATTCCGGTGATTTATGACTGTCATACATCATTTCCAGCCCCCATATCATTGATAGTGTGGAAATTTTTGAAGAGATGCCATGCTTACAGCTGTTGTACTTTACTTTCGTCTGTTGACCACAACTTTTCTAGCCACTTTTTAATTTATAAGACGCATGGAAAAGAGCTTCCAATCATATGGTTGAAGAAATTCCAAACTACTACTAACATTGGCATATTTGTGGCTGATTTGAGATGGTTTCCAGCCACCTACATTTGATTTTTGAGAGAGAACTACACGGTTACAACTGGTTTTTGGACAACGTTATTGAAGTATTGGGAATCCATCATTTGGATGGAAATTACGAGATGGTGGCAAGCAAAGGAAGGGACTAACTATCAATTTCCCTAAGGCATGATGACGATATTGTAAAAGTGTTGTCAAACACCCTTGTTTCCTTTTATTTGTTTGCTTCGTGTGCAGGAACATCGAAGAAGGAGCAACTGAGATTCATTTGGCATCTGAGCACATGCATTTGCTTGACGACAAGCAAAATTGGGAAGGGAGGACTGTAATGTCCCCTTTTCCAAGCTAGTCACTATGGAAGACCTTATGCCTGTTCCTCCTCCTGTGGGCATCAAGGAAGGAGCAAAGGAGGGGAACTTGCCATGGTTGTAAGTGATGTACCTTCATGATTAATTATTTTATTTACTAATCATGGCATTGGAATGGTTCGACTAGGCGAAAGAAGACTTAGCATGGAGAATTTCTATTTTTTCATTATGAGGTCAATCTTCTTAAGTGAAGATTAAAAAGTGCATCAGGAGGTCGGCCATGAAGTTAGAGCTTTTAATTCATCATTGGCACTGAAGGAGGGGTACTTAAGTAGGTTCGAATGGAGAGGAGCATCATTATTCATCTAATTTGACATTTGCTTGGATTTGGAGCCAATGTAGCTTCTCTTCTTGGGATTGAAGGACAAAAACCCTTCCTTGGTCACGTATTGAGGACGAAACCCTTCAATAGGATCACACTTGGGGACAAAAACCCTCTTGTGTGCTTTGGGGCTTCACCCGGAAGTCACAAGTGAGCTTTAAGGAGGATTTTATATTTATTTCTTCCCTTTTAACCCTAAGCAACTTGCTTGGGTGAAGGGTTTGATATCATCTAGGGAGCTTTTGGAAATTTTAAGTTGATATTATTGTTCTTCATATTTTATTGGTTGCTCACTAAACCGTCACTGAAATATAATTATTTGTGTTTGACGATAAATATTTAGGAATAAGGACAACATCATTTTGAATGTGATTTTTGTTTTCTTAAGAACCATGAAGTGAGCATACGATTTTGTTATTCCAAAAAAATAAAATTTTAAATGAGAAATTATATAAATATATGGCCATGTTATTTAAGACACTATTTCAATTTTCCATTTATTTGAATCTTTAGGTTTTTGGACAATTAAGTTCAAAGATATTATACCGCTCTATTACCTTCTTTACTACCATAAGGAAGAACAATGACTTTATGTCAATCAAAAGACTTACTTCTTCCTCTAGAAATCGATCCTTTAACTCTAATTGCATGTGTATTAGCATTATTCATGCCCAAGTAAAATCAAGATTCTAGGATCTGCCAAGCAAGCCATCGATTATCTGAACTTTGATGTATTTGAAGACAATGGTATGAAACCAAGTATGGGAAGTAGACGTACATGTCTTAGGGATCAATTCATTTATTTTTGGTAAAAAAAGAGAAGATATTTTATTCAAAAGTAGATGACAAATTTACATCATCTGATTTTAAGACATACACACTACAGACCCAATGCTTAATTTGAGTGGTGTAGTGCAGAACTCTAACACTCCCAATACAATTAAGCAGGAAATACATCGCTATCCACATATACCCATTGGTGAAGCAATTAAGGATTCCAAATACTGGTATCATCTAAAGATAAAAGATAATAGATATCATCTATGGTCTGCGATGACCTCCAGCGCGGGGGGATGACATAACACGCTATATTAAATATTTTCCAGCGCCCAATATGCCAAAGCATCAACTACCCTATTTTGATTCCTTGGGAAATATCGGAAGTCTATTTTCCAAAAGTTTGGCTGAATATTCTCAATTGTATATGTAGACACACTAAAATTTGATTGCTTCTCCTTGTGCGATTCCAGGTTTTACCATGTCACATTACTAAGACAAACACTCACATTTGGAATCCAATCACCTCATCTCTCTAGATATTCCACAACTTGTTTATTTTTACATTCGCCTCTATCCTCAATTATGAGAATATTATCTTATCAAAACAATATTAAACCTCTGATATTGATGATACAACTTTCAGTTTTGGTTTTCATCTGTTTGGTTTGAAAATGTAGAAAGGGTCAGGATGTGAGGTTTGATTTCGACTGACTTGTACGGTCCTGCCCCTTCACATTCACCGACTCTGATTTCAATTTCAAAATCTTATTTAGGTTGTTTCATCTTCGTAGGGTCATCCTTTTTAGAATATATCACCTACGAAAGACTATAAAAGCAAATTAATATCACTTTATAACTCACTTGGCACTCTTACAATATCCTATTACAAATATCATTCCAAAATCACTCAAAAGGTTCCTATATCTATGCAAAGTAGTTGCACATCATCTAGTGTTGTCCCTACTACAAGTTTGAAGCACTCAACTAGGTTAGAGAGTCTAGTTTCCTCCATTTCCAAGCACGAAAACGTCACACAACCATTGGTGTCAAAATACACGAGGGCACTTCTAGGGGTTAGTTAGCTATTCGCACTTGTAAGAGCACCTTGAGGAACTATGTGAGGCTTGATCCCACAATGAGGGCATGTAGTGCAATGCTTGGATTAGTTCAGCAACTAGGAGTCTAACCACAAAGGGTAGTCCAACCTCGCCACACACATGTTTTCTCCTTTTGGTTTGTTAATGTTCTAGTGAAGGGTTTTGCAAGTTGTTAGGGTTTCCACTTGGTTGCAGATGATTATAGGACAACCTGAAGCTACGTGAGCAAGAGTGACATACAACAATGATCATTACCAACCAAGAAAAGCATACCAAAAGTTGTATGTCTAGATTGTCAAAAGGCCCAAGATCATAAAATTACAGGTCATCATCATACAAATCTGGTTTGGACTGTACAAAATTTATACGGCCTTGCCCCTATTTAGTTTGCAACTCTAGAACTCTCACTGAACTCTATCCTATTCCACGGTTCTTGATCATCTTGTTCCACTATCATGCACATCCAAATCATCCCTATTATGTTGTGTACGAGTAACTCTATCTCTCCTCTTGTGTATTTGAGAAATTACTTACTATTTATCAATTGTTACAAGCATGAATGCATTATTCTGATTATAAATGGTTAAGTAATTAGAATAGTTTACCTGTTACAAACTCTTTCATCTTTCGTATTGGTTGTACATCAACACTCCATATTAGAAATTTAATTAGGGTGAAAATACTATCCAATAGTCTTCTCAATCTTCAATCCGTTTGACTACAAGGGGTAACATCTTGTATATGCTTAATCCAAATTTGAGAATCTAAATCCACTATGATATGTTGTCAACCCAGAGACTCTAAGTGTCCTCTCAAAATAGCATACCCTTCCATCATATTACTAGAGAGAAACCCCAAACATTTTGCAAATAGGAAAGTTGGAACACTATCAAGGATCAATTGTGCATTAAGTTTTTTTGCTTATTTTCCTGTATATTTATAAGATAGAAGGTGTTTATAGTGACGGGACGAACCAAGCAAGACCCTTACTTCAATAATGGAACAACATATTAGTAAGAATTTCCAACTGTTGTCTTACTTTAACATGAGCAAGTGGTTGCTAACAGCTAGGCATTACCAACAGACACAAACCTTCGCTGCTGGTGTGATAGAAAGGTTTTATGCTATACCCAAAGTATGCCAATTGCTTAGGAATTCCTACAGCAAAAACATGTGTCAACGAGCGAAGGACATGCTGGAAAGGATTTGTATGAAAAATCAATCATGTCGAAATTCAAGAAAGGGGATTACTTTCTGGGAAGTGTGATTATTATTGTTCATGAACTATCACAATGGTGGTATTCAAGTTCTTAAATATAGGTTTGCATTCTAGTTAAAAAGTTTCTTAACTTCTAAGTATGGCCGAGTTAAATCTCAAAAATTCCTGATGATATAGAAATATAATGGTTTGTACCCAACCGATTTTAGGATTGAACAGTCTATGCTCAACAAGATGCATCTGTAATTACATGGATGCCAATCTAAGATAACATTGAAGTATTCAGAAATATATTTTTCAGTTGTTAATAGGTCCTTGAAGCCTCAGATCAGCAACTTTAGAAGTGTATCCCATTTTACATCATCTTAAGATAAGACTTTAGGAGAGAACCTATCTCACATGCTATGGTAAATAATAATTGCAAAATTACTAAACCATAGAGTTGTTAGAAATATGCATGCCCATGCATAGTGAATTCCAACTGTAGCTTTTTTAGGAATATTAAAAATAGATTTAGTTTTGCTTTAGTTTGCTTTAGTTAACTCAGCTTTATCCTATTTTTAGGATTAGATTTAATTCAAATAAATTTGTTTTAATTCATGCATAGCATGCAACTATTTTAAAGCATGAGTTTAGATTTAGAATGCTCAGTTGAAGAGCTGTTAGTGAGTGAGTTATTCTATTTAAATAACAACAATTGTAATTGTTTTGTATGTACACACAAATGTGTGAAATCTGCACAAGCAAGGAAGGATGTGCATTGAAAGCACACAGTTACACGCACAACTTGATTGTAAAGAGCTGAAGCTCTGAGTATGATGAAGCTTTTATTAATGGAGATTATGAACAGCAGTGCTGGTTCGAATATTCATCTGGTTATGCAAGTTATTTAAGTGTTCTGTTTATTTCTTTTATGTTGTTTGTTGTATAAGACTGCAGATTTTCTACAAATTGGTATCAGAGTGAGGTTATTCCAGCAGCTTATTAAATTGGTAGCAAGCTATGGCTTCTACATCCGGCATGCAGACGCCGCAATTTAATGGAAAGAATTACGAATACGGGTACACAGAGCCCGTAAATGCAGCAGCGTATACTGCACTTTCTCAAGCAGAGAAAGATACTTTGAAGGAGTTACGAAAGAAAGACAACAAAGCTCTTTTCTATATTCATCAGGCAATGCATGAAAGCATTCTTCCAAGAGTGGCAACAGCCAGTCAAGCAAAGACTACATGGGATACTTTACAAGTTGCATATCAAGGTAAGGAGAAAGTAAAAACCGCCAAGCTACAATTACTTCATAAAGATTTTGAAAATTTAGCAATAAAAGATTCAAATTCTGTAGAATCATTTTTTACTTATGTAGTTGGCTTAGTCAATCAAATCAAATCCCATGGTAAGACTCTTGAAGATAGAAGGATTATTGAAAAATTGCTTAGAAGTTTGCCTACGAAATTTGATCCTTTAGTTGTTGCTATTGAAGAAACTAAGGATCTGAGTCAGTTTTCTATTGATGAGTTGCATGCATCACTAATCAATCATGAAGAAAGGATGAATAGATCACATGCAAGTGTAGATCAGGTTTTTGCATCTCAGACAATAGATAGTCGTGGCAAAAGAAGAGGAAGTTTCAGCCCAAGAGGCAGAGGAAGAAGTCCATCTAGAGGACACGGCAGTGGTTCATCAAACTTAGGTGGAAGAGGACAGAATCAAGAACAGAGTTATGGTCAGAGAAATGATAAGTCTCATGTTCATTGCCATTATTGCAAGAAGTATGGGCACTATGCTTATGATTGCAAGAAAAAACAATATGATTAGGAGAGGCAAAATCAAAATCAGGTTGGAAGTTCTATTTCTAAACCTATGTTTATTGCATACACAAGGATTGCCGAAGCAATACCTTCTTTATCCCCTATTGAATATAATTTGTCAAAAGAGAGTCCATGTGATGTATGGTATTTGGATTCAGGTTGCAGTAATCACATGACAGGTAATCTAGATTTGTTTTTTATTTTGGATGATTCAATTAAGAGTGATGTAACTCTTGGAAATAACAATAGTGTCTGTGAAAGGAAAAGGCACGGTTAGTATTCTAACAAGACAGGGGGAGCAAACAAGTATGCAAGATGTTTACTATGTTGCAAGAAGTATGGGCACTATGCTTATGATTGCAAGAAAAAACAATATGATTAAGAGAGACAAAATCAAAATCAGGTTGGAAGTTCTATTTCTAAACCTATGTTTATTGCATGCACAAGGATTGCCGAAGCAATACCTTCTTTATCCCCTATTGAATATAATTTGTCAAAAGAGAGTTCATGTGATGTATGGTATTTGGATTCAGGTTGCAGTAATCACATGACAGGTAATCTAAATTTGATTTTTATTTTGGATGATTCAATTAAGAGTGATGTAACTCTTGGAAATAACAATAGTGTCTGTGAAAGGAAAAGGCACTGTTAGTATTTTAACAAGACAGGGGGAGCAAACAAGTATGCAAGATGTTTACTATGTTGCAGGTTTGAAACATAACCTTATGAGTATTGGACAACTGGTACAGAAAGGATATCGAGTCTATATGGAAGACAATGAGTGCGTGATTGTGGACAAACCTCCTAGCACGCAGTTGATTGCAAAAGTGAAGATGAGCAGCAATAGGATGTTTCCATTGATTTTGAAACCTGGAAAAAAGAAGAAATCAGATCTGTTAGCAGCAAAAAACAGCTCAATTTGCAGCCAAGTCATGTGCTAAGCCAAATCAGTCTTTTGTTGAGTCCTGCGCTCAAACAAATGAGTCCTACGCCAATGAAAATCACGTATGCGCTATAGAAAGCGAGTCCTGCGTTGATTCTTGCGTAAATATAGTTGAGTCCTGCGCTGAAGGAACACAATCAACTTTTCATTCAGTCATGAAAGATGAATCATGGCTTTGGCATCTAAGGTATGGACATTTGAATTTTGGAGGTTTGAATTTATTACATAGAAAAAATATGGTTAAAGGTTTGCCATTGATTCAGAAACCGGAAAGGGTATGTGAAGGTTGTATTTTGGGGAAGCAACACAGAGATTCATTTCCAGTTGGCAAAACAGCAAGAGCAAGTGCACCACTTGAGATTGTACATTCAAATTTATGTGGACCTATGCAGACAGCTTCTATTGGAGGTTGTATTTATTTTATGACATTCATTGATGATTACACAAGGAAGACATGGGTTTATTTTCTGAGAAATAAATCAGATGTCTTTGATACATTTCAGCAGTTCAAGGCATTAGTGGAGAAGCAAAGTGGATACTACATCAAAGTTCTCAGAACAGACAGAGGAGGTGGGTATGTTTCTAATGAGTTTATGAATTTTTGTAGATATCATGGTATACACAAACAGTTTACTACTAGGTATACACCACAACAGAACGGTGTGGTAGAGAGGAAAAATAAAACCATCATGGAGATGGTGAGAAGCATGTTGAAGGCAAAACATCTTCCAAATGATTATTGGGCAGAAGCAGTAGCAACTTCTGTTTATATTTTGAACAGGTGTCAAACGAAACTTGTTAGGAACATGGTTCTTCAACAAGCATAGACTAATAGGAAACACAGTGTTTCACATTTCAGAGTTTTTGGTTGTGTAGCGTATGCACATATACCTGATGAGCTAAGGAAGAAATTAGACAACAAAGGAGAAAAGTGTATTTTTGTTGGGTATTCAGAGAATACAAAAGCGTACAAGTTGTACAATCCAGTCACTAGAAAGGTTGTGATCAACAGGGATGTACAGTTTATTGAGAATGAAGCATGGGATGGAAGTATAGAGAAAACAATGAGTATAGCAATAGTTATTCCGCATGATGATATGACAAATGAAACTTTAGAGCAACAAGGTACTGTATCTACAAATTTTGGACATGCACCACAAGTTGTAGCACAAGCTACACCTCCATCTACAGTCAGGAGGTCACCAAGATTTCAGCGATCTTCAGCCATGCAAAAGACACCACATGGAACACCAGAAGATACTCCATCACCACAAAGCATTCATGCATCGAATACTCCTGCGCAGTGGAAAACAAGAAGTCTAAGTGAGATTTATAATGTTGATACAACTAATTCATTTTCAGTTTTTGCATTATTTTCTCAAGCTGCAGATCTAGTATATTACGAAGAGGCTATAAAGATTGAAGTTTGGGAAAAAGCCATGGATGATGAGATCGATGCTATAGAGAAGAATCAGACATGGGAGCTGATGGATCTTCCAAAAAGGAAAGGACGTGATAGGAGTCAAGTGGGTCTACAAGACAAAATACAATGCTGATGGAAAAGTACAGCACAAAGCAAGGCTGGTTGTAAGAGGTTTTACGCAATAATATGGAGTTGACTACAACGAAACATTTGCACCAGTAGCACGTTTGGACACGGTAAGAATGGTTTTAGCAATTGCAGCTCAAAACAAATGGCCTATTTATCAGATGGATGTTAAATCAACATTCTTAAATGGATTCCTTGAAGAGGAAGTTTATGTAAATCAGCCAGAAGTTTATGAGATTGAAGGTCATGAAGGAAAAGTATACAGATTGAAGAAAGCGCTCTATGGTCTCAAGCAAGCACCTAGAGCTTGGTACAGTAGACTAGATTCTTATTTGATTGAGAATGGTATCAGTAGGAGCAGCAGTGAGCCTACCTTATACACCAAGATAAATGAGCAAGGTAAAATTTTAATTGTTTGTTTATATGTAAGATGATTTGATCATTACTGGAAATCTATCTACAGAGTCATTCAAATCAGCCATGAAGGAGTTTGAGATGACAGATCTTGGTCTTATGCATTATTTTTTGGGCATTCAAGTTCAACAATCAGAAGGTGAAGTTTTTGTCTCACAAGAAAAATATGCAAATGATGTTTTGAAAAGGTTTAACATGATGAATTGTAAGCTAGTGCCAACACCAGTTGTAGTAGGTTTCAAGCTGAGCAAAGAGGATGAAAGATCGTTTGTGGATCCAACATTGTTTAAAAAGTTGGTTGGAAGTTTTATGTATTTTACTGCCACAAGGCCTGATATTATGTATGGTGTGAGCCTCATATCAAGGTTCATGGAATCTCCAAAAGATTCACATTGGCAAGCTGGAAAATGAATTTTTGAGGTATGTATGTAGAACAAGAAATTATGGAATTCTTTATTCAAGTTCAGATGACTTCAAACTCATTGGTTATATAGATAGTGACAGTGTTGGAAGTATAGATGATTGGAAAAGCACATCCGGCTATACTTCTCACTTTGGAACAGGAGTGGTTTTGTGGGCATCAAAGAAGCAACCCATTGTCATGTTATCTTCAGTAGAAGCAACTTCTAGTATGTAGCAACAACAGGAGCAACATGTCAAACTGTTTGGATGAGAAGAGTGTTGACAGATTTACAACAGAAACAAGAGGAAGCTACGCAGATTTTTTGTGACAACAACTCAGCCATAGCATTGTCCAAAAGTCATGTTTTTCATAAGAGGAGCAAGCATATTGATACGAGGTATCATTTCATCAAGGAGCTGGTAAACAACAAGGAAATTCATCTTGAATTTTGCAGATCCGAAGATCAATTTGCAAACATTTTTACAAATGCTTTGGCAAAAGAAGTTTTTGAATATTTGAGAGATTGTTTGGTAGTTTGTGATCCCGCGCATGGCAAATCTGAAAAAGCAAATGAAGCTCCAGAAGAGTGAAAGCTACAATTTGAAATTAAGGGGGAGTGTTGGAAATATGCATAGTGAATTCCAACCGTAGCTTTTTTAGGAATATTAAAAATAGATTTAGTTTTGCTTTAGTTTGCTTTAGTTAACTCAGCTTTATCTTATTTTTAGGATTATATTTAATTCAAATAAATTTGTTTTAATTCATGCATAGCATGCAACTATTTTAAAGCATGAGTTTAGATTTAGAATGCTCAGTTGAAGAGCTGTTAGTGGGTGAGTTATTCTATTTAAATAACAACAATTGTAATTGCTTTGTATGCACACACAAAGGTGTGAAATCTACACAAGCAAGGAAGGATGTGAATTGAAAGCACACAGCTGCACGCACAACTTGATTGTAAAGAGCTGAAGCTTTGAGAATGAAGAAGCTTTTATTATGGAGATTACGCACAGCAATGCTGGTTCAAATATTTATCTGGTTATGCAAGTTATTTAAGTGTTCTGTTTTTTTCTTTTATGTTGTTTGTTGTATAAGACTGCAGATTTTTTACAAGAGTCCATTATAACAAATTTTAGTTCCCATGACACATAGTATTTGTATTTGTGGAATTCAGTAGTTTTAGCTCCCATGACACACATCAGTTGTATTTCTTTTTCACATTTTTGAATATTGTTGTCATTTTAATAGCACTTACGTTATGATCGAGAATGGAGAGTGTTCAATTGGGATTTGGATGATGCAGATGGATTATGAGTGAAGGTATGTTCAAGTTTTAATTCTTAATTGTATTTGAACTAGGAATTTATTTGTCTTCTGGATTCATTATATATATATCACCTTTATAAGATTAAGATGTATAATATATTTAGATTTCAAGTTTTAATTCTTAATTGTATTTGAACTAGGAATTTAGTTGTCTTCTGGATTCATTATATATATATCACCTTTATAAGATTAAGATGTATAATATATTTAGATTTTATTTCTAAAATAATATTTTTCCTTCTAAAACAATATATTTTATTTATAATAAAATGGTGTTCTATTTCATTAAATTGAAATAGATTTGGATGATGGGGATGGATTTGTTAGGATCAAAACACAGATGAGCAATAAAACGGAATTAAATTAGAAATAATATAAGCATGCAATCACAAGATAAACCCAAGATTTAACGTATTCACCCAATGTGGGCTACATCCACCAGAAACAAGCCAACATTTTCTTTCATTAAGTCCAGAGGAATACAATACAATTATCTCTTTCTCATATTTTAAAGAGTAAATCCATGCACATATATATAACTTGTGCACCTCTTTGAAAAAGTTTGTTTCAACCACAAGCAACCTAAATATAACATGCTTATAAATAAGACATGCATATAAATAAGATAAACATAAAAATAACAACTCCCGTCTATTAATAAGACTACTATTTTTATAAACAACAACTCATGTCTATTAATAAGACATTGCTATTTTTATCCATGGCCATGTTTTCCTCCCAAAATCAAGGAAAAAGCAAATTGCCACTTCATCTTGAAGTTAGACTCCACATCTACAACAATCTCCCACTTGGAGACTAACTGCTGCAACCCACTGTTACAGCTCATCTTCGGACTCTTCTCTAACTCCTTTCTCTTCTTCAAGATCAATCTTGAAGACCTATCAAAGCTGAACAACCTTCCAACTTCTCTTTTGTCACTGCCTTTGTCAACATATCAGCAGGATTCTGACTTGTATGGATCTTCTCCAACATCAATTGTCCATCCTCCAAAACTGATCTAATGAAGTGATACCTGAGTTGTATATGTTTAGTTCTCGAATGGAATGTTGTTCTTAACAAGATGAATTGCACTTTGGCAATCACTTAATAACTTGTAATCCTCTTGTTTCTTTCCTAACTCTTCCATGAACCGCTGCATCCATATCATCTCCTTGTTTGCTTCTATAGTAGCAACATACTCTGCCTCTGTAGTAGACAAGGAAACAATCTTCTACAATTTAGAAATCCAACTAACTGCCGTGCCACCAACAGTGAATACATACCCTGTGGTGCTCCTCCTACCATCCAAATCTCCAGCCATGTCTGCATCAACATATCCGTGTAAAGAAACCTCTGACCCTCCATAGCACAATTGTCTGCTACTGGTTCCTCTCAAGTATCTGAGAATCCACTAGACTGCATTTCAATGCTCCTTTCTTGGATTACTCATGTATTTGCTGACAACTCCCACTGCATGGGCAATGTTTGGGCTTGTGCATACCATAGCATACATCAAACTTCCAACTGCTAAAGCATATGTAACTCTAGACATATATTCAATCTCTTCATATGTTTTAGGACATTGTTCTTTACTCAACTTGAAGTGCCCTGTCAATGGTGTACTTATTGGTTTTGCATCCTGCATCCTAAACCTGTCCAACACCTTGTTCACATACTCTTCTTGAGACAAAGTCAGTATTTTACTCTTTCTGTCTCTATTGATTCTCATGCCAAGAATTTTCTTTGCTGCACCTAAATTCTTCATGGAAAATGTATTGGCTAACTGTCTCTTTAGCTCATTTATATCCTGCAAATTTGTCCCTGCCACAAGCATGTCATCCACATACAACAACAAGATAATATAGGTGTCATTATCTAGTCTCTTAAAATAAACACAGTGATCAGAATGACATATAGAGTAACCATATTCTATCATGAACCTGTCAAATCTCAAATACCACTGCCTTGGAGCTTGCTTAAGGCCATACAAGCTCTTTTTCAATCTGCACACCAAATTCTCCTTCCCCCCGACTTCATATCCCTGTGGCTGCTCCATATATATTTCTTCCTCCAAATCACCATGAACAAAAACAGTCTTTACATCTAATTGTTCAAGATGCAAATCTTCCATAGCTATTAAACTTAAAACAATTCTAATAGAAGTCGTTTTAACAAAAGGAGAGAAAATTTCATCAAAGTCTCTACCTTTTTCCTGTGCAAATTCCCTTCACAACAAGTCTTGCCTTGTACCTCTTTTTGTCACCTTTTTCTTCCTTCAACTTGTAAATCCACTTGTTCTGCAATGTTCTCTTTTCTGTTGGCAACTGAACCAAATCCCAAGTTTGGTTGTGGTCCAAGGAGTCCCATCTCCTCATCCATACCCTGCTCCCACTTTTTCCGTGTTTCTACCTGCATTGCTTCTTCAAAAATTTCTGGTTCTCCACCATTTGTCAATAAACAAGTAAAGCTCATACGAAGATAATCGTGTAAGAGGTTTACTTACCCTAGTAGATTTTGAGGCTCTTGTTATTCTTGCTGATTTTGATCTACAAAATCAACACTGACTGTGTCAGAATTGATGCCAACTTGTTTATTTTCTAGTCCTTTGAGCACTTCTCTATCTCATCAAGCGCTACATACTTAGACTTTTCCAGCTTCTTATCCTATAGTTGTTCCCTATACATAACCGTTTCATTGAAAATAATATCCTTGCTCCTAATGATTTTCATCTCATCCAAACTCCACAACCGGAATCCAAAATCATCAGTGTCATATCTAATGAAAGTACATTTCTTTGACTTAGCTTCTAGCTTGGTCCTATTCTCTTTATCAATGTGCACAAATGCCTCACAACCAAAAACTTTCAGAAAAGAATAGTTTACCTCCTTACTGGTCCAAGCCTCCTTGGGTACTCCACCTTTCAAAGCACTTGAAGGTCCTTTGTTTATCAAGTAAACAATAGTATCTACAGCATCCACCCAAAACTATAAGGGCAATCCAGCATGCAATCTCATGCTCCTTGCATGCTCCATGATAGTCATGTTCATTCTTTCTGACACACCATTTTGTTGTGGTGTTCTAGGAACTTTCTTCACCCTACGGATTCCATTCTATGAACAATAGTTATCAAATTCATTGCTGCAATACACTCCACCATTATCTGATTTGAGACACTTCAACTTCAAACCTATTTCATTCTGAACCAAAGCTTTCCACTTCTTGAAAGTATTAAATACATCAGATTTCTTTTTTATACAGTAAACTCAAACCTTCTTAGTAGCATCATCAATAAAAGTAACATAATACCGTGAACCACCAAGAGAAGATACTTGAGCCGGTCCCCACACATCCGTATGAACAATCTCTAACTTGTACTCCTTGGTTGATCCAACCTTGAGAAATCTCACATGCTTTTGTTTCCCATACACACAATGCTCACAAAAGTCCAGGTCTATGTTTTTCAAATCTGACAACTTTCCTTGTGAATGTAAAATCTTTATCCCCTTCTCACTCATATGGCCAAGTCTATGATGCCACAAAGTTGTGTATATACCTGTAGTAGCTAAAATAGAAGATGGATCAGTACTAACAGTGGATGAATACAAAGTACCTACTTTCTTACCTCTTGCTACCACAAGAGAACCCTTGGTAACTTTCCAAGAATTTGCTGTAAATATAACCATACAACCCTCATCTCCTAATTGCCCTGCAGAAATACAACCTAAATACAGACTCTATACATGTACATTGTAAGGACGTTTGTTCAAAGGGCTACATATTTCTTTATTTATATCAATTTTCTCTTAGTGGAATACAACCCGATGTCCTACTTCATGTATATATAAACTAAGGTTGTCTATTCAGCTGGTCATCATCAATTCCTCTTTCCCATATTATTAATATTTGCTACACTTATTTTTGCCTTCACAATTTTTGCCCCTACTCCTGGCACCAATACTTTTAATTCTGAAAAATAGAACTTATAATATCCATTGGATTTAAATCTTTTTTTTATCCTAACTGATTTTATCAAGCTTTTAAAAATACGTATAAATTTTTCCTTGGATCCTAGATGATTTTATAAAGCTTTTAAAAATAAGTATCCATGTTTTTTAGTATCATTTTACTTTCCAATCTTTCATTGATAATACATAAAACCCAATTTTTTTATGTAAATCCCGACGGTTACATAATGAGAAAATCTCATTAACTGTACACTGCTCCAATGCATCCTTCAAAACTGTTTTTAAAGATTGCATGTACACAGTTATGAAATTCATTTAAATTGAGCTGTGTAAATCATTTTGAGCAGCAAAACTCGTGGAGCCAAAGGCATGAGAGTGGAAACTTAAAAATAATGAGAGTATATGTTTATATAGAGGACAAACTTTTACCCCCCAACTGCTGCAAAAATATTCTATGAATACAATTATAATTCTTCATATTCATTTCGGCATTTGTACATATTTAAAACATATAACACATTCACAATTGAATTTGATGGAGTTCGAAGTGTTATTGCCTCCACTAAAAACAATTAACAATATAGTTTGAATGAATCAACATTCTCCTTTTCATTTATATTTCGTTTGCTTTGGTGCTTTCTAACTTTGTCACTTGTGCATCCCCTTATTCCATTTCCAAATCCATTTTCAATGCAATATATTGTCTCCCTCTCAAAGGTTTTTGTTTAGTTGTTTTTGAAAAATAAACAGTACATATATTAGAAACTGTTTTATTCCTGGCCTGTCACTTTGTAGCCGTGGGCATGCCTCGAAAACATAGTTATCAAATCCCGTTGAATTTGTATAAAAGCCCGTCGGTTCTGGATTTATCAGCTGAGTCAGAAAATTTTGGTTGGGTTGGTCTTAATTTAGGGAAAAATTATTTTTTATTTTTAAATTTTTTTAATAATTTTGTTTTTTGTTTTTTTTAAAGAAAAAACAGTAATTATCAACTTTATATATTAAAAAATATTACATTTTATTACATTATTAAAAAAATTATTGTTTTTGTCAAATTTTTATATTTATAAAATTCAATTCATATATATTTTGGATTGATTTTTTCCAAACTTTTTTAAAAAATTCTGATTTTTTTAGAATTTTTTAGAATTCCCAAACAGTTTGGACAGATTTCCCGACCAAGTAACTGATGAAAAAGCATGTGACATCCTTTTGCTATGTTTTTGTACAGCTGTTTGACGAGCTGCTTGTAGACGGGGATATCATACCATGCAATTTACAAGTAAAACCATCAAATAAAACTGAAAACATTATTTCTTAATTGGTGTTCAATACAAACAAATTCAGATCAATAACATCCATTGGAGTTCATTTGGTAATAGAAGAGAATCATGTACTTCCTATTGCAACACCTAAATTTATAATATTAGACAGTTTCTACAATTGTTGAATGCTATAATATTGCTATATGGGTTCATATGGACAATGGAATTGTGGTGAAGGTTGGGTTGAATATGGTGGATTGATTATTTGAACAATTTGCTAGAAATACTCAACAAATAAGACAAAAAGGGTATACATCCTGCACCGTGATAAAATGCTTGATACATTAAAATTATTGAAGTATAAGAAAAAACTGAAACTTTTTTATTTCACTTTTTGAGAGAGATATCTGACAATGTTTCGCAGCATGCATAATTGCTTGCAATTTGTTTTGTTGTGAAACTTTGAAAGCTTTAATACAACACATGTTCCATCTCCTTTTTTCAAATAAAATAGATTAGGAATCATAGTAAAACCATGTGTTAGATTGACTTCCTTTGCAGTGATATTGTTTGTTTAGTAGAAAGTTGAATCCTCTTAACTTAAAAATCATGTATGTTTGCAAAGTTGAATGATTAATTAATTAAGGTAAAAATATCTCAAAAAGGTGATAAATAATTTATTGGTTGGTTGACCATTCAATCTTGTAAACTTATGTGATAGATGGACTCTTTCAATTGAATCTTGTTCAAACAAACCATGTCAATTAAGAAAAAAGTTTTGTGATTAAACTTCATTTAAGAAATGCCTTCGAAAAATATAATTTCAATAAAATAAAGAAAAGGATGTCGTTGTGCTTCGTATATAACCACTGAGTTTTTGTTAATCTTTGATTGAGTATTTTCAATTTAATGTTGATGGCTTGTTCTTTCGTGTTATTGTAATTGCAATATTTATTTCCATACAATTTTTGTGTTTCCAGACAAGCGCAAAAATAAATATATATAAACAAAAATATAAATATCACATCCTTAATACCTGTGTGGAAAGACAAAAATATGAACATAGAAGTAAAACCCGAACAAGCCAAGTTGTTTCTCCACACAACTTTATTCGGCAATCACCACCTTGATTATAAATATGTAAGATTTGTAAGATTTAATTAAAGATGGTTGGTTACACATCTCCTTCTTTCCTACAATTACTTGAGCTTAAAACTAAAATGGGGGGCTACAAAGTGCTACAAGAAAAAAACATTGCAATTGGGTTTTGGATCTGAAACCTTTTAGATTTTCCCTAATTTTTATTTTGACCCTTTGAAAACAAATTGCACTCACTTGAATAATGCAAGTGAGATGGAGACAAAAAAGTGGCACAAATATAACAGATATTATTTTGGCAAAAACAATTTGAGCCATGGAATAGGTGCAAGACATGCAAGTATTTATTCCCACCTTTTTATTAGTTTTTTTTTTGTTCATGTCTTTGTCTTAATATCTTATAACAAATTAAATGCCACCCAAATGAAATCCTTGATACCAATAATCATTAATAGACGACACTATTAGGGTTGTTGATGAGAGACACCCTAATTTCAAATGTCTATGATATCACTACCCTACAATGCCAGGTCCACTCCACATCTCTATATATCTGAATTGTCTAATGAGACATGCATGCAAATTCTCCTTACATTTATGTGTTTTCTAACTATCCAAAAAACACAAGGCCTAAGATTGCAAACAAGAAGTATTGGCGTTGGTAGTATTGTTTGACCTCTCCTAACTTTTTGAGATATCTTTGAAATGTTTTGCCTCAATGACTTGCACAACAGACCCTAACTCCTAACAATTGACAAAAAAATGTCATGTGGTTGTAGGAAAGTATAGTTTTACAAATAGTTTGCATACTCATACTCGACAGACCAAAAAGAAATTGACTCGGCAAGACTCAACGAATACTCGGGATTACTTGACAACTTAAAAAATATGCAAATTTATTTAAAAAACATAAATTTTAAGCAACATATAGCTACAAAATGTATCGAATGAGTCCATAAAATGTTGGAGAAGTGTTTTCTATTAGATTTGAATAAAAATTCAAAACAAAATTACATCATCGTGCGAATACAACAGTTGGCTGATAAGTGCTATGAATTTATGATGATTTTCATTGAAAAATATCATCATAAATTTCATATCTATACAAGTTACAATATACAATAAGTTACATTTTCCTCTTCCCTGCTCTAGAGAAATATTGGGGAGAGGGTTTAGTGCCTCTACTAGTCCCCACACTTGGTTGCATCTCTTCGCTCCTAGAAGGCTGCGACTCTGGGTCCAACTTGGTAGTAAATGGTGGTGAATCCTCTCTTGCATGTTGGAGATCACCTCCAAAGATTTCATCCAATCCAATGTCTCTTGTTAGTTTTTCTCCATCCATAGCTTGCCTCTCAAAAGAAGCAATCTCGTCCTCTATGAACGCAAGGATTTCCTCTTCTCGCCCAGTCCACTCGATGTATGAATCTATCTCATCCAAATCGATAAGCTCCTCTGATGTGGTCTCCACTTTTCTTGTGCGAAGCTAGAGATTATATTGCACAAAAACCAATTCGTTGAGCCATTTTTTATTCAACTTGTGCTTCTTCGTGTGAATGGCCTCACACAAACTTTAGTCGCGTTCACATCCAGAAGCACTACAAGGTTGAGATAGAATTCTAAGGGCTGGCTTTTGAAGATGCAGGGTATTTCCTCCCTAATCCTCCCACCAAGAACCTACAAATAAGATAATCAAAAGTTTATAAGTAATTAATAAAATCAAATATGTAACTAATAAGTAACTTGGTAAAAATTCTAATTTTTATTACCTAGTGTCTGCGTCGTTCTCCCTCAGATAACTAACACCAAAGAAAAGAACCTCCCGGTAGCACATTTGTAATTTTACAGCTCTAAAATAACGAGGTCCCTCGTGTCAACATCTAGTATCATCCTCTCAATACATGTTGAAAGGTCTTCCATAACCTCTCCATTCACATCTGTGAAGCTATTGGAGAAGAAATACTTGGGGTTGAGGTAGTACCCCGCTACATGAATAGGTTGGTGGAGTTGATTGTTCCACCTTCGATCAATAATCTCCCAAAAGGGACCATATTTGACTATATCCCCCTATAATAGTTTTGGATAGACTTTTTGGTCCTATCCATGGCCTCATAAATGTACCCCATAGGGTTTTGCTCCCCATCAACCAAACGCAAAACCCTCATCAACGGCTCTAACACCTACACGCATTAAAATGTAAGGTTACAAACTTACAAAAAAAGTAAAAATATATATATTTAAAATTTAACAAATTAATTCAACGAGTAGCGGTGTAACGGTTTTGGGTCTTTTAGTAATTGGTAGGTCCAAGGTTCAAATCTCGGCTTCGTGTTAAGGCGGCCTACTACTGACGGTTTGGATACCATGGTGATAGGGCACCACAATAATGTGGCTTAATCTGTGGGCTAGCCGAGATCTTAAATCTTCCATCCTTAGATGGTTCCATAGCCGATCTGGGCTGGTGATGCCACAATGGGCTAGGGCCCTCTCGTTAGGTAACCTAACGAAAAATAAATAATAAATAAAATAAAAGAATGAAATATAAATTGAAGTTTGAAATTACGTTGATGATCTTTATAGCTCTCTTTACAAAGATATCATCAAAAACTATCTTTGCAACCCTCTCTCCATCAACTTTCTTTAATATTGTGAGTCTAGCCATGCTTGGCTCACAAACATTTGCTTCAATCATGTCAACAAACTAGAAATACTTTGCAATGTCAAGAAGTTAGTTGTAAACCTTGTGACACCGGCTCGAACAAGTTCTTTCCCCTTTGTGTGTTCTCTCATCAAGTGGAGAACCCAAGGGTGATTATATATGTACTTTGTTATGTTTCTTACATCTTCTACAATTAGCCTCACCTAATCAATTTTTGCTATGTACTCCAAAAGAAGGTCAAGGCAATGAGCTGCACAAGGAGTCTGAAAGAGTGATGGATGTCTCTCTTGCAGTAGTCTCTCAACTGCCACATATGTTGCTTGCATTCTTTGTGACAACTTGCACAACATTTTGTATACCCACCTCTAATACAACCGTCTCCAACATAACACTCAAATTCTCTACATTTTTTATTATGTTAGAGGCATTAATAGACTTCAAAAACATCATCTCACCATTTGAAGCCGCTAAAAATTTAATAAGGGTGTGGTTCTTTCCATCTGTCCACTCATCTGAAAAGAATGGTGTATTCGTATTTATGCTCATTGTTTCTTTTGCTCTTCTAGAATTGTAGTGGCATCTGTGCAACTACACTTTGGAGTAATTTCCCACTCAAATTTTTTGGAGAGGGTGCCTTGTACCCTTTTCCTACAACTGTTAACGTTGTCATCAAGTACTCCAAATATGGACTCTTTGCCACATTGAATGGAAGGTTATAGTACCAGAAATTTGCACATGCTTCATCTGCTTCCTCGTGCATATCCTTGTTCTAGACTGTACCTTGCAATGAAGGTTGTGCTCCATGTATGTTCCTTGGCACAAAAAACTATGTATACCTTTTCTCGAACTTGATGAAGATGTGCCTTTTCTGGTTTGTATGCGTAGACCACAAAGTAGAGCCCACAATTGTTGTTGCATCATCTTCTGTCATCTGCATTCCTAGGTCTAATGGTTTGTGTTTTGGTTGTCTGCACCCTTTCCCTCTCTAGTTTCTTCTTCTTCAGCTCTATTAGCTTTAGCTCTATCAGCTTTGCTTTCATCTTTCACTTTGCCTCTTCCATAACATTGGGGCAAAACCACTACGTCCCAAAAAATAATAGATGCAAGGTGATACTTCAGACGACTGATATCTCAAAACATTGTTTTGCCACAGAAATTGCAAGTACTCTTTGAACTGCTCCATGTACACCATACTTCCAAGCAATGGTACGGGCATCCACAGGAACGGTTCCTACTAGTCATGCTAACTTAGATGTTGAACTTGATGCCGAGCCTGATGTCATTGATAAGCTCTAATATGCAACACAATGCACATTTTAAAAATTTAAAAAATGTAAAGCTTAATTAACTTTTAAAAAAAACTTGCATGAATAACCATATTTCACCATAATTTAAATAAAAATGAAATACCTACAGTTGCAAATGCGTATTAAAAATTTGAAATGATTCGCAATCACATTGAACGCATTTCAAATTACAAAACATATTCAATGAATCAATTACAATACACATATAAAGTTTAAATAGTTCAAAATGAATTTGCGTAAAAAAACATACCTCCGGCTGCAAATGACTATTAAAAAATTAAAAGCATTCACTTTTACATTACATGTATTTAGAATTACAATAAGAACCTATAAAATATAAATAATATACACCAAATTTGGAAAACTTGAAAGAATTAAAATAAAATTTACCTCCAAATTTAATTCTCCAAATTCTCTCTTCGAATTCACTCCAAAATCCATTCAACACATAGCAATGCAAGCTCAAATGGTTGTGTGAATGAAAATGAAGTTTTTAGGGCCTTATAAAGGGAAAAATCCACATTGTTGAGTGTTTTTGGCGTGTACAGTCCGCGTCAGGCGAGTTAATGGGCTCGGAATTGGCGAGTACTCACAAAAACTCAATGAGTCCCATTTTGGCGAGTTATTTGGGAAGTATTCGTTTTGCATAATCTTTGGCGAGTACTCGCCAATTTGACAAGTTTTCTATCTGTGGTTTTCGATAAAGAATGATGGAACCATGCATATGTGCATAGATACAACATGCCTTGAATATGAAAAACCATTAAGAATAAGTATCTTGTGCCTCATATTGATGAGTTGTTCAATGAGCTACATGGTGCAATATGGTTTTTCTAAAATAGATTTGCGAGTTAGGATACCATCAGATCAAGGTCAAAGAGGGGGATGTGCAAAGACAAATTTCAAAAGCCACTACAGTTACTTTAAGTTTCTTGCGATGTCGTTTGGTTTGTTTAATGCACCTCGAGCTTAAATCAGCAAGTACATTTCGGTCATTTATGAACCATGTGTTCAATTCATGTTGATATTCTTCAATGACATTTTGTTTTAATAGCAAGATATGGGAGGAGCACATGAGACATCTTGACAAAGGTATTGAGTATTTTGGAAAGTTAAATTATACGCGAAGGACCCTTTTATGTGCGAGTTTGGCATGACAGAGCTATTATATTTGGGCTATGAAAATTAGAGGAGGTGGAGTCAAGGTTGACATGGAAAAGAATCAAGCGATATTGGATTGGCCACCACCAAGTATTGACTTTGACACATTTGAGAGTGTTCTTTGGTTTATGTACTTACTACAGAAGACTCATTGAATGGCTTCTCTCACTTGACTGTCACCATTGAAAAACTTGACCAAGAAGGTGGTTGTTGCTAATCAGATTTAGCACAAGTTTTTAATCACCTTAAGAAGGTGATGAGTTCATATCCAGTACTTACACTACCACTATTTCACTCAAACCATTTGTACTCTAGCGTAATGCATCAAGTGAGGATATGGGAGCAGTACTTATGCAGGATAGGCATCCCATTGCCAATGAGAGTCGAAAGTTGAGTATTTTGGAGAGGGGATACTCAATTCACGACAAGGAGATATTGGACGTTATGCATGCATTAGTCAAATTCAGGCAGTATCTTGTGAACAACATATTTGTGGTTCGTACGGATCACAAGAGTTTGAGGTTTTTCTTGGTGTATTTAGGATATCAAGGACCACCAATAGAAATGGGTGAACTACATTTTTGTACAGGCTATATGACTTTGACATAAAGTACACAAAAGGTAAGAATAATGTGGTAGTTGATAGAGTTTACCTAGGAGACCTTACCTTGATTCTATGATTAGTTCTATGTCATAGATTTCAGCTGATTGGAAGGCTTACATGTTGAATATTCCAAGAGTCAGTTTGCATGTGAGATGAAATTTTGGGGACGGTAGGAGGATGACTTTTAAAATAATACATAATTAATATTTCAATATTTCCAACTTTTTTCAATGACATTTAGGGATTTAAACTATATTTAATGTATTCTTAGGTACTTTCAATAAATTATAATTTGACGTTCTTGGCAAAAATAACATCTTTTAAAAAGTAAATAACATCAGAAAACTTTTGAAATATTTTTTTGGGGACGTCTCCTCCAAGTCCTGTTGAAATGTTCAGGGCATCACCAAAATCTAAGGGACTGAAATGTCCCTGCGTAACACTAAGGTCTTGAATGACCTCATATACTAGAAAGATAGGATTTTCTGTGTAGCCATACTCCAAGATGAAAGATAAGATCCTTCGAATAGTGCATGATACACCTTTAGTAGGACATCCTAGGTATTTTAAGACCTATAGTATACACTAGAGAGAGGTTCACATGGAATGATTTAAAGGACGGTGTCCTTAACCATATTAGGGAGTGTTTGGTTTGTAAGCAAATCAAGGTTGAGCATAATTTTCCAGTAGGACTTCTACAACCTCTTCCTATCCCTGAGCAGAAATGGGAAGCATATCTATTGATTTTACTTATGGATCTTTTGTCAGTTCTTACTTTCGTATGATGACGCTCCTTAACCATTGGGCACAAATATAATTTAGCCTGTGGTGGTCGATCTGAGCTGACCAAGTTATGATAAGCTTTAAGATGATGTGATTCTGAAGGTTCTATGCAAGTTTGCTGGGCATAAGGCACTAGTAGGTTAGCACAAACTTATTTTTCACATTGCCGTTGTTTCAAGGCTTCATGGCAGATTGCCTAAGAACATTGTCAGTAAAGGGATGTATATCATGCCAACATGGAACAAGTTTAGGGAGATATTTTTAACTTTGGTTCCAACGACTTCCGGAATGTCAAGTTAACTGCCCATGATAGATGCAACAACCTGATTTCTCTGGGATCATCTATTTGATTGTAACTTTGACATAGGAATCAAAGTTGTCCACATTGGTTAGATGGGTACATGGTGTCCCCAATTTCACCCTGAAATCTAAGACTACCCTATGTTAAAAATTTTTCGTACTTTTAAAATAATGGGTCGTTTTGTGTTTTTATTGTCAGAAAGTGTCTGTATTGTACATCAAGATATTCCCAAGAAGCCATATAAGCCAATTTCGCCAAATACCCAGATGCCCAAACTCGTTATATTCTGTCGCTGGGGTTTGCCTGCGGTAAATTTTTATTTAATTATTACTTGAGCCCCGTTTGAGGCAAATTGTGCTCTGGTTTAACCCTGTTGTGGTTTTACATGTCAATATTCCCATATACCAGTAGGGTTTTCACCAGGAATGAATCCTGGGCTTTATCTGTGACTTCTGGCAACGTTTTGCGTTTTTGGTATTTTTTCCCGTTTTGTTTTCTGTGAAATTTCTCTAGGTCAATTCCTTTGCCGGTTTAGTCTGTTTTCTTTGCCTGGAGTATCTGGAGATTCATTTACGGATGTTATGCCAGAAGGAATTTGCCATCAGTTATATTGTAGTTGGAGGTCTGGTTCTCTCTTGGAAAAAGACGAAAGTGCGGAATAGAACATGCACAGTGGCACGACAGAAGGCTGCAAAAAGATTTTGCTTCTTCTGTCACTAAGGCAGGTGCATTTTTGGGAAAAGCAAGGCTTTTTAAGTCTACAATGGAGATTTGCCCATTGGTAGCAATTGCCCAGGCAATAGGTGGGAATTTTGTACCAATGTGCCTAGCAGGGTACTTTTTCCCATGGAAGCAAAGCCACTTAATGTCGCGCGTCAATCATAATGGGATCCAAATTAGAGGCTCGAACAGGCAGGCATATCCCTGGAATTTCTTACCTGCCTTGTAGGGTGAAAATTCTCCATTGTGAAAAATAAAAGAAAAATCACTCCTAAGGCAAGTGGGAATTTTTTATTGATGGGGATTTTGGGAAACAACTTTATCTGCCTTGCAGGGTAAAAAATCCCATTATGAAAGTCAAATGAGCTTAAGTGGATCATGGGATTTTTGGAGCTGCGGTGCAGGGTAAATAATCCCATTGAAAATTGACTTTTAAAAATAGAAATTGGCTATGTCAAAAAAGTGTGACCCCTTTTGGAATAGAAAGGCAACTTTAATTGCATTAATTAATTAATTCTATTTCCAAATTTGGTGCAACCCAAGCATTGGGGAAAAGTCAATAAAGATGAAAGGATGAAAAGAAATTGGAAATAGAATTCTAAAATTAAATAAATCTAATTTATTTAATGCAGCCCCCTCTATCATGTCAAAAAAAAGTGCGACCCATCTAGAGGAGAAATAATACTTTTTAAAGTATTAATTGATGGAATTAATTCCTATTTTAAGTGGATGAGGTCAAAGCATACTGTGAAGTCAAAGTGGACTGAGAAGTAGAAGCTAAAATTAAATAAATTTAATTTATTTAATGGCAGCCATAAGCATGCACAAAATAGGCGCCCAAATTGAAGAGAAAAGCATGATTAATTAATTAATTAATTGCCAGGAATAAGAGAGACAATTATTAATTTATAGAATGGTGAAGGATTATATAAGAATGGGCTGCCATAATGATGAATTAATTAATTCTTTAGCAAAGAAGTGCAGCCCAGACAATTTTGGCGCCCAATTAAGGAGGATTTTTGCTCAGAAGAAGGTTTTTCTCTGCCTTGGAAAGCTTCAAAGTTTGGCGCCTAGGTTTGAAGGAGCTTGATTTAAGTTTGGATTAATTGTTTGCATAGTGGTACAGGTGCTCAGGTGAAGTTGACAAAATTCATGTTTGCTTTGCATGCAAATAAAACATCAAATTTTGGGGCAGCAGAGCTTGATATATGCAGATTTTTATGATTAAAATCAAGTGTTCATGTCTGGTTGCCATCTTTGTTTGAATTAATTGCAGGAATTCATTACAGGTGCTTTATAAGAGAAAGGGAGCTTAAATCAATGTCCAATACATTGAACATATCCTCCGAATCTGAAGAAATCTCCAGATCTGCACCGGTTGTAAAGAATTCTGACTGAATAAAGAGAAAAAGAATTGCTCAGACAAAGATAGATCACGGCCATGGCAAAGCGGGATGAAAAAGAAAGCTCAGCATGGAGTCATGCATCACTTCCAAGTTTGCTAACATTGGAGATACAGATCTAGGTCCAGAACCTCTTTCCGAATTGATTGACAGATCCAGAGCTGGAAAGACTTCTCTCATGCGTGCAGTCAAAAGCAGTGGAATTATTCGAGCTGCAACATTTCCATTCACAGCCCAGTTGCCAATTCATCATGGAGTGTGCTAGGTCTTACCACCTTCATTCTCTAGATCAGTTTGAGATGCTGCGGGGAAGACAATAATCCGGTTGGATGCACAGTTCATCAATTATTGTCTGAAGATTCCAGCATCGACAGGTGGTGACTACTATTAGCATACAGGATGCCGACAACAGATGGGAAAAGCATAAGTTGACTGTGTGGGCATAATGAACAACAGATACATGAAGAAGCCCAAATCTCCATCCAAGTTCCCAAGAACTCTTCCACGGTCCAATCTGGTATAGGAGGTAGATGATATTGCCAAATTGTTATGTAGGATAAATGGCGAAGCTAACGCTCACAACTTCCGCACATGGATGTATGCTTTCATCATGACCATTGAAATCAACAAAGCAGATTCAATAATCAATTGGTCGGAAATCATTAGTGACAACATTGGTGAGCAACTCCGGAATGTGAGGCATACTTACAGCTTTCAAAATGACTTCGTATTTGGTATATGCAGCAGCTTCACAGGGTGTCTTCTCCAAGCTGGATAGACGTGGTGTTCTTTCCAAGGATCCTATTTTCGAGTGCTATCCACAGCTTACTGTACCCGCATGCAATAAAGATTACAAGGTGGTCAACGATGGATTCTTCTACGGATTCATTTGCAGGCTGGATAGCGACTTAAAGGCCAACAAGGTAAGCAAGGAAGCGTGGGAAGCTGTGTCCAGGATTGGCAGTATCTTCATCCAGTTTGCGGATTTTACATACCTCAGGGTCACCGACTTTTCAGGAGAACCAGTTAAGTTGCCCAGATATCCGAGTGATAGATTGGTCATCATGGAGTTGAGCAAACAACTCGTGGAGATGCATGACCTACAGTTGAAATGACACAAGTCTACAGGCTTCTTCCCGATCACAGTGGGACTATTATAGCTGCCAGAGCATTCATAAAGCCGAGGAATTGAAGCGGAGATGTTCTCTGAGTATGAGCAAGAGTTCTTCCCAGCACGGCTGAACTTCGATCCATTTGGAGTGGCAAGGAAGACAACCTCCCAAGAGTACGCACATGTGCTTTCATTAGAGGATTTCTGGATGAAGTGCAAAAGCGAGCATGAGGTTAGAAAGAAGGATTTCAGCAGGTTATCAGCACGACAAGTGTTTAACTTTGGATTAGCAGGGATACCTGTGGATCTTAAAGATGATGGGCTTGTGTTAGTCGACACATACCAGTCAAATGGGAGGAGATAGAACTGTACTTTAGGATAATGCATAGGGGGTTACCATACGATCGAAGAAAGGTCTGTTGTTGTTCTGGTGAATACTTCAAACTGGTTGCTGACGAAGGGATAACTACCTTGATGTAGCATTGATGAATCAAGATCATGGGAAACTTCGGCAGCAGGAGATTCCCTCAAGAGGAAGTGTGGAGGAGAGAGCAGCAGAAGGCCCGAGAAGATGAAAGTGCACAGAAGATCTCAGTCGAAGGAGAAGATCACTTCTATTGCTATGACTGTTAGTTCCGACTTCTCCAACATCCAGCATTTCACCGACTGTCGCACCTCAGCAGGATACTGCCATGCCTTCACTGAATCCGGCAACATTCATCTTCTCTCCTCAGCCACTCTGTTCAGCACCTGTTTCAGAAGAATCGTTAAAGCTGTAGATGGCATAAGTTTGAAAGAGCTTTATCTTTGGATAATTCTAAGAGGATGGTAGCCATAATACTGTAACAGTTTCAAATGGAAAGGAATCAGAGCGCGAGATAGTGGTGCACTTCAACATCTTCTCATTCTCCGAGAAGCAACTTCTCAGAATGGTTGGCTTCGCAGTTGGTTCCAGAAGCTAGAGTGGAAATGAACTTCGAGGAACACGACTTGCAGCTACTCCAAAATCTAGGCAGAAAAGACAAAAAGACCTAAAGTTGTTAAGGTAATTTCAAGGTTGATCATTAAAGAGTCGGGGCAAAAATTTGTCTGAGGTGTCAGTTCCAGTACGGAAGGAAAGAAGGAGGATGAGCTCACAACAGAAGACGTAAGAGTAACCAGAGTATCCATAGGTTAAGCCACCACAGAAGGATTGAAGCAGGATACGCAGACATTGATAGATGCTCTATTCCTTAGGCTTGACAGAGAAAAGGTGGAGAAAGTTGAACTTTATAAGTAGGTATCTCAGTTGTGCGAGATTATTGCCAAGGTTGCCAAATTTTCCATTCAGCCAATTTCAACACAAAAGCAAGTGAGTGATCATCTGATGCAAGAAGATGGAAGATGCAAGTAACCAGGTTAAAGCTATCGATGAATGGAAGAGTCTAATTATTCGCCAAGCTTCTGTACAACTTGAAGAGGTGCCAACCTGCCTACAGTTTATGAATGGATGCAGCAGATCAGCTGAAGCAATTGGTGACGAGCATAGATAGATATGAACATAGTTGCTGAGAGTAACCTGAGTACTTTGGCCGAAATAAACAAACTACCGAGAGAAGGTGTTAGTTGCAGAGCATCGAATTGTACCAGATGGATCAGTTGAGAAGGGGAAGCAGCTAGAGTTTGCAGTATCTTTCCGTTTGGATATCTGCAGAGTTATGCTTAAAGAGGAGGCAGACACTCGAGAGTAAGACATCGTCTTTACCAGACAGTATCATTGCTTTCACTGATGAGGAAGTGGTCAGAAATGTTACTTCGTACACGATGGATCATTCCTAGCAGAGTGCCTAATTTCCTTGGAAGGGAACTCTTTTGATGGTACGAGGGAGAATTGATGAAGTTACTAAGCCTCTCACGATGAATTCCATCAGTAAACAGACTAGTGGCACTGCAGGCAAATATTGCGAGGTTTAGGCCGAGCTTAGGGGAATGTAGAAGTGTGTATCAAGGTATTGAACGAAGGATTGCCGCAGTTTAGGACAGAAAAGGAAGTGGTGGCCAAGACAAATGAGAAGATGCTGAATTACATGTTCAACAAGTATATCCAGTATCAAAATAAAAAGAAGATGTAAATGTTACAGGTTGCGAATCTTTCTTCTTCTACTTCTTCTTCTATTTTTCACGTTCTCGGATGAAATTGTAAAACTTTAAAGTTATTGGTTTTGAAACCATTACTTAAAGTTATGTGGAACGATTCTATTAGTTAAGTGACAGATGTGTATAAGTTTGACTATGGATCCGGATGCGTGTCACTTGAAGGAGGAAGTTGGTGGAGGATGATTGTAAGATGTTGTCTTTACCTCTTATTTATGTTCTAGTTCAGTTGAGTTTCCCATTTGTATTTTCCCTTCTACATTCTATAAGTAGAGGAAGAAACTTCGGGTTAATGATCAGAATTTGTAAGTAGCATTTTTGTGTTCCAGACTTTGTGTTGAAACCCCTGATAGCTATTTGAAGCAAAGGAATAGAAAGGAGCATATTTTCGGAGAACTTTGTGTCACGGTGCATTTTGTTTCTAACTTTTTGTCTCAGATCTACTTATAAACTTTGTGTTATTTTAGATCTAGATCTAAAAGTTGCCTTTGCTTATAATTTTGTGTGTTAATATCTATTGGTTCCGTCTATGTGCATGCAATCAACTTTGTAATCTATTGATTGGGTTTCACATTGGTGTCACTCAGATTTCACCCTGAAATCTATGACTACCCAATCCGAAAAAATTTCGTACTTTTAAAATAATGGGTCATTTGTTGTTTTTATTGCCTGAAAGTTCTTGTATTGCGTCAAGATAATCCCAAAGATCCATATTAGCCCTTTTCGCCAAATACCCAGATGCCCAAGATTGTTTCATTCTGTCGTTGGGATTTGTCTGCAGGAAATTTGTATTTAATTATTTTGAGCCCCGTATGAGGCTATTTGCACCCCGTTTCAACTCTGTTATGAGCGAATATGTTATTATTCCTATATACCAGAAGGATTTTAACTTATTTTAAGTTTTGGGCTTTATTTGTAACTTTTGGCAATTTTTCGTGTTTTTGTGGTGTCCCGTTCTGTTTTCTGTAAAATTTCTCTGGAACAACTCCTTCGCCGGGTAAGCCCGATTTTTGGCCTGGAGCAGCTGGAAAACATACACGCACATTTTGCCCGGAGGAAGTCGTCATCGGAGGTCTGGATCACTGGGAAAAAGCGAAGTCGTGCACAGAAAAGCCCCTGCGGGGATGGGCGCATTTTTGGAAAACAAAGGATTTAAGCTGCGATGGGAAAAATATAAGCCGCAGGTAGGGTGGGAATTGTATACCTACCTGGCAGGGTACTTTTTCCCGTGTTATAAAAGTCACTTAAGCTGCAGTGGGAAAAATAGAGGCTGCAGGCAGGTGGGAATTTATTGCCTGCCTTGCAGGGTAAAAATTCCCATGATATAATAAAAGGAAAGTGACTTAAGTGAAATCATGGGATTTTAGTGCCTTCCTTGCAGGGTAAAGAATCCCATTGTCAAAGTCAAATCACTTAAGTGGATCACGGGATTTTGGTGCCTGCCTGGCAGGGTAAAGAATCCCATTATGGAAAAAATTCTTAAAAATAGAATTACATGTGCAAAAAAGTGCGCCCCCTTTGGTGATTGATTAAAAAGATTAAATTGATTATTTTTAATAATCTTTCTTCTTAAAAAAGTGCGCCCAAGCTTGAGGAGGTCAAAAAGTCAAAGAAGGAATAAAAGAAAGGAATTAAATTAATTAAATTTAATTTATTTAGTGGCTGCCCCCTTCCTCTCAAAAAGTGCGCCCCATTTGGGCATTATTTAATGTTTTTTGAAGCATTAAAACATTAAATTAATTTCTATTTTCAGTGGCTATGGTCAAAGCACACTGTGGGGCTTGAGTGAAGTGCTGTGTGAAGGATTAAATTGGATTAATTTAATTTATTGGATGGCTGTCCTTAAACATGCTATTTTTAAAAGAGAAAAGCATGATTTTTAATTAATTAATTGCCTTTAATTGTTAGGGCAATTATTAATTATAGAATTATGAAGGTTATATAAGCATGGGCAGCCATATGGATGAATTATTTAATTCACAGGTTAAGAATTGCAGCAAGAAGGAAAAGTGCGCCCCCATTAGAGGAAGGATTTTGCTTAGACAAAGTGCTAACAAAGGCTAAAAGCTTCCAGATTTGGCGCATGCTTTGAAGAAGGTTGATCTTCGTCTGCATAGTTGTTTTCACAGGTGTTATAGGAGCTCAGGTGTTGATTGAAAGGATTCATGCTCTCTTTATGTGCAAATTAAACACCAATTTTTGGGGCAGCAGGCTTGAAAAGTGCAGATTTTTATAATTTAAATTCACTATTCATGCTCCGGTGGCCATTTTTGTCTGAATAAATTGCAGGAACTCATTACAGGTGCTTTATAAAAGAAAAGGAGTTTTTATCAATGTCCAATACATTGCAAATATCCTCCGAATCTGAAGAATTGTCCAGATCTGCACCAGTATTGAAGAAATCTGGCCAAGTTAGAAGAAAAAGAATTATTCAGACAAAGATTGATAAAGCCATGGCGAAAGGAGATGAAAAAGAGAGCACGATGGATTCATGCATTGCTTCCAAACTTTCAGACATAGGAGACACAGATCTAGGCCCAGAACCTCTTTCTGATTTGATTGATAGATCCAGAGCTGGAAAGACTTCACTCATGCGTGCGGTCAAAAGTAGTGGAATTATTCGAGCTGCAGCTTTCCCGTGTACAGCCCAATTGCCAGAGTTTGTGATGGAGTGTGCTAGATCTTATCATCCTTCATCCAGATCAGTGCGTGATGTGTGGGAAAGACAATAATTCGTTTGGATGCAGAATTCTTCAATTATTGTCTGAAGATTCCAGTGCGAAAGGTGGTGACTTCTATTAGCATTCAGGATGCTGACAATAGGTGGGAAAAGCATAGAGCTGACTGTGTGAGCATCATGAATAGCCGGTTCATGAAGAAGCCTAGATCCCCTTCCAAGTTCCCAAGAACTCTTCCACGATCCAATTTGGTGCAGGAGGCGGATGATATCGTCAAATTGCTATGCAGGTTGAATGGTGAAGCGAATGCCTACACTTTCCGGACATGGATGTATGCTTTCATCAGGACCATTGAAATCAACAAGGTTGATTCTATAATCAATTGGTCAGAAATTATTAGCAGCAACATCGGTGAGCAACTGCGGAACGTGAAGCATACCTTCAGCTTCAAGATGACTTCATACTTGGTGTATGCTGCAGCTTCACAGGGTGTCTTTTCCAAGCTGGATAGATGTGGTATTCTTTCCAAGGATCCCATTTTTGAGTGCTACCCACAGCTTACTGTACCTGCGTGCGAGAAGGATTTCAAAGTGATCAACGATGACTTCTTCTACGATTTCATCTGCAGGTTAGACAAAGACTTGAAGACTCACAGGGTAAGCAAGGAAGCATGGGAAGCAGTGTCCAAGATTGGCAGTGTATTCATCCAGTTTGCAGATTTCACATACCTCAGGGTTACGAGCTTTTCAGGTGAACCAATAAAGATGCCAAGGTACCCGAGTGACAGATTGATCGCCATGGAGCTGAGTAGGCAACTTGTGGAGTTACACGACCTTCAGTTGAAGTGGCACAAGTCTACGGGCTTCTTCCCACTCACTGTGGGATATTACAGTTGCATCAGCATTCACAGAGCTCGAGGGATGGAAGCACAAATGTTGTCCGAGTATGAGCAAGAGTTCTTCCCTGCGCGGCTTAATTTCGATCCATTTGGAATAGCCAGGAAGACAATCTCCCAGGAGTACGCACATGTGCCTTCGTTAGAAGATTTCTGGATGAAGTGCAGAAGTGAGTACGAGGTTAGAAAGAAAGATTTCAGCAGGCTATCAGCAAAGCAAGTATTTGACTTTGGACTAGCATAGATACCTGCGGATCTTAAAGATGATGGGAACGTGGTACTTGACACTTACCATCAAATGGGAGGAGATAAAGTTATACTGCAGGAGAGCAATGGTGGCTGCTAGCACAATAGAAGAAAGATCTGGAGTCTGTGTTGGTGAATACTTCAAGCTAGCTACTAACGAAGGGATACTGCCTTGATGAAGTATTGATGAATCAAATCACAAGCAACTTCGGCACAGGAGATTCCCTCAAAAGGAAGCACGAAGGAGAAAGCAACAAAAGGCCTGAAAAGATTAAAGTACTCAGAAGGTCTCATTCAAAGGAAAGGATCACTTCCACGGCTATAGGTGTTAGTTATGGCTTATCCAGCATCAGAGTACTTCACCGACTGTTGCACCTCAGTAAAATACAGCCATCCCTTCGTTGAATCCGACAACATTCGTCTTTTCTCCTCAGTCACTCCGTTCAACACCTTTTCCTGAAGAAACACTGAAGTTGCAGATGGTAGAATTTGAAAGAGCTTTGTCTTTGGACAATTCAGAGGACAACATCCACAACTGTAGCAGTTTCAGATGGAGAGGAGCCTGAGAAGGAGATAGTAGTACATTCGACAACTTCTCACTCTTTGAGAAGTAATTTCTCAGAATGGTTAGCTATCACAGTTGGTTTCAGAAGCTAAGAGTAGAGATGAACTTGGAGGAACATGACTTGCAGCTACTTCAGGATTTGAGCAGAAGAGACAGAAGGCCTAAAGTTGCTAAAGCAACTTCTAGGTTGATCATTCAGGATTCGGGAGAGAAGTTTGCTGAGATGTCAATTCCGGCGGAAGGAAAGGTAGAAGGAGGAGCTCACGGCAGAAGATGTGACGGTGACCAAAATACCACTCGGTCAAGCTACCACTGAAGGATTGAAGCAGGACACGCAGACGTTGCTGGATGCTTTATTCCTTAGGCTTGACAGTGAAAAGGCGGAGAAAGAAGAGCTTCAGAAGCAAGTATCTCAATTATGTGAGATCATTGCCAAGGTTGCTAAATCTTCCATTCAACCCATTTCAGCGCAGGTGAGTGATCATCTTATGCAGGAAATGGAAGATGCAAGCAATCAAGTAAAGGCTATTGATGAATGGAAGGATCTGATTATTCGTCAAGCTTTTGTGCAACTTGGGGAAGTGCCAGCCCGCCTAAAGGTTATGAACGATGCATCGGTTCAACTAAAGCAACTGATAGACGAGCATAGAAGGACATGAATACAGTTGCAGAGAGTAACCTGAGTATTTTGGTCGAAGATCAACAAGCTGCCAAGGGAGATGTATTGGTTGCGAGAACAAATTGTGCCGGATGGATCAGTCGAGAAGGGGAAGCGAGCTAGAGTTTGCAGTATCTTTCCGTTTGGAGATCTGCAGAGTTTTGCTGAAAAGGATGCAGGCGCTTGAGAGTAGAACATCAGATTTACCAGACAAGTACCATTTCTTTCACTGAGGAAAGAGTGGATGGAAGGTGTTACTTCATACGTGCGGACCATTTCTAACAAGGTGCATGATTCCCTGGAAAGTTCTCTTCTGATGGTACAAAAGAGAATTGATAAAGCTACCAAGCCTTTCACGATGAATTCTATCAGTAGGCTGGTGACATTACAGGCAGACATTGCGAGATTTGGGCCAAGTTTGGAAGAAGTGGAAGCATGCAGCAAAGTGTTGAATGAAGGGTTGCTGCAATTCAGGACAGAAAAGGGAAGCAGTGTAACTAAAATAGATGGAAGGATTGCTGAATTATATGTTCGACAAGTATATTCAGATATCAGAACAAGAAGAAGATGTAGATGTTACAGCTGGCATCTAACTTCTTCTACTCTTTCTTCTTCTATTTTCCATGTTCCCGGATGAAATTGTAAACTTCTAAGTTATTGGTTTTGCAACCATTACTTGAAGTCATGTGGAACCTTATCTATTAGTATAAGTGATACATGTGTCACTTAAGAAGAAGTTAGTTGAAGATGATTGCCAAATGTCATCTTTACTTGTTGTTCATGCTTTAGTTCAGTTTGAGTCTTCTATTTGTATTTTCCCTCCTACATTCTATAAGTAGGAGAAGAACCTACGGGTTAAATCGATCAGAATTTGTAAGCAGCAATCTTGTGTTCTAAACTTTGTGCTGAAACCCCTGAGAGCCACTTGTTGCAGTAAAGGAATACAAAGGAGCAGGTTTCCGGAGAACTTTGTGTCACGGCGTACGGTTTCTTGCATTTTAAATCTTAGATCTTTAAAGTAAACTTTGTGTTATTTTAGATCTGGATCTAGAACTGCCTTTGCTTTATAATTCTGTGTGTTCAAATCTATTAAATTTCTTCTATGTGCATGCAATTAGCTCTGCTATCTACTAATTGGGATGCACATCTTGCTTACTTCTTCTCTTGTAATACCTTGACTTTCTTCTTATATCATTTTTCCTTTCTTAAATAGCTGTTTACTTGCTGCAGAACTTCTTAGTTATGGTTCATGAACTAAGTAGTTAAAGTAAAACCCCTGATAGATAAAAACACATTTATATTGACAAATCAACTCTATAATCTATTGATTGGGTTTCACATCTTCCCTCTTTCTTTCCTATGTTTTTATTATCTCTTTCTTCATTAGATATTTCCTTTCTTTAACATTTGCTTACTTGTTGTAAAACTATACAGCTATGGTTCATGAATTGCATGGTTAAAGTAAAACCCCAAAATAGATACTAGCATATTTTATTGACAAATCATACACGGGAGCCTCACCGGTAAATGAAGAAGATTTATCTCACGACTGCCTAGGTTTTCAACTATTCAGAAAATCTAGCCAACACTATACTTGGGTGAGTATTGTATCAATACCACCTATCAGATGAGTATTGGCACAACTCCCTTTCACACATTATATGGATATGATGCTTCATCATTTGTGGACCTCGTATTGTCAGATAGCTGAGCTCCCAAATCTCGTGATTGGTTACAAGAGAACTAGAATATTTTGAAGGCCCTCAAGGAGAATCTACAAAATGCACAGAATCAACAGAAAATTTATGTAGACAGATACAGGGTTGAGAGGTCTTTTGAGGTAGGAAATTTGGTCTTTCTACGATTGCAACCCTACAGGAATCCTCACTTAAAAAGAGCAGTGCTGAGAAATTGAAACCGCGATTCTATGAGCCATATAGGATAGTACAGAGGATTGGTACAGTTGCATGTGAGTCGGAGCTTCCAAAACAAAGCAGGATACACAATTCTTCCATCTTTTGTGCCTCAAAAGGGAACTTGGACAACATAGTGTACCTTCTACAACCTTTCCACCTTTGGATGAGGAGAGAAATTTGGTTTTAGAACCAGAGACTATTATTGAGGTGAGGAAAGGAAGCTCCAAAACAAGGTTATTACAGAATTTCTAGTGCGGTGGAAGGATTTGTAACTTTAGGATGCTACTTCGGAGGTAGTGCAGATTCTAAAGCATCCTGGTTTGCATTTGCTTGTGGGACAACAAATTTTGGGAAGGGAAGATTGTAATGTCCCCATTCCTACGCAGGAGGCTTAACTCATTCTTATCCTTGGTCGTACCCAAGAGGCTAAAGACGTTGGAGGCTATTGGGTATGAATTTTTGCACCATCTTCACCTTATGTTATATTTTGTCATTGACTTGGGTAATGGGTGAATATGTGGTACTTTATGTTGTATTTCATTGTTAGGATAACTTAAGTCATTTTTTTTAACAAGTGGACAATAAAGTCATTTAAGTTATAATTTTTGAACGTGATAAATTCCCAAAAAGGGGCGTTAGGGATTCTTTGGCCTTTTTGGAGTTAATAAAGGCTTCTTTTATGGCGAGCATTAGATTTGCCCTAATTTGGATCAGATCTACGGTGGAGATTATAACATCTTTTTGGAAGATGATTATAAATTTCCCCTTGAGGTTGTTTGAGGAAATATCAGATCTACTTCTATTTTCAGATTTTGCTTGTGCAAACCCTAGAGCTACATGTTCTAGGAGTTCTCTTACTTGTGGAGGTCAGAGTCTGCATGATCCCTAGCTTTGGTGGTGAGAGATCCATTCCTAGCTAGTAGAGTATTCTTCAGTGAGGGTTTTAGATCCATATCCCTAACTTGTTGTTCGTATTCAGAGATATTTAATATTTCCAGCCTTCTACATTCAGATTTGGAACACATATTTTATTGAGTTTTGTCTACTCAGTTCCAGATTCGAGGAGCAGTTTTAGGTGCCTTCCACCCATTGGAAAATTGTGCTTGAATATACAATGGATAGATATTAGTTTATATATCTTTTGAGTTATCATTTGTACTCAGATTCCAAGTTTTTTCAGATTTATTATTTTGTAAGTTTGAGCTATATTTTCATCATTAAAAATTTAATTATCGAAATTTCAGAAATCTGATTGGATATTTTATTTATATATATATATTTAGCCATCTTGGGTATTAATTTCGTCAAATTTGAGTAGTTGGAAGTGATAGATCTCAATTTTGCACTAGGCGTTGGGGTTTGGGTGTTTTCAGATTTTGTTCATTGTTGTCATAAAAATCATAATTTCAGTCTGCAGCTATTTTTGGGATTTATCCCGAAAAGGGGATATTTCATCGTATACAACCGGTTTCACCTAATCAATTTTACCTATGTCCTCTAGAAGAAGGTCAAGGAAATGGGTGACACAAGGGGTCCAAAAGAGTGATAGATGCATCTCTTATAGTAGTCTCCCAACCACCACGTATGTAGTTGCACTGTTAGTTACAACTTGCACAACATTCTGGACACCCATCTCTAAGACAACCTTCTCTAACATAAGATTCAAAATATTTGCAGCCTTTGTTACGTTAAAGTCATCAATTAACTTAAAAAAACCCATCTCACCATTTAAAGCCGCTAAAAAATTGATGAGGGTGTGGTTCCTTTGATGTGTCTAGCCATCTGAAGGAATGGTGCATCCATATATTTTTCCAGTAGTTCCTTTGATTTTCTAGGGTTAATGTTGCATCTGCAGTTGCATCTTGGAGCAATTTCCTACTTCAGTCTCTTAAAGAAGTTGCCTTGTACCCTATACGCTCTTCAACCACATTGAAGGGAAGGTTATTATAACACTATAAATTTGCACATACATTATATTCTTCCTTGCACACATCCTTCATCATGCACTACGACCTTATTCGCCACATTGAAAGAAAAGGGTGCCTTGTATCGTTTCCATGCCATTGTCAATGTTGTCACCAAATCCTTCCACTATGAGCTATTTGCGACATTGAAGGGAAGGTTGTTGTAGTACAAGAAATTTGCACATGCCTTATCTACTTTCTTGTGCACATCTTTGTTCCAATCTATACCTTGCAACAAAGGTTGTGCCCTAGCTATGTTTCTAGGTACAAAAAAACTATATATCCCTTTATTCAAACTTGATGAACTGGATGTGCCTCGTATCTGTGGACCACAACTAGAGCCCACAATCGTTGTTGCATTGACCTATAATTCCTTTTCCTTTTCAGGGCTAATGGTTGCTTGCACCCTTGCCCTATCCAATTTCTTTTCATCCAACGTTGCCAACTCTACCTTCATGTCTCACTATGCTTTTGTCGTAAAATTCAGACATACTATGATGGCGCAACAAATAATAGATGCAAGATGATACGTGAAGTGATTGATGCCCTTAGAAACCTTCCTCCTGTAGAAATTACAAATTACAGTCCTTGAAACCTCTTCATGTAAAACATACTTTCAAGCAACAACACAGCTATTAGCAAGAATGGTTCCGGTTAGTGATTTTAAGCTTGATGTCAAACTTGATGTTGGGCTAGATGCCATTGTATGCTAAGTTCTAATTTGTAGCACAATACACGTTTAATTTTTGTGAAAAGCATTTAAAAACCGTAAAGTTGATTAAAATTTTGTTAGGAATTAGTTGTTAGTGCGTACATTATAAATATATCAGAGGTATGTTAGTGAATAATTGTATTTGTGTTGGATAAAAATGATATGTGAGTTGTTTCAACAACTCACGTAAAGATACTCTACGAGAAAGATTTTAGGATAGAGGTTTGTTGAAAGAGATTATGTTGAGATTGTATTTGTTAAGGCCGATTCCTTGTTAATAGGAGTTCCATAGCCTATAAATGTAATATATCTACATTGAAAAAGAAAATTTATCAATTAGAGAGTTTATTATTGTGTTTAATTTGTGCATAATTGAACTAAACTTTTCATTTGGTATCAGAGCAGGTTTCTATGTCTTTAATATGATTTAATTTGGATCGAGGGCAACTCAACTGATGAGAGTGTTTTTAGTATTGATAGATTATTATATGTTTAGTGTGAAGCTTCCCATATTCTTCTTGCGAGAGTTTTTGAGTGATATGATGTTTTCTTAAGGTAATTTGTTTTTATTAAAGTATTCGTACTTTGAGTAGGGAGATCTGCCAATTTTCGTGTACAGTCAACTCTCGAAGTCCACGAGCTCATGGCAACGTGATCCATCCTTCTTGACGGCCAAACTAACCATTGCAGTCATTACAAATACGTTTATGTTATTGGTGCCGTGACTTGCAACCCGTGAATTTGTTTGTGAAAGTTGAATCATTTGTGGAGATCAATCGATTCCCAAAGCATAGCCACAGTTGCATTCTCCTCATGCCACTACAGCTGTCACCGAATTGCATGTTTTGGCTATGATGTGAGATCAACTCATGCGCATTCTTTGCGGTGATATCGCCCCCAATATTTTCTACCAGCCCATGAGATCTTATGATGCCATTTAAATTTCGATGTGAAATCTTTTGAAGTGATCCATTTGTGCTTTGTGTGCCTCTCTTCTGCATAATTAGTAGTTGAAGACTCATCGATCATAGTCGACCTGTGTACTTATCTCGGTGTATCTCCATCGCCATCAGCTACATGAGAGTATGGGATATTGCATTTCGTTTAGTCAGACTCTTACGGAAAGTAGTGGGTTTGTAGTTTGGTGGATGCAATTTCTGATACATGCTAATTAAAGTCAAACTTTTGCATCTTCATGTTATCTCTGTCACTTGCAAGTCATAGAAGCCCATTGCTGGTTCAATCTGCTCCATCAAAGCTAACACCAATATTCAACAAGCTTTTAATAGCTTAACATTGTTTGGTCTCCTATTCAATCTCTTATCATATTTCATGTCTTGCGTATTTGCTACCCTGGGGAATTCCAAGCCATTCAAAGCCACCTGTTATAGACACCATCATTGGATCAAGCCAAGTAAGGCGCGGCCCAAGTTGTGGTGGTCTGCGGTTACCTTCTTGCATACAGTCATCTTTTCCATGTTGGCTCTGGACCTAGACTTTATAAACACCATTAAGGTACTCGGTTCGTGATGAGGCTTCGTCTTTATTGTAAATCTGTTCTTCACATTTCAAGAAGTGGATTTATAATTTAAGGTTTTATAGAGTTCGGACAATTCGTGCTGTTTAATATTATTTAGGTTTGCGACATTGAGTATATAGTTGTATGTGGGTTTGCTGATTTAGGAAAATAATAGCTTGTCAATTGGTAATATTCGTGTGAGTAAGTAGCTAAGACACCATAGGATGGAGACAATGAATGTTGGAGGTCAATCAACGACATCTTTTCAGCCATTAATGACCAGACTGCACATTTATAGAGTGGTAAATTAATAGTTCCAAAACAACTAATATCGACGGGGACTCCTAGTGGCAATGGAAGTTTCCTATGTAGTGCGTGATTGAGTGGCAACGATTGGCTATATATGTAACAATGAGAACCCATGTCTTGTTCCTCAATTTTCCTTTTTATTAGTTTTTGAGTGGTTTGTAATCACAGTTTCAGTATTTTCCCTTGATATAAATATGTAGTGGAGAATCATATCAGAGTGTTGTAGCAACATGATACTCGAGAAGAGGTTGTAATTCATCCTGTGTAAAACCATTTGTATATGTAGGATGAACAAATGTGTGTATGTCTCTATTCACACCTAGGTTGTTGGCTTGTTCTATGTAAAACCATATGTGATAGATGTGGAGAATGAATACATGAGTGGTTGCTTGCTCATAATTGGGTGGTGGTTGTACCCATTCATGGAAGTCATATGTGAGAATACAACTTTGTTGAGTACATGTGCAAGCCTGATGTTGCTCAATTGTAAGTTTGGATGCACAAGCCCGATGCAACGCATGTGTGAGTCAAGTTCATGAGCAAGCTCCATGGCAACATGTTGCAGTTTTGGAGTGTGATTGTTTTCAACCATGTTCGCACTAAGGGGGGGATGTTAGGAATTAGTTGTTAGTGCATACATTATAAATATGCATAGAGGTATGTTAGTGAATAATTATGTGTGTTAAAATAAAATAATATGAGTTGTGAGTTGTTTCAACAACTCATGTAGAGATACTCTAGGAGAGAGATTTTCGGATAGAGGTTGGTTGAGAGAGCACATGTTAGGATTGTGTTTGTTAAGGTAGACACCTTGTTAATAGGATATCTATAACCTATAAATGTAATATCTCTTTTGAATAAGACGATCTATCAATTAGAGAGTTTATTATTGTGTTTAATGATTTACATTTGTTTCCCATTCTGCTTTCCCCACCCTTGCTCTTCTCCTCCCTCAGACCCCCTCTTTGCATCTCTTTCTCTCGCACAATTTCTCTCCCTTTTGTTCAATTTCTTTGATGCATCCCCTTCAATGTTTCCATTTTACTTTTCACATACAATTGACAACGATTTTAATATTGCATTTCAAATTGTGGAGAAGAACATTATCAATAAGTATTGACAAAAACATAGGTAAATATGGCAAATGTTTGAGACCGGACTCAAACAAAACAGTCCACCAACCATAAGAAGGCAAAAAAATCAGAGATAGCAAAAGAAGGAAGGCATTAGCTCGGATGGGTCAGGCGAACCTCCCATGTCGAACAAGTTCGATAAACTTTTGGAGCTCCAACCAAATGGTGGATTAATTCTTCTTGATACCTATTTTAAGGTTGCCTCCTTTTTTTTCAAGTGGACAAGGTGGGAGATGAAACGAAGCCAATCGAGGTGTGCAATCATGGAAGACAATGGGCTTGGAGGATTTGGCTTTCGAAATAGTTCATCCGTTGAGGAAGAGGAACTTAGAAGGGGATAATACCAAGACTGACAAGGACATAAATCTTCAATGAGTTCTCAGTTTTAGAAGGCGAATAGAATGCTGAAAGGCCATTTCACCAAGCCCTGCAAAAGGTAGTACTCACAGCCCTAGAAGATAAGATTTTGGGCCTCGACATGAAAGCAAATTGGAGAACGAACTATTAGAAGTATAAATATTGGGTAAATATCCAAAGCAAGGAGGGGAGGTTGATAGACACCCTTATAAATTATAATAGATCCCTTGAGAAGGTCTGTTCAGTCCCAGATCATAATGAAAATGGCAGCTCCACGCTATCTTCACTAAATGGTAAATAGGAAGATGGATTGTTAGGAGATACTCTAGAAAAAATGCTTTCTAAGACCCCACCTTTTGTAGATGAGCTGAGTATTAAAACAACTAAAATATTGTCTCTCTGAACAGACGTTGGAAAAGATAGAGCAAAGGAAGACCCAACAACGAGGTTGAATCAAGAGAGGCTGAGTTGGACAAAGCTAATTATACACTTGGACTCTGCACCCAGAACTCGCTCCAAAAACCGTAACTGAAGTTACTTTCTGTGAACAGAAGTGGGCTTAACAGTCCCAATAACCACAAATTGTTGAAGAGCCTCATAAAAGGTATCAAACTAAGTATTTTGTCCCTCCAAGAAATCAAGACGTCTAATTGTAAATTTAGGTCTATCAAAAATAACTTTTCAAAAAAAAAAGGTGTTGTGGCTGTTGTAAGTTCAATTGGAGCTTTTGGTGGTTTGGCTACTCTTTGGGATCCCTAAGAGCTCAAAGGTGATGTATTAGTTAACAATCCCCATCATCTGACCGTTTTCTATACTAATCTGTAAGATGGATCTGTTTGGATTCACTCAAATATTTATGCTCCTAATGCTAAGTCTCGCCGGAGAAAACTATTATGGAATGAAATAAACTTTTTTTTACGTCTGATTGCAAGGATGTGAAATGGTTGGTGATGGAAGTTTTCAACTCCCCCATCTGCTGGCAATATGCAAGATTTGGCCAATTTCATTATTGACGGATCTCATAGTTACGAAATTCGGCCGGGTCTACACAAAATCTGATCGGATTTTTCAGCCGACCTGGAGAAATTTTGTTCCGGTCGGCCCTAATTTAAGGGAAAAAATTATTTATTATTTTTAAAATAAATTTATATATTTTTAGAAAAAAATAGTCAACTATCAACCTTATATATTAAAAAATATAACATTTTATATAACATTATTAAAGTTTTTTGTTGTATTTGTCAAATTTTTATACGTGTAAAATTCAACTCATATATATTAAGAGCTGGATTTTTCTGAACCTTTTCAAAAAAATTGGAGTATAGATTTTTTTACCCTCCCGAACGGATTTGGATTTCCAAACCTAGTAACTATGCTAACAGTAACCTGGTGGATGTGGAGTTAAGGGGCCATGTTTACACTTGGTCTAATAGGCGTATGGGGGATGATTTTATTCACGTCAAATTGGATCGTTGTTTATTTTCCGTTGATTGGCTTTTATCTTAGAGTTGTTTCCTTTCTTTTATGCGAAGATTTGGGTCTAATCATAACCCCATTCTGCTTAATATGCAATTAGGGGAAGCCAAATTTCCTTTCAGATTTGAGTTAATGTGGATGTAACACCCGGACTTGGAAAGAAAATCTCCATTTGGTGGCGAACTGAGTGCAGAGGGACAACTATGTACATGGTTAGCACAAAAAACATAAAAATGAAACAAAAGAGCAAAATCTCAAAGGAGCTAACAGTATTGGAGGATTAAATTCAAACGAAGGCTTGAACCAAACTCGTTTTTGTAAAGAAAAGAGGCTTTTAGTGAATCTCATTCTATTTTGGCCAAGGAAGAAATCTTTTGGACGCACAAATCTAGAGCCTTATGATTGGTCGATGGGGACCAAAGCACTAAATTATTTCACATTTCCACAATGTGTTGAAGGATCAAGATTAAAATCTCTTAAATTCTCCAACTGGATGGTTCAGAATAATCTGAAATGTTATTCGTTATGGCTGAAGTGGTCAACTTATTTATAAATCTCTTTTTAGCCTCTAGACCCCTGTTTGAAGGTTTAGAAGAGACTATTTTTGCCCCCATCATGTTACTTGTTATCTAACAAGATAACTAGGACCTAGTGGATCAGAGGAATAGGTTAGCTTATCGGTCTTCTCTATGGAGAGAACAAAAACTCCATGATCGGAAATGAAATTATAATCAATAATTGTTAGGAAACCATAGATTATGCAGAAATAAATATGTACAAAGTAGAATAATAAAATATCAGTTTAGAATAGAGTAAAATAAAATATACAATATACCATACATGCAAGAGACGAATACCAATTTTACGTGGTAAAACTCCAGCAGAGAGCTTAGGGAAACATCCACGGTGCAAGATATCAAGCTTTGTTAACTCAAGATGAACAAATTACATGCAAACTCATTCTAAGAAACTTTAGATCTCCACAAATATATACATCTAATTGGCGAAGTATAGTTAGGATTCCTCCTAAAAATAGAGTGGAAAAACACCATTAGGACTTTCCTTTCTAAAAATAGAATTCGTCTTTCTAGAAACAAGGGATTGACTCCTTTATTTTTGCCATGGGGGCTCCGCCCCCGAACCCTCGCCAAGGGGGCTCCATAACATGTTGTTGCCCCCCCTGAACCCCTTGCGACATGAGTGGGGGGGCAAGCCCCCCCACACCCCCACTTTAATAAGTGAGGTACAAACCGCGCTGCAAAGGGATCCAAATAGTAACTTTGTTGGCACATTTATAACAATAATTATAGCAAAAAAATACAATAATTCATAACATTCGACACTTACTCGAGGACAAGAGACTAAAAATCTCATCTATTATGCAAATGTGAATGAGGAGTATGTCGACTCTGTCATTGATTTGATCGAATTATGCCTAGTCCCACCTAGTGTTGTCAAAAGAGGGATTGGGATGGGATGCAATTATCAACTTCCCCAAGATGATATGTGTTCTTTCATGCTTTTTAAAATGAATTTTTTAATAATTAATACTTTCAAGCATGGTTTATAAATTACTTTTAAGTGTGTTATCCTTATTTCAGGAAAATTATTCAACCAAGAAAGTGTCTCTAAGGTGTGTGTGTGTGTGTGTGTGTGTGTGTGTGTGTGTGTGTGTGTGTGTGTCATGTGTCATGTGTGTGTGTGTCTTAAAGGAAAATCTAAATTATATATTAATCACTATATCAGTCTTAATGTATGTCTTAAAGGAAAATCTAATATTGTCATGGGGATATAAACAAGGCGTGAACATCTATCAACTGCATACTAGAGAAGAGACTTTTCTCAAATAAATACTAATATTGTCATGGGGATATAAACAGGGTGTGAACATCCACCAATGCATACTAGGAGAAGGGATTTTTGTCAGATGTTGTAGTTACAGATCTGACAAAAATCCCTTCTCCAGTATGCATTGGTGGATGTTCGCACCCTGTTAAAAACCACATGACAGTATTATTATTTATCTGAGAAAAGTCTCTTCTCTAGTATGCAGTTGTTAGATGTTCACGCCTTGTTAAAAAACCACATGGCAATATTAGTATTATTTCTTACGGAATTTGCAACTACAACATCCGACAAAAGTCCTTTATCCATTATGCATTGGTGGATCTTCACACCTTGTTTAAAACCACATGACCATATTAGTATTATTTAAAGATAATTAAGATTGATATAGTTTTTTTGTTGTTTACATTTTCTTTAAGACAACAAACAATGATAAACACACACATCTTTTATGACATTTGCAATTACGACATCTGACAAAAGTCCCTTCTCCAATATGCATTGGTGGATGTTCACACCATGTTTTAAACCACGTGATAGTATTAGTATTATTTAAAGATAATTAAGATTTCAATATAGTTTTTATTTTTCATTTATGTTTTCCTTTAAAACACCAAACAATGATTATATATAAGAGACACGCGAGAGCCTCATTTCAACAGTTAGGTTGGGCTTGCGTCCCTTCCCTCCAGGTGAAATATATAGAGGGTTTATTTCAGTTTCGGTACATGCCTCCTTCAACTAAATCTTCTATATGGCATGGTGTGAATGAGGTTGAGATTTGTGGTGGATGACATTGAAATTTATTAATATCTATTTGAATCATTAGAATGGAGAGGGGAGGATAGTGCTAGTAGATGGGAAGACTCTAGGATGCAACCAAATTTAGGGGCATTGCATTGAGTGGGTAAAGCATTCTAGTGCCTCTCACAATTGTGTGCTCTCAAACTACCTAGAAATGAAATCGTTATAGCTCCCAAAACTGTGTTTCATTATTCAAATCTTGGCTATGATGTAATGTCCCCTTTTCCTGCGCCAAAGGCCTAAGGGTCAAGCGAGTCCAAGCCGTGGTCATATCCCAGGGGCGGGGGATGCTGGGGGCTACTGAGAAGGGGCCACATGGTACTAATATTCATGTTTGACATTTGGGGGTCACTTTTGGATCATGGCGACTAAAAGGGGGAAAGTAACTTAAGTCACTTTATTTTATTGGCCCCTCCATAGAAAGAAATGTCGTATTGAGTCTGTTGGGGCTCTTTTGCCTCAGGGAAGTATATAAGGAGATGGGGGAGTAAAGAAAGACACTTTTTGCATATACATTTTATTGACCCCTTCTCGTGCAGCTGTTGTTGTTGCGCTTCTACAGCTTGTGGAGTCAAATCCCACATGGACCCTAGTTTCGGTGGTGAGAAACCCGTCCCTAGCTAGCAGGGCATTCTTTGGTAGTGAGAGATCTACCCTAGTCTGTCATTTTGGAGCCGCTTTCAGGGCCATGCGACATAGACATTAACAGAGGTTTCAGAGGATGGATTTTGGGGTGTTTTTAGGGCATTTGAGGAAGATAATTAGTGGGCTTTCGGATCAGATTCACGTCAGCGATTTGGGGTAGGGCGTGGTAGCTCGTTGAAGGTGCCTCCATCAATTACTAGCCCCTCTTCCAAGTGTGGCAACTTGCAGCCTTTATTTTGGGGTTTTCCAGACAGCTGTTTCCAGATCTAAAGGAGCAGTCTTTATTTGGAGGGTTTCCCAGTCGGCCATTCCCAGATCTGAAGGTGGAAATACTATTTCCTATATCTGTCACTGTTATCTCCAAAGACCCTTAATTTCTACTTCGATATTTGGAGAGTTACGAATCTCTGTAGTTTTCCCACTATCTAGGGCATGTTGTGCTTTTTCTGGCAGCTTTAATCTCTGTGAAAGTCCCGAAACAGTTTCCTTATGTCATTTATAATAATATCAAGCTCTATTTAAATTTTCAAGTATTTCGGGTGGACATTTTGGCAAATATTAAGTTTCTTTAGTTCATTGTCCCAACTGTAAAAATTTGGTAAAATTAGTATTTTATGTGGCTGCAAGTTTTCATATATTTGGTGCATTTTAAAGTGGTATCCCATTAGGGATACTTCATATGATGTGGATGGGGGAGACAAGGTAGTCTAGACGAAGGAATAAAATAAAGAAAATAAAGGAGGAGAATTTGGAAATACATAATTTGAATATACTTGAGAACTTGGAAGAGGAAATAAATTGAAGAAATCATATAGGTATATGGTATTTCAATAATTAGGTTGGAATCTTAGGACATTCCATTCACTGAAAGGAACACCCACAATGTTGAGTTTTGGGGAATTCACCAAATTGAAGTCAAGCGGGTGTTTGTGACGGTCAAAGTTCCCAAACCTTTCTCCCACCATATAAAATTTGTAGCCATGAACACGCATGGGATGATTACCACCGATGAAAATTTTACCTCCCCGAAACACCACATACATAGTCAAGTTGTATTGCAACACTTTCACTTGCATTGCGTCGATTACAGGAGTCCAAAGACGTTGAGGTATGTTTTTCCCCCATGTAATTGAATATCACAAATGAAGAGGGGGGACAATTGGCCCTGAACACATTGTTTCTATTGCAATAAATACTATCAGTATATTCCTAATACCCTAAGAGAGAACCATATATTTCATTGCATAGTAGTGACAGATTAAAAAATAAATAGAGAAATAATAAAAAGCCAACCTGGACAAGAAGCTAAAGGGCGTAGTGTTGTAATTCACTTCTCTCTTTATTTGTTCCTCTATTACCATCTTCAGAAGAAAAAAAACTCCTCTTTTTTCATATGCGCGACTCAAAATGGTAACATTGAACTATATGACTATGGAGTGAAAATATAGAGTAGAGGGAAGAAGAATGGGAAATGCAAGAGGAGAGGAATATGCTTGATGGAAATGGAGAGTTTCTTAGTCATTTCACAATGAAAGATGAGCTTTGAAATTGGGTGTGGACATCTGCCAGAACACTATAGAGAACAAACCTGTGTTAGACGTTTTAGTTGCAAGTTCCCTAATAGATATATATGTAAAATGTTGAAGCATGTTCAAATAGTTCAACAAAATACTTGAAATAAATGTTGACTATGGACTGGAATGACAACATACACAAACAATCACCCTTAATAAATATAATACACAACTATCACATCTACAAACATTTCTCTTTTATTTTGATTGTACCACTTTTTTCTATGGAAAATGATTTCCTTTTTATTCCAAACGTGTCGCATTTTTCTTATAAGATTCAAGAACGTACGGAAATCGACATGACGCATGATCATGACTATCATTTGCTTACAATAACCTTTTCTAAAAGGACCAAAGGGATGGTCCCATGGAGGAGGTTTGTTGTGTATATGTTTTCCCCCAAAGTACAGGTTAATTGACAAGTTTTTATTTGAAGGCATTTATATTTATCAAGCATATAATATGTGTCACATAAAAATCACCCAAATCGAAAGTTTTTATTAAAAATAGTTATTTTCCTAAATTTATGATATTGTTGGATAGAGGAAATTTTGTACTCAATAATTACTAAACTCACTTGCAATAGATTAAAAATAACTTTGACAACTGTTTTAGTGATTCACACCGTCCCAACCCTTCCAAAGGATTAACATTTGTAGGAAGAAGCATAACTTAATAGTTAACGTGTAAAAAATAATAATAATTTTTTATATTCACTTGTCATGATTTACATGTCATGTACATTCTATATGCCACTCATTAGTCTCATAAATAATGTAAAAACAATCCTAACTTAATGAAAAAAATCAATCTAAATACATTATTTAAAAATATACTTTGTTTGATTAGTCCTACAAGATTCAAACCCTCCTATAAATTTGAATTCTACAAAATTCAAAAAATAATAATTTATTTATTTGGTCCCTTTTCATTATGGGAAAGATTGGATCAATATAAACCCTTCCCCCTGAAATTAAAGACTAACCCTTAAAATTGATCATTGTTATTTTTTTGTTTAAAGGGCAAAGCGAATTTAAAAAATTCTTAATAAACATCTGCGAGTATTAAAACATGCATTGTTTTAGATAGGAATTGAAATTGACTCTTGGGACTCTACATTATGCTTAATGATTCCAATAGGCCATAAAATTTACTGCTAATAATGTTTTTCAGCAAATTGTAAAATTTTCTAGTTATTGATGTTAAAGGTTTATTTTTCTTTATTTAGCTAATCAACAATCACATATTCTAGACATATTTTGAGTTAGAAGCCCATATTTCTAGGAAATATTTTCACACCCAACATTGTGGTGTAGCTAAATTGAGGCAACCAATTATTTATCTAAATTCATATTTTCACACCCAACATTGTGGGTGTAGCTAAATTCAGAAGAAAAGAACTCTTTTTTCATATGCGCGACTCAAAATGGTAACACTGAACTATATGACTATGGAGTGAAAATATAGAGTAGAGGGAAGAAGAATGGGAAATGCAAGAGGAGAGGAATATGCTTGATGGAAATGGAGAGTTTCTTAGTCATTTCACAATGAAAGATGAGCTTTGAAATTGGGTGTGGACATCTGCCAGAACACTATAGAGAACAAACCTGTGTTAGACGTTTTAGTTGCAAGTTCCCTAATAGATATATATGTAAAATGTTGAAGCATGTTCAAATAGTTCAACAAAATACTTGAAATAAATGTTGACTATGGACTGGAATGACAACATACACAACAAATCACCCTTAATAAATATAATACACAACTATCACATCTACAAACATTTCTCTTTTATTTTGATTGTACCACTTTTTTCTATGGAAAATGATTTCCTTTTTATTCCAAACGTGTCGCATTTTTCTTATAAGATTCAAGAACGTACGGAAATCGACATGACGCATGATCGTGACTATCAGTTTGCTTACAATAACCTTTTCTAAAAGGACCAAAGGGAATGGTCCCATGGAGGAGGTTGTTGTGTATATGTTTTCCCCCCAAAGTACAGGTTAATTGACAATTTTTTATTTGAAGGCATTTATATTTATCAAGCATATAATATGTGTCACATTAAAAATCACCCAAATCGAAAGTTTTTATTAAAAATAGTTATTTTTTCCCTAAATTTATGATATTGTTGGATAGAGGAAATTTTGTACTCAATAATTACTAAACTCACTTGCAATAGATTAAAAATAACTTTGACAGCTGTTTTTAGTGATTCACACCGTCCCAACCCTTCCAAAGGATTAACATTTGTAGGAAGAAGCATAACTTAATAGTTAACGTGTAAAAAATAATAATAATTTTTTTATATTCACTTGTCATGATTTACATGTCATGTACATTCTATATGCCACTCATCAGTCTCATAAATAATGTAAAAAACATCCTAACTTAATGAAAAAAATCAATCTAAATACATTATTTTAAAAATATACTTTGTTTGATTAGTCCTACAAGATTCAAACCTCTCCTATAAATTGAATTCTACAAAATTCAAAAAATAATAATTTATTTATTTGGTCCCTTTTCATTATGGAAAGATTGGATCAATATAAACCCTTCCACCTGAAATTAAGACTAACCCTTAAAATTTGATCATTGTTATTTTTTGTTTAAAGGGCAAAGCGAATTTAAAAATTCTTAATAAACATCTGCTAGTATTAAAACATGCATTGTTTTAGATAGGAATTGAAATTGACTCTTGGGACTCTACATTATGCTTAATGATTCCAATAGGCCATACAAATTTACTGCTAATAATGTTTTTCAGCAAATTGTAAAATTTTCTAGTTATTGATGTTAAAAGTTTATTTTTCTTTTATTTAGCTGATCAAACAATCACAATATTCTAGACATATTTTGGAGTTAGAAGCCCATATTTCTATGGAAATATTTTCACACCCAACATTGTGGTGTAGCTAAATTGAGGCAACCAATTATTTATCTAAATTCATATTTTCACACCCAACATTGTGGTGTAGCTAAATTCAGAAGAAAAGAACTCTTTTTTCATATGCGCGACTCAAAATGGTAACACTGAACTATATGACTATGGAGTGAAAATATAGAGTAGAGGGAAGAAGAATGGGAAATGCAAGAGGAGAGGAATATGCTTGATGGAAATGGAGAGTTTCTTAGTCATTTCACAATGAAAGATGAGCTTTGAAATTGGGTGTGGACATCTGCCAGAACACTATAGAGAACAAACCTGTGTTAGACGTTTTAGTTGCAAGTTCCCTAATAGATATATATGTAAAATGTTGAAGCATGTTCAAATAGTTCAACAAAATACCTGAAATAAATGTTGACTATGGACTGGAATGACAACATACACAACAAATCACCCTTAATAAATATAATACACAACTATCACATCTACAAACATTTCTTTTTTATTCTGAATGTACCACTTTTTTCTATCGAAAATGATTTCCTTTTTATTCCAAACGTTTCGCATTTTTCTTATAAGATTCAAGAACGTACGGAAATCGACATGATGCATGATCGTGACTATCAGTTTGCTTACAATAACCTTTTCTAAAAGGACCAAAGGGAATGGTCCCATGGAGGAGGTTGTTGTGTATATGTTTTCCCCCCCAAAGTACAGGTTAATTGACAATTTTTTATTCGAAGGCATTTATATTTATCAAGCATATAATATGTGTCACATTAAAAATCACCAAAATCGAAAGTTTTTATTAAAAATATTTATTTTCCTAAATTTATGATATTGTTGGATAGAGGAAATTTTTGTACTCAATAATTACTAAACTCACTTGCAATAGATTAAAAATAACTGTGACAACTGTTTTTAGTGATTCACACCGTCCCAACCCTTCCAAAGGATTAACATTTGTATGAAGAAGCATAACTTCATAGTTAACGTGTAAAAAATAATAATAATTATTTTATATTCACTTGTCATTATTTACAAGTCATGTACATTCTATATGCCACTCATCAGTCTCATAAATAATGTAAAAACATCCTAACTTAATGATAAAAAATCAATCTAAATACATTATTTTAAAAAATATACTTTGTTTGATTAGTCCTACAAGATTCAAACCTCTCCTATAAATTGAATTCTACAAAATTCAATAAAAATAATAATTTATTTATTTGGCCCCTTTTTCATTATGGAAAGATTGGATCAATATAAAACCCTTCCACCTGAAATTAAGACTAACCCTTAAAAATTTGATCAATTGTTATTTTTTGTTTAAAGGGCAAAGCGAATTTAAAAATTCTTAATAAACATCTGCTAGTATTAAAAAATGCATTGTTTTAGATAGGAATTGAAATTGACTCTTGGGACTCTACATTATGCTTAATGATTCCAATAGGCCATACAAATTTACTGCTAATAATGTTTTTCAGCAAATTGTAAAATTTTCTAGTTATTGATGTTAAAGGTTTATTTTTCTTTTATTTAGCTGATCAAACAATCACAATATTCTAGACATGTTTTGGAGTTAGAAGCCCATATTTCTATGGAAATATTTTCACACCCAACTGTTTCGCACGGAATGTTTCGGCTCCACAGAATAGACTTGCTTCTATCCTATCATTCCTTTGAGAAACAGATAAGGGTTAGGGCTAGGAGGAATACCTGTTGAATGTTGAGATGGTGTGCGCGTACCGTAGAGAAAGATCAGATCGACTGCGAAGAACTCCTTTTTGTCTTGGAAGGACTACCTGTAAGTAAGAATACAAGACCACAAGATTTTAATTAGACAACAAATGAGGGATCTGCCTTAGGCCCAGGAAATATAAAAACTTCCTTTCGAAGGTGGTCAGTTCCCCTTTTAATACGATTCAACACAAATGATAATAAAGAAAGCTATTGCAAAATCACGATTTAGGTATCTCGTTACAAAGCAATAGAAACTAAACTATCAATAATAAAGCGTCACGTTGTTTGTTCGGTTACTGGTCGTTGATACGTTCAGGTTGAGTTATAGGGATAAACCAGGCTGGATTTGGGGTTGTTAGGTGGCAAATAGGCAAGCAAAAGGTTTTGGGGGTATAAGTCACAGTGACCGACGATGGTCATTAGGTAACCGACCACGGTTAAAGAACCGCTACCGGTAGAGGATAAAACGATACCGGTAGGGCAGCAATCTAAGTGCTTCTGGATAGAAGTTGGTTGTAAGGTGATTGTGGGGTTATTAGGATTGGTGGATGGCTGAAGGGGATGATGGGAGGATAGGGAAGACTCAGAGTGAGGTAAAATGGCCTTCTGGGCAATATCCGGGTGTGTGGGTGAAGGTTAAGTGCAGTTGTAGCTGGTAGTAGATCTAGGAATAAACTTATGATTACTATTAATCAACAGGCTCAAGAAAATGGTGCTTAGAAACATATAACATACTACTTACTTGCCCCTGATGTAGATGCAAGTTTCAGGATTGTGATGATGAAGACAGGACCAAAGTTGGATGCAGTTTCCTCCTCTGATGCTCGGATGAGTGTTACTGGGCTCTGGTTATTCAGTTGCAGTCTTGGGCTTGATGTCCTTCTCTGCAATCTCTTCTTGTTTCTTCACTTGTCTCTGCTTCGGCCTAGCGAAATCTGGATTCTCTCGATGATTTATCCTTCTCCTGATCAAATGAAAATCCGGTCCTTGTTTTTGGTTGGAAGTGGCCATTTACGGGGAACCGATGGCGGTTATGCAACCGACGGCGGTCGAGTAGGAACCGGTATCGGTCCGGTCAAAGCGGGCTATTTTTGGTAAAATAGCCAGCTTTCCCTCCTTTTCTTCCGAGGGATTGGTAGCGGGCTTGATCAAGTCATTATGAAGTTGGATTTTAGGTGCGGATGAGGAGTAATTAGTCATAGGTGTGGAATTGGACCAAGTTATAGGTCTTAATTAGGTTAGTTATAGGGTTAAGACTAGGTCATGATGAGGTGGCGACATGAGGTGGCAGGTATGGTGATGTGGATTAATAAATAATTGTGTAATTAATAAGGTAATTAATAAATAATATGTGTAAGGTTGAGGTGGTGAGGTTAGGTTGCGAAATGCGATGAGGGTCACAAGGGGTCGTAAGACACAAATTTGGTGTCTACATTAGCCCCTTATTGTCGTGTAGTTTGTTTTGTAAAGCTTGCAACGGACAATAATAAGAAGTGGTTACTCCTGTTAAGGGTATAGGTAATCCCCCTCAAATCTATCACAGATTGAGGTAGCGTGAAATCAGGGATAGGGTTGATAAAGGGTAAATGGTGTTGAGATGAGGGTGAGATGGTGGGGTAGGTCCAAAGAAGCAGACGCACGTTAAAATGCAATAGTGCGACTAGGGTACATGATTTGACGAGCAAAACAGCAATGCATAGGCAAAGGTCGATAGTTTATCCAAACAAGGGTGATATAATCCTGGTATCCAAGGCATAGGATGTAGCTCCAGGGTATATACCATGGTAAGGTACAGGAACGTTTAGGCATGTTTCGGCAGTACCAAATGGTTGGGTTGGTTGAGATAAACGTTACGGTCTAGGTCTAGGCAAAGTTGGTCGACAGATCAAGTCAAGGACCCTAATCATGCTAAAACACGAACAGGTGAGCTTGATTGAACAGAAAGGCTACTGGGTGGATAAAAGTGTATGTTGTTGATGTTGGGCGAAGTAGTTAAGTGGTACGGCCCTTGGGTCGGGCTAATTGATGAGTGAGGGCCATGGGTCGGGCCAAGTTGTTGGGTTGCAGCCGTGGGTCGGGCCAAATGGTTGGGGTGAGGCCTTGGGTCGGGGCCAAGTTGTTGGGTTAACGGCCTTGGGTCGGGCCAAATGGTGTGGTTGCGGCCTTGGGTCGGGCCAAAATGGTTGGGTTGCGGCCTTGGGTCGGGCCAAAATGGTTGGGTTGCGGCCTTAGGTCGGGCCAAATAGGTTGGTTACGGCCTTGGGTCGGGCCAAATGGTGTGGTCGCGGCCTTGGGTCGGGCCAAATGGTTGGGTTGCGGCCTTGGGTCGGGCCAAATAGGTTGGTTGCGGCCTTGGGTCGGGCCAATGAAGTTAACAAGGGGTTGTCAACGAAGGTGGATATAGGCGATGTTGGTAGAAAGGGCTATTAGTAAAGAAGGGCCGAAATTGGGGTAGAGGTGAGATAAAACCGATGTCGATTATCTATGACCGATATCGGTTAGGGGATCGATACCGGTTTCTTAGGGCACAATAAAATCGATATCGGTTATGGGCGAAAAACCTATAAAAAGAAAAAATACGGCCTGTCATTGTCACTTTTGCAATTTGGAAACCAATTTGAGTTGTCTGACGTTGGAGAGTGAAGATTGAAGCATTGGTTGCGTGAGGTGGTGTTATTTGACTGGAGGAGTTAGTTGTTAGTGGGCCCGAGTGAGGAGGAGGCAGCAGTTGATTGGTGGAGGACCCAGAAGAGCACATTTGGAGCCATGGCACAACCAGGAGGAGCAGGAGGGGCTGGACCAGCTGGACCACCACCACCCATCCCTCCACGACGACGTGTCGTCGTACGGGTAGGGTCGAAACCCCTCATTGTGTGTATTTTATTGCATTATGCTATATTTGGGGTTTGGGTAGGAATGTACATTTTAGAGAAAATAATTAAGAAATGGAAATGATTTGAAAAAGGGAGAGGGTAGATGGGTTAAATAGGTCAAGGCAGTAGGGTGGGTAGGTTTTTAGGGTATTTGGGTGGGTAAATTGGTAGAAAAATGACAAAATGTAGGTGGGGGGGCTGCGCGGGGTTCGGCTCCGGGAAGTTACAGCGACCGATGTCGGTCGCTAAGCGAATTTTTGGGGTCGGGTCGCAAAATTTTTGGGACCGGCGTCGATTTTGTCCGTGGACCGGCATCGATCGGTCGGGGACCTCGGTCGGTTATGGGTGACCAGTACCGGTCCCTGAGTAATTTTTAGCTATTTTTGTTGGTTTAGGTTATGTTGTTGTTTTGGAGTTTTTGGTGGTGATTTGGGTATGGTTTGGGTTGGGGTGGGGGTGTTGTGGTATTGTTTGGGTGTTTCAGTATAGGTGTGGTCCTGACTTAGGTTTCTGTCAATTTGTTGGTGTGGGTTGTGATTTTGTTCTTGAATTTTTGGATGTGGTTTGGGTATTTGGGCATGGTGTAGGGTGTTTGAGTATGGTTTGGGTTGTGTTGTTGTTTTAAGTTTGTAGATGTGGTTAAGGTATTTAGGCATGGTTTGGGTCGTTTGAGTATGGTGTGGGTTGTTTGTTTGGGTGTGAAGAGGGAAGGGGGAATAGCATAGAAGTTTTTTAGGGGAAGATAGATGGGCGTAGACGTGTGGTATGGAGTCGGGTTGTGGTCGGGTGGATAAGAAAGGGGATATAGAGAGGTAAAGTAGATGTTGTGATAAAGAGTAGGGCTAATGTAGTGGGTTGGTTTTGCAGGCACGTCAGCAGCTGACAATGCGGGACAGGATGCCCCCCACTGTTGAGCCGGATGCGACCCACACGTGTCCGCAGCACACTAGGGTATCATGCGCGAGGTGGGACTCGGCGGAGTCCAGCGGTACAGAGCGATCGATAGGGATCATAGTTTGATGGTCGCCCTCATCGAGAGATGGGATCCGGCGACCAATGTGTTCCATCTCCTGACTGGGGAGATGACTATCACATTGGAGGATGTGTATTGCATCCTTCGACTGCCGATTGAGGGAGAGGCAGTCTTCCAGGTAGATTCAGAGACGGCCATGGACAGCATCCTACAGGTGTTCGGGGATGCAGCTGCGAACTACTGACATATCACAGTGCGAGCATCGCGTATGGGGATATGTACCGTGCCCATCGCCATGAGACACGGCTTGCCGTGCTGATGATGATCGGGATCACCTGCTTCGGCCCTCCCAGACTCAGAGGGAGGCCGCTTTCCACGGGCACTTATGGGGGTCTTACATGAGATGGTGGAGGAGCACACCTGTTATGCTTGGGCACCAGTATACCTGGTACAGTTGTATCGAGAGTTGTGGGGCTATCGCCGGATGAGGCGATTCGGGATTGTTCACGGCACAAATCCCGTCATGGACTTGTTGGATGGTATAGGTGACCTCCGCGCCGGTTAGACATCGAAGGAGGATGCCATCAAAGCCACGTTTATAGAGGAGTCCCCCCATGACAACATAACGAGAAACACTTTTAAGAAAAGCATGTTTACCGTTACTAGTAAGGTCAAGTGGGAGAACAGAGGTTGTAAGGTAGTCGTGAAATTGGTGGTACCAGGTATCCTGCGAATTAGTAGACACATTATTTATCATACAAACAACCGGGGCTGAGTAGGATGGGGCAAAAAGTTGTTGGACCAAGATGAATATGTCAGAGTCAGTTGGTGAGGCAGGAATTTGCGAGGCTAAGCAAGCCATAGTATCCGCAAATTTGTTAGTGGAGCGGGGAATGGTCTGGATAGAATAACGAGTAAATGAGGTCAAAAGTGAATCCACGTAATGTTTGTACTTTTGAAGTTCCTCATTCTTACATTGGTAGATGCCCATAACTTGATTGACTACCAATTGAGAGTCGCCAAAAATATTAATGGATTTGACACCTAAGTGTAACGCAACCTGGAGACCCAAAACAAGGGCCTCGTATTCTGCTGTATTATTAGTGCAGGGGAAATCAAGCCGGAATGAAAGAGGCATAGGTTCAGCGTCAAGAGGGAATGAGAACAACGCCAGCTCCTCCGCCGCGCTGGCATTTAGATCCATCGAAGAAGAGGGTCATTTGATATGACTCTTCCCTGAGTGAAAGAGTGGCGATGAGTTCGTCGGGGAAATTAAAATTGGTGAATTGTTCCCCAGGTAAAGGGGCCTCCGCAAGTTGGTCTGCAATAGTTTGTCCTTTGATTGACTTCTGTTGTACAAACTCAAGGTCGAGGTCGGCGAGGAGCATAAGCCATCGGGCGATGCGTTGGTTTAGATGTGGTTTGGCATACATATAATGAATGGGGTCCGTGTTGGTGATGACAAAAGTTTTGTGATTCAGGAGGTAATGTCGGAGTTTGGTGGCTACGAATGATAGGGCTAGGCACAATTTTTCTACATGTGTATACCTAGTCTCGTAATCCATGAGAGTACGACTTATATAATAAACGGCTTGTTCTCGACGTGCCGAGTCCCGATGTGCGAGCATAGCTCCTATAGCATGGTCAGTGGCAGAAAGGTAAAGGTAGAAAGGACGATCATCCTGAGGTGGAATAAGCACGGGTGGCTGCAAGAGATAGGATTTGAGAGCTTCAAAGGCTTGGTGACACTCTTCACTCCATTGAAAGGCAATGTCCTTTTTAAGAAGGTGATGGAAAGGTTGACATCGATCCGAGAGTTGGGAGATGAAACGCCGGATGGATTGAAGTTTACCCTGCAAACTACGCAATTGTTTGAGGTTTTTGGGTGGGGGCATTTCTAGGATAGCTTTGACTTTAGATGGATCGACCTCAATGCCACGCAAAGAGACGATAAAGCCAAGAAGTTTTCCCGAAAGAACACCAAAGACACATTTCTTTGGTTGAAGCCGGACTGAATATTGTAACAGGCGATCGAAAATAATGGTTAAAACATCGAGATGTTCACTGCGATGTTTAGATTTGCCAAGAAGATCATCGACATAATCCTCAAGGATAGTGTGCATAATGTCATGAAAAATGTAAGTCATAGCCCGCTGATAGGTAGCACCAGCATTCTTAAGGCCAAATGGCATGACACGATAACAGAAGGTTCCCCAAGGAGTTATGAAGGCAGTTTTATGTTGATCGGCCGGGGCTACCAAAATTTGATTGTATCCCGAAAAACCATCCATGAGAGAAAGCATTTCATGGCCCGCAGTGAGATCAACAAGTTGATCAATACTTGGGAGGGGGAAGTCATCCTTGGGGCAAGCGAGGTTAAGGTCTCAGAAATCTGTGCATATCTGAAGTCCCCCCGTCGCTTTAGTGACAGGTACGATGTTAGAAATCCATTGAGGATAGTCAATAGGCAAGATGAAGGAAACAGAAAGAAGTCGTTGAAGCTCTTCTTTGACCAAGAGGGCAATGCGTGGATGCATTTTTCTCAGTTTTTGTTTGACTGGTTTGGAATCGGGGTTTAGGGTGATGTTATGGACAGCAATGGTAGGATCAATTCCTGGCATGTCAGCGTAGGACCAAGCGAAAGCTTGGTTGCGGGTACGGAGAAAGGTAGTAAAGGCGGCTTGTTCTGATGTGTTAAGGGATTGTCCGATCTTCACAATGTGAGGATCCTCCTCTGTGTGGATGTTGATTTCTATAGTCGACTCATTCAACATGGTTTGAGTTTCAGATGGTAAGGCGCGTTGAATATAGGAGTCATCCGCACCAAGGTAAGTGAGGATGGAGTCGTCATCCTGGCACTCAACAACATTAATCGAAGGCGAATCCTCTTCGATCATGTCTGGATACAGAAGGGGAAGAGAAGATGGGTCCTCATTATCGCGTTGATAAGTGAGAGGACCTATGAAGATAGCATTTATGAAAAAAAAAAGTTAGGAGGGATAGATTCAGGGTCTATCGACTCTGTGGGTGATGATGGCAAAGTGGGTGATGATGGTTTGGTAGGGGTGACGTCGTCTTCTTCCAGGATACAACTGACACGAGGTGTCTCCTGTGTAGGTGTTTCAGGAAAACCGAGACCACTGCGATCATTGTGTTTGCGTGTAGTCACGGGAATGAGTGTATGTCGGCCTTGTTCATAAAGACCAAAACCAAAGCCTTTCCAAGCACAGCGAGTCAAGAAGGTGAGGGCGAAACGACGATTTGTCAAGTATTGAAAATCGGATTGGAAGGGAACCACACCAAGAGGAGGTTCAGGGGTAATGGAGGATGCGTCAACACCCCCATACGTTAGGTTGGTGCGGCAATGGGGTGGTCCGTAAGAGATTACCTCCCCCACGCGACGGTCGTAGGTGGGATGTGCATGTAACTGTCCGTACTCCTGTGGGGTATGGAAAGAGCTAACGTTATATAGGCGGTACTCCCCCAGCGTAAGGCATTGAAAAACATCTACTAAGGGGTCGGAGGTTGGGATGTTATCTGCGGGAAAGGAAGTAATATTTGTAACGGCGGTTTCATTGGTTGAAGGTGTAGGTGCGTCGGAAGTGGATGGCTGGGTTGGATGAATGGGTGTCTTGACTGGTACAAGCACATCATTAGGGCGATACAACATATTGCAAGTTTTGAAGGGGGGAGGATCAGCTTTTACGGTGTAGGACTTCCCCTCGTACTCAAATTTTATGCATCTATGTAAGGTGGAGGGAACGCATCCCATAGCCCGGATCCAAGGGCGGCCTAACAACATATTGTATTGGAACTCTCCCTCAAGGACATAGAAGAGTTCGGGTAAAGTACGTGGTCCTACACGAATGTTAAGGATCACGGTGCCTAAAGTAGAAGTAATAGCATCATTGAATGATCGCAACATGATGGGGTTGGCACACATGCAACTAGAAGGGATATTCATTTGTTGGAAGGCTTTTGAAGAGATGATGTTTAGGCTAGCGCCCCCGTCAATCATAACACGACGTACCTGAATATCCCGAACGTACGCTGAGATGAAAAGAGCAGGGTCAGGATCTTCGGCACCAAAGTCGATAATTTCATCTTCGGAGAAACTGACAGCAGCGGCTTGCTGTACAGAGACAGAAGTGGTTGGGGAGATAGATTGTTTGGTGAGCGAAGCAACATGATTGGGTGTTAGAATAGAGGTAACAGGCAAGGTTTCATTAGGTAAAACCTCTATCCCTTGAAGGATCTCAACGAGAGCTTGTCGATGAGATTCAGAAGTCTGAATGAGATCATACAATGTCATTTTTACAGGCGATTGGTGAAGCTGTTTGATCATAGTTCGATGGGCAATGCCATTAGAGACGGGATAGGCGGGTCCGCGAATAACCACTTTAGGTGGTGGTGCAATCGGGATGGTGGACGGAGAAAGAGATGCCGCAGGTGTGTTTTCTTTCACTTTCCCATTGTTTTTCTGCCCTCGAGTAGCAACACTAATCATATTGATCTCGTGAATACGAGAGGAGGAAGATGGTAGGGATAGGTCATGGTTTTCGAGAGGTGGGGCTGTAATAATGATAGATCTTGGTGAGGCGGGGACAGGTGGTATAGGAGAGGGAATTGAAGCTAAAGGTCTCTCTCTTCGTAAGTTGTCTTTCTTAACTTTTCTATCTGAGAGAGGTGACGGACGAAGTATGGTTTTCAACGCTTTGCATCCCTCTACGTCATGTCCTGGTGTGCGGTGGTAAGCGCAGATTTTAGACTCATCGTAACCTATAGGTCGAGGTTTAGATGGATCATAAGGTCTAAGTGGGGGTAGGGAAATGGTCGCATTCTCCACCAACATAGCAAGGATTTTGGCGTAAGACCCTTTGAGTGGGTCAAAGTCAGAGGAAAATGAGGCTATTGACTGGGTCGATTCTGGTGATGACGTGGTGTGGTTGGTTTGTATGGGGGGTGGTTTAGCCAAGGAGTTTTGATAATGGGTTTTAACTAACCGTGGTTTCTTTGACGTAGAGGCTATGTTTAGCTGGTTGGATGATGAGGCCACAGATGATGTGGTATCAGAAAACAACCACGGAGAAATAGGAGTGACAGAAAACAAATCTTTTGATGATGGAATTTGTTTATGGTTGATAGGTGGACAGGATACGCGGGGTGACGGTGTTGCTATACCCTTGGATTTCTGTATGGGTGCAGAAGGCGTAGGTCGCTTTAAAGAAAACGCAGGAGGTATGATATATTGATGTAAGGTAGAGGGATGGGGTCCCAATATGGAAGGTAGGTGTGACGACGAGGGTTTTAGTTGTGTTAGAGGCATAGATTGAGGAGATTGAGTCTGTCTCCTAATGGGATGGACGGCTTTATTTTTAGATAAATCAAGCCGCTTAGGTGGGTGTGTTAGACTAGGTATGGGTGAGGTCCCAAGCGTAGGGGAAGATTTGGCTAAGTTAATAGAAGTGGATGAGGTATTTGGTAGAGATGAGGGGGGTGAAGATGAGGACATGGGCATTTTAAGCTTCTGTAAACACTTCGGGTATATGGTAGAGGCATCAGGATCGGTCATTTGCATTTGAGTAGAATATGGCGTACTCAAACGTTCCCATAGGACCTGTCTATCTTCTGTGGAATGACAGTCCTCACGTGTGAATAGGAACTTTTGTATGGAAGAAAGGTGGGTTGTGATTCCGGTCCACTGTGGGTGTGATACAAGGGGTATATGAGGCACTGTATCAATGGGCGTTAAGAGGTCAACCGGTTGCTGAAAAGATTTAGGTGATGAAGGACTAATAGGTAGGAGGGCGTGTTTGAGAGGATCTGTCATGTTTAAAGAATGTGGTGATGTCGGTTCAAGAGGTTTCTCGTCTAAGGATGACAAAAGAAGTGGCGAGCCTTCCTCTTGTACAGCAAGAATGGTAGAAGGAGACGTTTGGGAAATAGATAAATTAGATAACATCCGCTCACAGTCTTGCAAGGATGTGGTGTAAGAAGGCTCATTTGTGAGAAGGGAACTCTGGGCAGTTAATTCCTTGATGGGTAAAGGAACGGCAAGGATTTCAGTTTGTCTTGATGGCGAGGAAGGGGGTTCGGTTTCCTGCGTTAGTGAAGAGGTTTGATTCAGAATTTGTTCGATAGAGGTCTTTGGCTGGGAATCGAAGACTGCATGGATCTCATGAACACTCTCCTCGGCTAAGATATCTTGGTTTAGATTACTGTTAGAAGAATGATTCGGGAATGGTTTGTTGAATATTTTCAAATTTCGGTTAGCAGGGGCGTTAGGATTATCGAGGGCTATATCCCCTGCATCAACCATTTCCTGCACTATGTTTTTCAACATCTTGCAGTTCTCATGACTGTGTCCCTTCACGCGGTGGAAGTTACAGAAGTCATTTTCTTTGTACCAAGAAGGTATGGCGCGAGTGGAATCAAACCCGGAATGAGGTTTAACAGGAGGTAAGGTAATGGCTCCTGCTTTGAGCAATTTTTCCAATATCACACCATATGTTTCTCCCAAGGGAGTGTAGTTGATGGGTTCTGCTTTATACTTATAGGTGGTTTTTGGCGGGGTATTAGACGGTGGTTGGGATTTGACCATCACCGCGTGCACGGCCCCTTTTGATTTCGAAGCAGTCGATGGGTGAGGATTGGTGGTGTTAGGTTTGTTGGTGGAATCTTGGGTTCGGAAAGTGGGGTTTTTGTTACGCAACCGCAATTTCTCTTCCTCTAAGGCTCGAATCTCTAGTTTTCGAGCCATAGTAAAGGCCTCGTCAAATGTACGGAAAGTTTGAATTTGGAGGGTAGGAGAGATGTGCTTAGCGCAGGCCCGCGTAAACAGTTCGATAAGTTCGGTCTGAGGCAAGGCATACGTAAGTTGGTTGATAAGGCCCCGCCATCGTCCAACGAAATCTGCGATAGATTCGTCTTCAAATTGTCGGATGGCATAGAGGTCGGTGATAGATACTTTCTTGGCAATGTTAATGGAGAAATGATCCAAGAAAGATTGGGCTAGCTGGTTAAAAGAGAAGATTGAGTGCTGGGTTAAAGCACTGTACCACTCCAAGGCGGGTCCTGATAAGGACATGGGAAAGGTGCGGAGTAGTAAAGCGTCGTCGTGAGCAATCAGATAGCAGGCATGTCTAAATGATCGCAAGTGTTGTTGAGGGTCCTCCTTACTGTTAAAACGGGTAAATTTTGGTAATTCCCATTGAGGAGGATATGAATGAAGGGGGACTGAAGGGTGGATAGGCTCCCGACAAACTTGCTCGTATGTCAAGGCGCTACGACTTCCTGAAACAGAAGCCTCCAGGTTTTGCATTTTGTCCATCATTTGTTTAATTAAATCAGTAGTTGGATGAGATGATGGTGTGGTTGTGGTAAACGGAGGCAAATTGGGCCAAGGGCCACCGCTAGACAATGGTGGGGTTAAATGTTGATAAGGTATGGAGGACGACTGTGTTGAGGCAACCGAATAGGGATGTCCTATATAAGCTGTTGAGGTTACCGGATATGTGTGTGGAAATGAAAAGGTGGGCGGAGCTTGAGAAGGAAAGCTCGTGTGGATAGGTGGCAGAGAGCAAGTCATGAACGGAACAGTCTGCAAGAGAGACGAGGTAGGAGCAGTCGGCGGTAATGACATGTTGGGCCCAAGATTAACCAAAGGAAAGCCAATCTGTGCCGTATGGACCCCTGAAGCTGCTGAGGTAGACGACGGGACTAAGGATGCGGAAGGCAAAGCGGAGTTATCAGGTGGAGAAGGGGCTAAATGAGCAGCTATACTGATAGGCATGCCAACAAGGAGTTGACCGTCAGGTGTACGGTCAAGGGCATGAGACAAATAGTATTGTACAGCGCTAGGATTAGCATCCAGAAATTTGGCAAATTCTTTATCTCCCACAGGAATTTTAGGAACCTCGCTGGTGTCCGTAGGATTCCCCACAGAATGTGAAGGGGGTGATTCAGGCAAAGGAACAGAGCAAGCATGTGAAACCATGGCGGCGGCTTGCTTTCGAGTGATAACAACCATGGACAGGAGTTCACAGTAGGGTTTCAATCTATCAGGAACAGAAACAGACTCAGACTGGTGAAATTGGTAGGTTGCTGGTTTGTCAGGAACTGTAAAAGACAGTAACCGATATCGGTCTGATAACCGATGTCGGTTAGACTATAGCCGACGTCGGTCAGTTAACCGATGTCGGTGTAATAAGACTGGTATAAGAAAATATAAGAAGCTGCTGATTTGATTGTTAACAACGCTCAGTATATTTATCAAATTGTTCTAAGGTAATCACAGAAGACAGTGTATAACAGAGAAAACAGAACTGAAAACAAACAAGATGCACACGCAAATCCAGAGACTAACCCTAGGGTTAATTTTAATTATTGTGGGCTTATGCCTTTAGACGCGGAATGATGTCAATCCTAAACAAAAGACTTAGGGGAAATGTCAAGTTTGTTTTGGCTTATAAGGTTACCTCAATCGGGCGGAGGAATACCGCGGAAAAGGGGGGATGTTTTGAGCTGTTGTGTTAATTGTGAAGTGATTCGGTATGTGTTGTGCAGTGAAAGTAAGATTAATTTCCTGTCAATACCGTGGAAATCACCCCCACGTGTACGACCTGTTACTTAGTCTATGTTCACTAGAATTGAAAACAGCAAGCAAGAATGTAATGCACGTGTTTTAAACCCAAATCGAAAATGATATTCGATGAAGCAAATGAGATGACTTTCACTAATGCGAAACTAGGAAAGCAAGACAAATTCTTTACTAAATATAACAAAAACAGCAACAGCAAGTATGCTTCCTAAAATGAAAGCAAGCAAGAGAAACAGAAACCCGAAATGGGTCCCACCGGGCGTGCCAAAATGTTTCGCACGGAATGTTTCGGCTCTGCAGAATAGACTTGCTTCTATCCTATCATTCCTTTGAGAAACAGATAAGGGTTAGGGCTAGGAGGAATACCTGTTGAATGTTGAGATGGTGTGCGCGTACCGTAGAGAAAGATCAGATCGACTGCGAAGAACTCCTTTTTGTCTTGGAAGGACTACCTGCAAGTAAGAATACAAGACCACAAGATTTTAATTAGACAACAAATGAGGGATCTGCCTTAGGCCCAGGAAATATAAAAACTTCCTTTCGAAGGTGGTCAGTTCCCCTTTTAATACGATTTAACACAAATGATAATATAGAAAGCTATTGCAAAATCATGATTTAGGTATCTCGTTACAAAGCAATAGAAACTAAACTATCAATAATAAAGCGTCACGTTGTTTGTTCGGTTACTGGTCGTTGATACGTTCAGGTTGAGTTATAGGGATAAACCAGGCTGGATTTGGGGTTGTTAGGTGGCAAATAGGCAAGCAAAAGGTTTTGGGGTATAAGTCACAGTGACCGATGGCGGTCACTAGGTAACCGACCACGGTTAGAGAACCGCTGCCGGTAGAGGATAAACGATACCGGTAGGGTCAGCAATCTAAGTGCTTCTGGATAGAGGTTGGTTGCAAGGTGATTGTGGGGTTATTAAGATTGGGGGATGGCTGAGGGGAATGATGGGAGGATAGGGAAGACTCAGAGTGTGGTAAAATGGCCTTCTGGGCAATATCAGGGTGTGTGGGTGAAGGTTAAGTGCAGTATGGCTGGTAGTAGATCTAGGAATAAACTTATGATTACTATTAATCAACAGGCTCAAGAAAATGGTGCTTAGAAACATATAACATACTACTTACTTGCCCCTGATGTAGATGCAAGTTTCAGGACTGTGATGATGAAGACAGGACCCAAGTTGGATGCAGTTTCCTCTTCTGATGCTCGGATGAGTGTTACTGGGCTCTGGTTATTCAGTTGCAGTCTTGGGCTTGATGTCCTTCTCTGCAATCTCTTCTTGTTTCTTCACTTGTCTCTGCTCGGCCAAGCAAAATCTGGATTCTCTCGATGATTTCTCCTTCTCCCGATCAAATGAAAATCCGATCCTTTGTTTTTGGTTGGAAGTGGTCATTTACGGGGAACCGATGGCGGTTACGCAACCGACGGCGGTCGAGTAGGAACCGGTATCGGTCCGGTCAAAGCGGGCTATTTTTGGTAAAATAGCCAGCTTTCCCTCCTTTTCTTCCGAGGGATTGGTAGCGGGCTTGGTCAAGTCATTATGAAGTTGGTTTTAGGTGCGGATGAGGAGTAATTAGTCATAGGTGTGGAATTGGACCAAGTTATAGGTCTTAATTAGGTTAGTTTAGGGTTAAGACTAGGTCATGATGAGGTGGCGACATGAGGTGGCAGGTATGGTGATGTGGATTTATTAATTATAAGGTAATTAATAAATAATTGTGTAAGGTTTAGGTGGTGAGGTTAGGTTGCTCACAATGAAAGATGAGCTTTGAAATTGGGTGTGGACATCTGCCAGAACACTATAGAGAACAAACCTGTGTTAGACGTTTTAGTTGCAAGTTCCCTAATAGATATATATGTAAAATGTCGAAGCATGTTCAAATAGTTCAACAAAATACCTGAAATAAATGTTGACTATGGACTGGAATGACAACATACACAACAAATCACCCTTAATAAATATAATACACAACTATCACATCTACAAACATTTCTTTTTTATTCTGAATGTACCACTTTTTTCTATGGAAAATGATTTCCTTTTTATTCCAAACGTTTCACATTTTTCTTATAAGATTCAAGAACGTACGGAAATCGACATGACGCATGATCGTGACTATCAGTTTGCTTACAATAACCTTTTCTAAAAGGACCAAAGGGAATGGTCCCATGGAGGAGGTTGTTGTGTATATGTTTTCCCCCCAAAGTACAGGTTAATTGACAATTTTTTATTCGAAGGCATTTATATTTATTAAGCATATAATATGTGTCACATTAAAAATCACCCAAATCGAAAGTTTTTATTAAAAATATTTATTTTCCTAAATTTATGATATTGTTGGATAGAGGACATTTTGTACTCAATAATTACTAAACTCACTTGCAATAGATTAAAAATAACTGTGACAACTGTTTTTAGTGATTCACACCGTCACAACCCTTCCCAAAGGATTAACATTTGTAGGAAGAAGCATAACTTAATAGTTAACGTGTAAAAAATAATAATAATTTTTTTATATGCACTTGTCATGATTTACATGTCATGTACATTCTATATGCCACTCATTAGTCTCATAAATAATGTAAAAACATCCTAACTTAATGAAAAAAATCAATCTAAATACATTATTTTAAAAATATACTTTGTTTGATTAGTCCTACAAGATTCAAACCTCTCCTATAAATTGAATTCTACAAAATTCAAAAAATAATAATTTATTTATTTGGTCCCTTTTCATTATGGAAAGATTGGATCAATATAAACCCTTCCACCTGAAATTAAGACTAACCCTTCAAATTTGATCATTGTTATTTTTTGTTTAAAGGGCAAAGCGAATTTAAAAATTCTTAATAAACATCTGATAGTATTAAAAAATGCATTGTTTTAGATAGGAATTGAAATTGACTCTTGGGACTCTACATTATGCTTAATGATTCCAATAGGCCATACAAATTTACTGCTAATAATGTTTTTCAGCAAATTGTAAAATTTTCTAGTTATTGATGTTACAGGTTTATTTTTCTTTTATTTAGCTGATCAAACAATCACAATATTCTAGACATGTTTTGGAGTTAGAAGCCCATATTTCTATGGAAATATTTTCACACCCAACATTGTGGTGTAGCTAAATTCAAAAGAAAAAAACTCCTCTTTTTTCATATGCGCGACTCAAAATGGTAACACTGAACTATATGACTATGGAGTGAAAATATAGAGTAGAGGGAAGAAGAATGGGAAATGCAAGAGGATAGGAATATGCTTGATGGAAATGGAGAGTTTCTTAGTCATTTCACAATGAAAGATGAGCTTTGAAATTGGGTGTGGACATCTGCCAAAACACTATAGAGAACAAACTTGTGCTAGTCGTTTTAGTTGCAAGTTCCCTAATAGATATATATGTAAAATGTCGAAGCATGTTCAAATAGTTCAACAAAATACCTGAAATAAATGTTGACTATGGACTGGAATGACAACATACACAACAAATCACCCTTAATAAATATAGTACACAACTATCACATCTACAAACATTTCTTTTTTATTCTGAATGTACCACTTTTTTCTATGGAAAATGATTTCCTTTTTATTCCAAACGTGTCGCATTTTTCTTATAAGATTCAAGAACGTACGGAAATCGACATGACGCATGATCGTGACTATCAGTTTGCTTACAATAACCTTTTCTAAAATGACCAAAGGGAATGGTCCCATGGAGGAGGTTGTTGTGTATATGTTTTCCCCCCAAAGTACAGGTTAATTGACAATTTTTTATTCGAAGGCATTTATATTTATCAAGCATATAATATGTGTCACATTAAAAATCACCAAAATCGAAAGTTTTTATTAAAAATATTTATTTTCCTAAATTTATGATATTGTTGGATAGAGGAAATTTTGTACTCAATAATTACTAAACTCACTTGCAATAGATTAAAAATAACTGTGACAACTGTTTTTAGTGATTCACACCGTCCCAACCCTTCCAAAGGATTAACATTTGTAGGAAGAAGCATAACTTAATATTTAACGTGTAAAAAATAATAATAATTTTTTTATATTCACTTGTCATTATTTACATGTCATGTACATTCTATATGCCACTCATCAGTCTCATAAATAATGTAAAAACATCCTAACTTAATGAAAAAAATCAATCTAAATACATTAGTTTAGAAATATACTTTGTTTGATTAGTCCTACAAGATTCGAACCTCTACTATAAATTGAATTCTACAAAATTCAAAAAATAATAATTTATTTATTTGGTCCCTTTTCATTATGGAAAGATTGGATCAATATAAACCCTTCCACCTGAAATTAAGACTAACCCTTCAAATTTGATCATTGTTATTTTTTGTTTAAAGGGTAAAGCGAATTTAAAAATTCTTAATAAACATCTGCTAGTATTAAAAAATGCATTGTTTTATATAGGAATTGAAATTGACTCTTGGGACTCTACATTATGCTTAATGATTCCAATAGGCCATACAAATTTACTGCTTATAATGTTTTTCAGCAAATTGTAAAATTTTCTAGTTATTGATGTTACAGGTTTATTTTTCTTTTATTTAGCTGATCAAACAATCACAATATTTTAGACATATTTTGGAGTTAGAAGCCCATATTTCTATGGAAATATTTTCACACCCAACATTGTGGTTTAGCTAAATTGAGGCAACCAATTATTTATCTCCACAGATTTTTTTTAAAAAAATGATAGATTCATTATTTAACACGGAATGTTTCAAAAACCATATCAGAGCAATCTCTTCTATGGGCATCTATTTGATCAATAAATAAAATCTTGCTATTTTGCTTCAGTCCTCTATCTCTTTGTGAATGATCGTGTTTTTCTATTTTCCATCTGTGAAACTGGTTCATACTCGTAAGACAACCACAAAGGCGAGCCTCCTTTGTAAGTTTCCAAGGTGAGCGCAGTATTAGTTAAAAGACCTGCTGAATCATTGCCACCTTATCCATAGCCTGTGGTTCTCAAAGTATTAGTGGTATTTAAGTATTACGGTCTTTTAATTTATTGGTTTGTTTTTTCTCTTAATGCATTCTTTTGTTTGTATTTAGTGTGGTTATTTTGTTTTAAAAATATTTTGTTTTCATTCACATTAAAATAAGTATTTACTTGGGTTTTGTTTAATTATTTTAAGTATTAATTCATGATTTTAGTTTATGTTTTATTTTCTTTTATTTGTTTGAGATTTTAGTGAAAGTTTATTTATTATATGTTTTACGGTAGTGTTATTAACTAGCAATTGCATGTAAGAAGTGCAATGTGAACGCGGATAGAATTGGGTGGAGTAAAGAGTGGAGGTGGTGGGAAGGGTCCATTTAGAGAATTCTAAATACCCATGCCATAGAAATATCAGATATTTCACATTAAAATGGTAAAACAAATAGTTAAACCGATAAATAGCATCTTGCTTCAGGATTCTTCACCATCAATTTTATTTCAATCTCTACAGCAATCTCAAATTTAACAGTATGATGATTACGTATTGGACAAGAAGTGCAATGTGAACACCGAAAGAATTGCGTGGAGAAGTAAAGAGTGGAGTTGGCGGGAAGGGTCCATTTAGAGAATTCTAAATAACCATGCCATAAAAATATCAGATATTTCACATTAAATAAGTAAAACAAATAGTTAAACCGATAAGTAACATGTTGCTCTAAGATCCTTCGCCATAAATTTTATTTCAATCTCTGCAGCAGCCTCAAATTTAGCAATCTGATGATTACAAATTGGACAATGGGCAACACATGCAAAGATGTGTTGCCATTTTACTCATATTTGCAGAGAGAGGAATCTCAGGGTTATTTAATTTATCTTCAACAGGTAGGCAGTTTAATTCTATTTTGTATATATGAATGAACACAAATATGTTGGACTTAACAATTTTAATCTTTACAAATACTAAAAGAGTGTGATCGGCACAAATAATGTAATTTATTTGAAAATAATCGATCCATTAAATATGTTCAATTTCCAAAAGTAGGAACCAAGTATAAATACAAAAAAAAAAAGAATTCCATGCATGCTTGCCTCCACTCAAATTAAAATTTATCCTTACGTCCTTTCCCTTCAAAATTAAGAATAAAAAAATACGACATATGGACAATAGCACTGGACGCATCTCATATACAGGTGGCTCCTGAATGAAATCTTCATTTTGGACAATACAATACACCAATAGCTTGCCATGCATGAACCTGTATTAGAAATAAGAACAAAAAAAGCAATATGATAAATTGAACTAAGACAAATCGATCTTTATGAGATGCATATTATAAAAAATTAGTCGAGCAGATGGATAAAATTATCGAATCCTTTTCTTACCAGATATTCCCGTCATAGTTAATCATGAAACCCTCGGGTTTCAGTCTTACCGTGTGGAAGAGCAATGGCGGAGAACAATTCCATATGTTTTGCCAGTTTATAAACACCTTACACTCTATGTGTGTGCAACGGTGGGAGATTTTGTTTATTTCAGCAGCGGAAATAACGATGTCACCGAAGCCTAATTAGAACACCAATTAAGATTGATGGCTCAGATCCCATCAAACATGAATGACCTTTGCAAAAGCTTATCCACCACTGATTTCAGTTAAAGAGTACAAGTGGCATGGGGTGCTCTTCCTCATAAGGCAAGCACCTTTGGAAGTAATTAGATTTTGTTTCCTCTCCACTTTACCAAATACTCCTTGAGCTCCTTGTGTGTTTTGATAACGTAGTGTCAATTATGCCTTTTCCTTCATCGTAAATTCTTTATGACACACTCTGTCCAATCCACTATTAATAATTAAAACCTTTAATATTTCCAATGTATAGTATAGTATGAATACAAATATACTACATTACATATGTTAGAGATATCAATTCCTAACATGTGATTCAATCTCATAAGATTTCTACACAAACTTCTGCAACATTTTGCATGTTTGAATTTTATTTCATTTGTTAAAGGCCATACCTACTTGGTATTCCAAGTTCCTTTTCTCATATGTTTGTTTCGCATTCATTTTCTAATGACTGCTCATGCACTTTGTAGTGTACGATTTCCATACGCTTTACAAAAATTTATTAATCTTCTTCATTATGCGGTAACTCTTTGAGCTCCCCCATTGCTCATAGGTGACTCCCAATGCTAACTGACTTATTATATATAATTCTATTTAAGAAATCACCAATTCCACACATATCAGTAAATTCAAGACATTTGTTTGTACATTAGTCTTTGGGTGATACACCCAAATGAATTTTAAATTTGTATTCATCTTCTTTCACGATGCTTGTAAAAGAAAATGGCCAAAAACTTAGTGTCCCTGTCAAATTCAATATTATAAATAAAACAAGGTTTTCTCATGATCTGAGTGAAGAAAACATTTACATGAATGTTAGTTGCATCAGGTATTCCTCCTACAAACAATGAAATGTGGCATCATATAGAATCTATCCACCACAAAAAAGTACTCTTGCTCAAAAATCCCAAATAAGCTTTTACACATGATTTGAATCATTCCATTTCCTCAAATCGTTGAAGACAGATATTGCATTGTGAATGTTGGTGTCAACGGTAATCACCCCAGCAATGTCGTGTAACATTTACATGCAACATTTCCATTCCCATTCCCACTCAACTTCAGCCAGCAGGCTTCCATACCATATTCTTTGCATTTCAGAACATCTCTAACCACCTATGTAATTTTTCCTTGACCTTGGATAACGCAAGTTTGTACGATGCTTTTCCCCAACATTATAAGAACCCCCTCTTTATTTGCACACTTGCTCTCCCTTTCGCGGATGTCTCACCACTCTCTTTAGAATCTCCTTCATCTCTAAATTCATATCTACACATGATCATTAATGAATAAAAACTCACACCAAAACTAATTAACTAAATAAATTAAACATAACACCAACTTTAAATAAACATACCGCAATTTGTTTTGTAGTTCATTCTCTGCTTGAGATTTCTTTACTTTCTGCCACGTATGCGAGGAGACATTGAAAACCACACTATATATTTTTAGGGGTGGTAAAGTAGTACATGTGGACACGAAATTACGAGGTGTTGGAAGGGCACCTCCGAAACTCAACACGTTGCCTCAAAAGAGGAGAGACCTGACAATGCAATAGAGGCGTAACCTCACGCACCCAACAAACATTTTGCCTGATTTTCAGATTTTAGTGCATGAAAAATGTTCTTTCTAACAGTACGGGGGCGTTCGTCATGAAGAAAGTAAAGCAGGATAGTGTCATGGCCTCCATACGACCATACCCATATACATCCAGCCAAAAACTTCGGAAGAAATTCCCTATCATTTTGCTTGTAAATAAAAAATAAATCATTTTAATTACATATAATTACAAATCTTACTATAGAGGATACATAAATTTGAGGGCAAATTTTTTAATATATAAAAAATCATACTCAATCCAAACATATTCTGTAGTAACCAGTAAAACAGAGGGGGCCATCTTGACCATCAATTCGAAGATGCCCAAGAACAAAGCCCCATCCAATATCACAAAGGAAGATGAAAAAAAACAGGCCATGAAAAATAACAGAGCCCCTCCGATGAATCCTCATTGGAAAAAGGATGCTGAAAATGTATTGATTACATTGGTGGGAAAGATTGAAGACAAACATGGAAGCATATTATCTAGCAATCTTGTTCAGAGAAAAGAAAAAATGATGAAATGTAAGTAAAGATTTTATAAGTGTTTTTCAAGACAATTTTTTTCTGAAAAATGGAATTGCTAAACTACACCATCCATTGACGGTGTACAGTATTGTAAGAAATACCATAACTTTTAAAGGAGAAATACGAATTACCTGCACATCTTTGGTCAGTGGGCACATCAGCAGGGACACCACATCTAGTGTTCAACTCCCTCCCCGCGCCATTTTCTGCTCAAATAATCTGCCAAACTGACTGAGATGCCCATGTATGCCATTCTCTCGGCAATTTCATTTCCAAAAATGAAAGCTGCAACAGTCCAGCCACCAGTCCTGGACAAGTCAGTGATAGGAGAGCCCTTTAAGTTAACCAGTGGTTCCGATGTCAAGTTTGTCTCCTCCTTTCTACAAATTCCACTCCCGGCCATTCTACAAATTCCACTAAATCCACCTGAATACACATTTACATTTACATTTACTACAGTGTGTTACTAAACACAAGTTTGGGGTGTGCTAAATTGACATAATAAATGAGAAAACAAATTAGTAACAAACAATTTACCTGGCCTTGTTGAATGGATGGAGTTCCCATTGTGGCCGCCATTGATGAAGAAAAAGAGCTAAGAGCACAGAAATATATTTCCCCCACAAGTCAATAGTATTTATCAGAAGGTGTTTATTTCCGATGAGTGCTATATTCAGTGGGACTTCGAATTTGAAAGCAAATCTCAAGCGTAGAAAAAGCAATGGCTATGTAAATATGGCTAGGGATTTACGAGGAGATCGGAAGAAATTAATTATAGATTGTTATGGCGTAATCCGCATTGAATGTTCTATTTTTTCAACCACAACAACCTTTGATAAGAGATAGTTAAATTAAAAAGCTAGTTCTTTTAACTTCAACCTAATGCACAAAATGAAATGCAAGAAGAGGGAAATTAAAATTTTCAGAATAAAATTATATCACATAGACATAGATAGAGATTGAAATAACACAAATACCTTTATGCTCAACCCAAACAGTGAAACCAACCTTCATTTCTTTGAAGAATTTTCATGAAAATCTACCAAAATAGCATGTTAATTTAAAGTGGAAGTTAATTTGTTCTTCTAAAGATTACAACCTCCTCTAAAACATGGAGTGCCTTCAATTTATCCTCTTTGTAAGTGTCATCCATTGCTTCTTTTTCTCACAATAATTCCCTTTCTTGACATATAACGAGTAACTGAATCCCTAATAACCCTATTTGTGAAATTTGGAACTGTATTTATCCAAGAAAGACGATGGTAATATGGTAGGTGATTTCCTTATTAAAATCTCTTATATTAAGACAACATGCAGAGTTTAACACCATATTTGCATTTCGCAAAAGTACTCTAAAATCTGCACCTTACCTGCCAATTATTGCTTTACTAAGCACGAAAACGCAATTAGATGTCTAACAAGAAACCGCAGTTCTTACAAACCCATGTTAAATATAAGCAGTGTATAACCATATTAATTCCCTATTAATATTGAGAACAAAGCTTCTGAAATATGGATGCCAAAAGGGCTTAATTCAATTACCTAAGATATCACTGGTGTAAAAAGCTTGCTGAGGAAGCCATGAAAACTACGCTGTGAATCCGCAGCATGTGAAGACCTTGATTTTATTTCCAACAGTGGGGAAGAATGAATTGGATGCGTGTATTTAAAGGCTATTGCATGGAAAATCTAAAAAACAAAACTTAAAAATAGTAAAATTGTTAAAAATAGAAAATCTGTAAAAAATAGCAGAGAAAAGCTAAATAGACAACACACTCGTCAAAACTGTCATAAGGCCGTCAAATTTGACATAGTCCTACGAATGTCTGCAAAGCCATTTCCCATAGGGGAAACTCCTTCGGCATAAAAACTAAAAGTTTTGTTTTGTTTTGTTTTTCATATTTATGCTTGGTTTTTAATGTTATTAGGATGTGTTTAAGTATATAAACTCAAGTTTTTAAGTATATAAACTCAAGTTTTTAAGTATAATTGAGCATGTTAATATAATTGATTTCTCGGATCAGTCAAAATTAGGCAATACAAAGAGTCAAATCAAAGTCTTATTGTCAAAATTAGTCGGCTTGTTATTTGAGTCTTTTATTAGCTAAGTCAAATTGAGTTCTTTTGCTGGCAGTCATGTCATCAAAATAGTCAAATTGTGAAAGAGTCATTGTCAAAATTGTGTAAAAAAATTTAAAAAAAATTGCCTCACGGACGCATTTTCGGTGTTACCCGACGTTGAGAAAATAACGTGTTTCACAATGTGGGGGGAGAGACAAAATAAACCCAATATGGAAACTATTGAGCGTCCAATTCAAATCTAGTTGAGCTAGTAGTATGTTATTGGAGGATGGAGGCAACAGAGGCAGGAGGACAATCAGTGTCCTCGAGTTCGTCACTACCTCAGAGGCCGCATATTGCTTTAGTGATGTCTTTTGTTATGTGTGATGAATAAGAACAAATGAGCATCCATGTTCCTGTGTGCAGTTCAATGTTTGTGTTTCCCCTGTGATGATGATGATGTGGAGATTTGTACCATTGATACTATAGCAGGAAGTGTTCTTGATCAGATTGATTTGATGGTTGATGTGAATTGGTTGATGGTTCCCAATCCATGTATTCACCTGGATAGGTTGATGGGTCCCTATTCGTGGATGTAGTTACCACAATCAGTGTTGAGGATCAAGACCATGTGCAGGCTATGGAGAGGCATGCCACTTGGATGAAGATGGTGTTTTTCCCCATGTTCGCACTAAGGGGGGAATGTTAGGAATTTTGGATTATTAGTGCTCCATAATTATATAATTGTAACGGATTTGTTTTGTTGTTGAAACAACTCACTGGAATATGAGAGTAGTTTCCTACTTTATAGGAAACTCTCTACCTATATATTTATCTATCTCGAATGAATTAATGGACAAATTATTATTATCATTTCGTTGTACAAATCCGGTTCATCCATTTTACCACCAAGTACTAACAATGGAATGTGAAGATTGCACTCCAATGCATAGTGAAGAAGCAGAACAAGACTTTGTAAGTCTCTTTGACATCTTTCCCATCAATTGTGCAATAGATGTACATGGAGAATCTGATCCACTTCATGGAAATTACCTAAGATTTCATAAAATGAGGTTTATGATAAATTATCTACAGTTCATTTAAGATAGTTGCCACTACTTTAAAAACTCGTGAATCTGTCATTCAAGTTTCTCAGACTAGTAATCATGAGTATGATATAACTCTGATAGATCCTGCAAACATCCAAGCTCCTAAAAAGAAAAAGACTTTTAAGTTTGCCCATATAGGATGTGTACAATTAGGTATTACTCATTTGTTTAGACTTGGCATAAATGTTTGTCTTGTGTTTTCTCATGGATTTAAGGTTTGAGAGTATTAAATATTCCTTATAAGCCACCATCCAAATTGGTCTACACAATGGCCCCATTTTGTTTGAAGTTTTCCATAATTATCCAGTCAACTTGCATAAAGAAGTCATGCTAAAGCAAGTCTTGCACTTGCACCTTATTACTACTGAATTGCATATGAAACATGGTGCATGCCCCTTAGCCATTCATTATAAAATCATCTACCAATTGGTCAATACCATGTATCTTGTTGTAAAACATGGTATTACTAAAGGCAACAACGTGGTGAGTTATGTCAGTTTAGAGAGCCATAACTCATATCCTAGTCTCAAATCAGAGTTCTCAAGAAATGGACATTATCTAAAAAGACAATAGATAAAGACCAACCCAAGTTGGAAAATGTTATAGCAGTACATGAATCCAAATCTGACATAGCTCTTTTTTTATCTAAAAGGACTCTTCCTCCATTATCCATATCCAGTTCTTCCAGATCTGATTGCTCATATTTTTCTGCAGTTGAGCCCTCATATAAAGACAAAGAGAAAATTTATGTCTGTAGCCACAACAGTTTGATTCATGATACCAATATTGTTTATCTCTAGTGCAAGGATTATAAACAAATTAATAAACAAAAATGCATTTCTTCAAATGGACCTATCAGTATGGCCTCCAAGCAAGTTAATATTCATGTATATAGTTCTCCTACTCTACCTCCTTTCGAAAGTAGTTAAGTTATCTCTCTAGATGAAAAGAAAAAGGTCATTTTTTGGTATCAAAGAACTGTATACAGACAAGTTTATCCCTTATAACCCTCCAAGATGTTGAATTGGACCAATAAAGTTGTCAAAATAGTACATGACAGGCTTAAGAACCAAAAATCATTATTGGCTGAAATGGAGAAAAATCTATAGGTGATAGAGTTACACCAAAAAAGATATTTACAATCTACCCTTCATCTGTTAAATACTAAAAAAGAATCTTTGTCCACAACTATACAGAAGTTTGATAAAAATCTAGAATCTATATCTAAATATGTGTTTGTTTTCCTTGAAATCCCTAAAATTGTTTCTAGTGAAGTCTTTAACATTGTCCAAACTCTTGTATCCCAATCTGATGATACAAAGAAAAAGATATCCTCCAAGATTGGAACAGGTCATAAGCTATTGCAAAATATCCTACACCAACTACATGAATCCTCTATAGAATTCAGTCACAAAATAGATCATGCCCAAGAATTGGTAAAGCCAATTCCTGAAATTATTCCTCATGTTGAACAAATACTTGAAAATACAAAGAAGCTTGAAGAAATAGTCCCAGACTGGTCTAAAAAATTTCCTGGACTGATGTTGTAAAAGCATTTGATTCTAAAGAATGATACAAGGTCATTCTTCCAAGAAGTAGTAAGCTTGCTTTACCGGATAAGGGATCTATTTATATGGCTACTATCACACCGGAAGATTCAGAAAGCATGGTAATTATAGATGAGTCAGTCGGAGCTTCTACAATTAAGCCATTGCATAATAATGCAAGAACTCAGCGCTTGCATCCAAATTGGTATAAATTGGATTGTTCTACACCAGTAAAAATAAAATAAATGATCCATGGGATGATAGGATGGTCCAATACTCAATTGCTCTTGTACCAAAAATATCCCAGAACCATTGCAGAAATGATTTCCAATGGATTTATCATCATTACTCGAGAATGGTGGGATGTTAATCCTCATCAGACATAAATCTTGGATGGAGGTATTACTGTAATTTATGTTACTCTGATTGATGAATTTCTAGGATCTATGGACAATGATAAGTACAAGATTGCTACTCTGTTTTTAAAATCCAGAATTTGTGATATGAGTAGGATAAAATAATATCAATGTTATATGCAGAGATTGTACTATAATTTAGGGAATATAAATGACCCAAAAATGAAGCTCAGTAATGGGTAGGATAAAATAATATCAATGTTATATGTAGAGACTATACTATAATTCAGGGAATATAAATGACCCAACAATGAAGCTCAAATATATTGAGTCTTTTCCTACATATTTTTCCACTAAATAAAAAAAGGATATGAATGGGAAAAACTCCAGAACAGTTAAGTTTTGGAGCCATTAACCAAATCATTGATGAGACAAATGTTTGTCTCTACCAACATAGTAAAGAAAGGAAAGAGGTTATTAAATCCCAAAAGGATCTTAGATCGAAATTATGCCAAATTATGGATAATGATCTCTTTGGATGCAAGCCATCTCATACTTCTCCTCACCAGAAAAAGCCTTGCAAAGAATGTTCATCTTTTTCGAAGTGGAAAGGTAGATATAAGTTAGAAAAAGAAATATTTCAAGAAAATATTTTCTCCTGAAAAATCCTTCTAGAAGAAAGAAATACTTCAAAAAAAGAAAGTATTTTGGAAAGAAAAAAAATTAGTGCCTATATGTTTTATCTGCAAAGGAAAACATTATACCAATTAATGTCCAAAAAAGGACACCGATAAGGCTAAAGCCAAAATCAATATACTTGATTCCAAAGGCATAATTGACTAGAAATACTGCCTAATCTCTGATTCAAATTAATATTCCTCAGACATATCTTATGAATTATTTGAAGATATACAGGTCAACATTGTGCAGCAATCGGAGTTAGATTCTGACAGTACTAAATTAGGATATGATTCTTTTCCTTCATTTATAATATGATTTCTAGTTTTCCCGATCCTCTAATTCCTTTGTTTGCTAAAGTTTTACAAAAACAATTTGAACTCGGGGAAAGTGAGTATGACAAATGTCCCCCATGGGATATTACAAAGAAGACTTATATTCTTTAAAAAGTTAGAGAATTGGAAGATAAATATCAAGCCCAAATACGTGCAGAACTTGATGCACAACAAAATGAAGAAAAAAAAGAATACAGAAGAACATGGAGAAGGAACAAAATAAAGTTTCTTCAGAAGGTGATAGCAAAGGCAACCGAATAATACAATAACGTGCTAGAAGAAGAATATCAATAACAAAAAGAAACTTAAGAAACTGAGAACTTCCTAGATGAATCCTATCAGCAAATTCTCCAACAAGAAATAGAAGAGGAAGGTCCATTAGAAGAAATAAATACCGAGATATGTACCATTAAAGGAGCTCAAAATCCTTTCATTTCTATCAATATCTGCATTTCAAATATCAAGCCAAATTTAATAGTTGTTATGATAGATATTGGAGCATACATTAGTCTGCTTAGAACTAGAGCCATTCCTCTAGAGTGTTGGAGGGAAACTTACCTCAAGATTAATTTTGACAAAAAAGAAGTTATATCTAGGTATACGGCCTCTGTCCCTCTCCAAATAGAAGGTTACCAGAGGACGTTACAGTTCTATCAACATAGTATGCTCTCCTATGATTGCTTCCTAGGAGTGGATACATTACAACAATGTGGTACCTTCAGCGTGAATAAAGATTTCATATCTTTGTTTAATCCATATGTTCAAGTCCCTAGGAAATAGTCATTTAGAACTATATTTCATTTACCAAAATAGAAAAAAGGAACCCAATCATAAATGGATTACTAAATTCATAGATCTCTGTAAAAGAAACATTGATTATATTCTTGACAATATAAAAAAATTCAAAAAATCCTCATGCCTTTATAAGTAGAAAAAAGCATTCATGTTCACTAGATTTGCAGTTTGCCAAAGACGCAAATGGAAATAGTATTATTCTTAAATTCAAGGCCCATCATAAAGGGATGATTCTAGAAGACAAAATAATGTCATGAAGAAATAAAAATGTTGCTTCAGGGTGGTTTTATCCAACAGTCTAATTCTCATTGGGCATGTATAGCATTTCATCTTAACATAATAAGTGAGCAGCTAAGGTAAAAGAAAAGACTTGTAGTAGACTACAAACTTTTGAATAAGTTTTTCCAATATGTACAACATCCAATACCTGTAAATGATGATCTGTTATCCAGAATTAAAGGATAAGAGTTCTATAGAAAAATTGACCTCAAAAGTGGATTTTGGCAAATCATTCTAAAGCCAGAAGATTGATATAAAACACCATATTTTATATCAGGAGGAGAGTACAAATGGAATGTTCTTCCATTTTGTTTAAAGACAGCTCTAACAATTTTTTAGAAGATGGTGGATGATATTTTCAGTGATTTGTCTGATTTCCTAATTGTGTATATTGGTGATATTCACATTTTTTTCTAAATCCCCTAAGGAGCATATTTACCATCTTCAAAAAATTTATAGCACAATATACCAAAATGATTTGTACGTATCTCCAACCAAAATGGATCTATTTAAGGATGAAATAAATTTCACATGTATTACTATAAAAGATGACTTAATAGAGATGCACTCTCATATTGTATCTAAAATCCAAGATTTTCCAAATCAGATAATTGATAAACTGCAATTGCAGAGATTTCTTGGATGCATTAACTATATTATAAGATTCTACAAAGGAATTGTTTTTGATAGAATTCTTCTAAATAAAAGGTTAAGAAATAATGCCCCTAGTTGGACACCTGAAACGACTCACATCGTGAAAAGAATAAAAAAGTAAGTCTAGAGCCTTCCAACTATGTCTCTGCCAGGAAAAGGATAAAAGATCTTAGAGAAAGATGCCAGTAAATAATTATGGGGATTTGTGTTAAAAGAAAATTTAGAAAATGGAAAAGAAAATATTTGTAGATATGCATTTAGATCTTTTCAAGGTTCGGAATTAAATACCACTCATCTCATAAATAAATTCTTGTAGCAAACAAAGCTATCAAAGCTTTCATGTTTTTCTTGCAATCTGAACATTTCATCTTGAGATCAGATCTCAAGGACTTCAGAGAAAGACTCAATAATGGTGACCCCTCTAATAACACTACCTTCAACAGATTATAAAGATGGGGTATGTGGTTTGATAATTATAGCTTTGAATTTGAATATATAAAAGGAAAAGATAATGTTTTGGCATACTTTGCAAGAAGAGAATTGAACCAGCCCAAGAAAATCAATATTACCCAGGTACTTCATGAATTTGTTAGCCATGTTTGGTCGTGTTTAAATTATCAAAAGATCTTTTGATGTGCTAAGAAGAAATTATAATAAAATTTCATTTGATGCACAACAAATCTTGCTTAGTCGATATATTATCTTTGTTTCTCAATGCTCCATGATTGAAGTTGCAACCAGATTTGTAGATCCACAAATACCAACAGAAAAATTTCTCTCTTCAAGATCTCATGATATTTTGTACCTTAAAATGGAAATGGAGACATTATATGTTTGTGGAACGACCTCCATACAATATTCCTATTGAATGAATACGCTTGAGATAACTTGTCCCAAGACCAAGGAAATTATGGAGGTTTGAATTTTCTAGAATGTGGCCTAAAGGTCATCCACTGCAAAATAATGCTTAGAATAGACCAAGTACTACAATAGATCAAAGATATATATCCAATCATTTCAAATATTTTTCTTTCCTGGTATCTTCCTACAAAAGTATCTAAACATCCTCTTCTTGAGATGCATCCTAATATTGTCAGGAACATTTTGATAAAATGTAAAATTCCCTGGTATGTTAAAGAAATATGTTATTTCAAAACTAATCATGTGCAAGGTCATCGTAGTTCCCACTTCTCTTCGAAACTTATTATATTTTGATTTCGATTATTGTTGACTATAGACATGAATATTATTGTATCATTTTGGTTTAACATGATGTTAGATGATAGAGATATTCTAACTATTGATGGATTGTGATTCATAGTATGATTTGTGTGGATTCTTATAGGCATAGAGAGAAACGATTTTTATATTGATGATGATGATGATGTGTTGTTAGCATATGTATTACTGACATTCAGAATTCTCACCATGTTGACTAGGAATTAGCATTTGAACTAATCTTGTGATCTTACTGATATTGATAAAAGATAGAATTGAGATGTGATTGAAATTTTAGACAAATGATAACATTGTTTAGTTGAGATGATGATTTAGTTATATGAGGATGGTTATTGATTTATGTGCGTATATTTTATCCTTGATGTTTTTGATGTGGCCACGAGGTCAAAGGAGGTATTGTGTGAGTTTACAAGTAATTATATCACAACAATCAAAAGGGGGGATTGGAAACCAACCACAACATAATACTATATGGATATAACGAAGGTCACCATGGCAATTTGTGTAATGTGTGTTATGGTTGTTTTAATTTTGTTGGGGGGTCCCTAATGGGGGGATGACCTCCAATTGTGACCATGGGCTTGTGTGCAATTCTTTCCCTTTTCTTGTATTTAATTGTGGAGTATGTGATTTAATTTGTGATGTAACTTATTTTTATCATTGTTGATTAATGTGATTTATTAAGTAATTTAATCATGTTATTAAGTTATATGGGGATGTGACAAAAGGGGTCATTTATTATAGTAGTTGGTCTTTCGGACTTTGTGATTTTGATTGAGTGTAAGTGACTTTGAGTGTTGTACACTCTACACCTCTTAATTTCATATACCAACCCTACCTATGGATTGGGGGTCAAAAATAGACCCCATTATGTGTTTTGTAAGACAAAAAGTGATATTTATTACACTTTTCTTATATGGTTTTAATTGTGTCCTTAGTGGGTGTGAGTTTAGATTGTGTATGTAAAAGGCTTGTCATTCCTCTCAAGCACCAATTTATTGTGCCTTGGGGTTGAGGTTTGCTTGTGATGTGGAGTTGAGAATAAGTGATGTGGCATCCTACATGGATCCACCTCATCCTCCTCTCGGCTTTTTCTATTTATGAAAATTTATTTGTTTGTTTGGGGATTACTTCATTTCATTTGTGCTCTTGTATTTTTGGAGTTAGGAGAGTTTTGGAGTGATTTTTGAAAGTTTGGAGCTTGTTGGAGTTGGATTGAGCTTGAATAAGCTTGGTGTGTGACTCTTTGATCAAGTTCTACCATGGAAAGGTAGGAACTACACCCTTGTTTTAATTGTTTTATTTTATATGTGTATATTTGTATACAAGTGAATGGTTTGTATGCTTGTTGGGACCTTAGTTAGAATTCCTAAGTATGGTGATTTTTGAAAGTTTGGAGCTTGTAAAAGTTGGATTGAGCTTGAAGGAGTTTGGTGTGCGACTCTTTGATCAAGTTCTACCATGGAAAGGTAGGAACTACACCCTTGTTTTAATTGTTTTATTTTATGTGTATATTTGTATGCAAGTGAATGGTTTGTATGCTTGTTGGGACCTTGGGTAGAATTCCTAAGTATGGCGTAGGAGAAGGATATGGGGATTTTATATGTAGGGAGGCATAAGAGTTTATTTCATGTTTTGGGAGGGAGTTAGGTTGGGTGTCCCACCTTGGATAAGAGAATGCTTGCATTTCCTACTTGGTTCTTTTGAGGGAGACATAAGAGATTGTAGGGAGGCATAAGAGAATGTGGGAGGTATAAGAGGATCTTGAGAGAGGCATAAGAGTTGTGTAGGGATTTTGAGTTGTGTTTTAGAGGGTTTTAAGGTGAGAACCTAATTCCCATTGGGAGGCATAAGTGATCTCCCCATAGATCCTTACTCAATTGGCTTTGCATTTTCAAGCCTTGTGTATTTTGAAAGTTGCATTCTTGTGATTGTTTTTTTTCTTGTGTTATATGGTTGTAAAATTTTGTATTTTGATGTTGAAGCATTGTGTAGTTTTCATGAGTTGATCCATCATTTATTGCATTTTGGTTGGGGCTCGGGGGCCAATGAGGAGGATAGTTTCTTCTCCTCATTGGATTATTGGTTGGGTGGAGAGTGTTGTCTCTCCCCCATTTTTATTGTTGTGATTGAAGTGAAGAAATGGTGGAGCTCTTGTTAAATAATTGGGGTTTGGAACATTTCTTAAAATCAAAAGAAATCTTTCATTATAAAAACCTTTCATGTAATTCTCACTTAAGGTGGAAGACTAGTAGAATTGTATTTGAAAGAAAAGTTGTATTGTATATTTTGTTTATTAAGTTGTAATGTATTGTGGAAAGGAAGGCTCTTTGCATTGAAATAAATGAGTTATGCTCAAAGAAAAAGGAAGTTCATTGTATTTGTAAAAGTTGCATTATTGTAAAAAATGAAAGGAAAACTTAGAAGTTTGTAAATCATTGAGAATGTATTCTTAGTAAATCTTACATATATAATAGTTTTTGTGTTTTCCTTGAGCAAATGGTTGTAGTTGAAATGGAAAGATACAATAAATTATAATGAGTTATTTTTTTGAAAAATTACATTTGGTTGTGGAAAGGAAAATAATAATACTAGAAATAGATTAAGCTTCATTCCTACTTTTAAACTTGAAAGAAAAATTGTTGGAAGAAAATGAAAAAATGATCTTGTAGTTGTGTTTCGTGTTATTATTGAATTAGAAAATCTATGCAATTTAGTGATTTAAGTCATGGAATGAATAAATGGTTAAACCCTTCAACTGGAGATTTTAGGCACATAAATTCAAGCTAAGGATAAACTATAAGGCACCCTTGTAAAACTTGTTTTTGGAAAAATTGTGGATTTGATAGTTTTGTTTTCGAAGAACATGACCACTGCCCTGTACAGAGTGGCAGTCTGTGAACCACCCCCAGGAAAGGTGGCAGTTTGTGAATCGTGGGCAGTGGTTTCATCACTGACGGCAGAAAAATACAAATCTGCGACTGTGCAAATTTAAACTTGGTTTAATTAAAAATCCGAACTTACAAATATGAAAAGGAAATCACCAGCAAACTATAAGGGTATAAATTCATTGTTCTAAACTTGTAAATCTTGAAATGGACATTTAAATGTATGGAATCTCTTGGATTAAATGGAAAAAGGGTTTTACCCGGAGTAAAAAAACAAAAGAAATAACTAAGTAAACATTCCAGATTTAGGGAAGAATCCCTACAAACCACTAATAGAAAACAATGCAATAATAAATCCATAATCCAATCTAAACTAAGCTTAATTTTTGTGAGATCCTTCATGGCTTCTTCCTTCCTTGCTCCCATGGCTTCCATTTCTCCAACCTGTAAATTAAACAAAAGAAAAGAGACCAAATAAGGAGGCTAGGACAAAGAAAAAGGTTTAATAAGATTTCATAAGGATAGTTAGGGTTAGTATGGGACCCTAAGATCTAGTGGCCATAATTGATTTGATCCAAGGGTTAGGAATAAACCCTACAATTGTTAGGTGGGAATATGTATTATGGGTTTTTAAATAACTTAATGTATGTGGAAATGGGTGAATGGGGCCACTTGATACCCATGTATGTTAAGTTAACTATGTAACCCTTCTAGTAGGTTTTAGTGAATGTTTCAATAGGCATTAAAGAAAATAATTTAAGAGAACTAATTTAACTAAGGATAAGGGTCGATTAAATGTGAGCTAAATGTTAATTCCTAAGAGGGAAACTATTTAACCTAGTAAGAGAACTTTATGGACACTTATCTAGTGATGATAATTAAATTGACATTAGAACTGGATTAAGAATTGTTAATTATTAATCTAGACTTGTTCTACCCTTTGTAATGTAGTAATTGCTGGTAGGAATTAATTAAATGCTTCATAGGGTTTTACACCTTGCTACCTGTTTAAAACAAAAAAAAAATGCCGCAACTTCCCAAATAATTATTTAAGGATTAATGTGGTTTTAGAACATAGAAAATGTGGGCGTTACAGTCATCATTAACACCTTGATGGACAACTGTGACGTAAAATCCATCTTCATCATATGATGAATTTACATCCTCCAGAATGAGGACATTACTTAAGGATACCAAATCAATATCTTTTTCCATCAAGAAAACATGTAGCCATCGACAATGATGGTACTTCTATTTCGAGACTTTGGTATGAGCATAATACAAGGGACGTACATTCATAAAAAAGAGAGAAATCATCCAATTCATCTGATAGTGATAAGAGTCCTAGAGCCCATTATAGTCCTTAGGAATCTTAGAAAGAAAAGGCTATTATAGAAAGCTTGTTGCCATCTGTATTAGTAGTCTTTTAGAAATCCAATAAAGCTTTGGCATGACATACTTTATGTCACAATTAATCATGGTGGACCTCCTCACTTTCTAAAGGTATCATGATGAGTGGCGTGTACTCATCATTTTTATCTTCCACTATCTCCTTTTGGTAATCTTTTAAGTAGCTCGAGTTTCTGGTTCCCAGTCTCTAGGTTATCTGGTTAAAAGCCTCTCACTCTCCTATAAAAGGGAGTTTGGGACTCGCTCACTACATCGGGTAATCAAGGAGCAAGTGTGTATAGTGTGTCTAAGCTTTGTGATTATTTGGTCCATTAGAAGTCTAATCCCTTGATCAAGGGTATTTTGGTCTTGATATCAAAGCTAACCTTCTTGGTTTAAGGATTTATATGCTAAACTCTATATTATGTATGTCCCATTGTGCGCTTAGATTGATATTTATCAATATTGTTGAGATAAATATATATAAGACTTATATACATGTACTTCTTCATTTGATGTTTAAGAAAAAAATAATCTTAATTAATATGATAGATATTACGCATTTGTTATTTATAATAATAATTACAAATTATGTGTCGATGAGTTGGGGGTGAGCTAGTTGGGTCATTTGATTGTTTCATAGCCCACCAGCATTCGAATCCTACTTAGGCATGGGGAATTTGGGGGCCCCGGTTTTGCCCCAGACTGGTTGTCATTCCGATATTTAAAAATATAACCATTAGGAAAGGGACCTATCAACCCTTGTTTACCAATAAAAAAATTACAATTTCTTTTACATTTCCTCAACATGATTTGAATTGATAGCTAGGATGGTTAATTTGAAATTTTAGATCTATTTCTAGGATACCTATGTGTTTTTGACTTATTAGTTTAGGTTAGGTTTTTATCATTGTAATGAATTGTTTTTAATCAAGTTTTTTGGAATTGGTTACCCCCCTTTCTCTTCTCCCCCTCTTTTTTCTCCTCTTCTTATGTTCCTTATGTTTTAAGGTAGGTCCTTCTCACCTAGTTTGTCCTACCTTTTTTTTTGGTCCCTTAGAATTTATATGTCCTTATAAACTTTATTCTCAGTTGTGTGTTGAATTTTGTATCAATAAGGCTCCAATTTTTATGCAAGAGGTTTATAAATGCACAAGCACATTAGTGAATTATTAAAAAACATACAATCATTGATGGATAAAATCATTGTAAGAATTCAGATAATGCATTTGGGAATCCAAATAAATTTGAAGAGTATCTAGTTTTATTTTTCACTATATCTTAAAAGAGATCATGCATTTGTACAACATTCACTTGCATTGCAATCCTTGCAGTATATTAGACTATCTAGATAAATCATCACATTATAATTGAGTGTTGTTTTTGATATTGTATATGGTTGATGGTCTTGGGAAATATAAAACATTTTTTTACTTTTCTATAGTGTATCGCATGACACAAAACAAAATCCACTAATTATCATTTATAGAAGTAGTTTCCCTACTAGCTCGTCTTGAAGAAGGGGATCAATTTCCCACATATTTGTACAGAATTTCAAAAAAGTGAGTGAGGTTTATATAGCCCCAGACCAGATAAAAATATTGTCAATTCAATTTCAATGAATCTTGCATTTTACTATAAACATATATTATTTGGATTTGGTTTACCAAAAATAGTGAGTGTACAAGTCTAATTCGATTCTCACTATCTAACTTTAAAAACCATGATTTTACTATTTGTTTATGAAAAATATTCTTAGATTAATACAAATCAAATATTTTTAAAAACCCTTCTTTTATCATTGATTATAACACCAACTATTATTTATACATTAAAATTTGATTTTACTATTTTAGGTTTTATTATATTCAATTGTGTGTTTTGTGGAAAAAATAATTAGATGTTGATGTAAAACCACATTCACATAAAACACATGCTACTTCTTGCTACATTTTCAACAACATAAAGAAAAAATTATGATAACCCCCGTGCATGGAGCACTGCTTAAGTGTCACTAGTTTTCACTGAAAACACTGAGAATGAACCATCTTCTTTTTCTTCTCTCCATATAATTTTATAAACAAGGTTAAACTCAAACCAATTTTTCATTTACTCTTTTGCAATGTAGAATCAACATCTATGCAGACCTACTACCACTATAAACGGTCTTAGTCTCTTCCATGTTTTCATTTATTGTTATCGTAAAATTTGGAAGGTAGTGAAACAATTCCCAAAGTCACAAGGGTCATCTCTCCTAGGCTGCCCAATTTTTGTAATGGAGGTTGTTACCCCTTCAAAATATGTAATTTGAAAATAGAAAGTTGTTTCTTTCCTCTAATGAGAGTTTGAAAAGGATATATAAGGCACCACATATGTTGGTTTGCATGGGAATTGAGCATCACCACTCAAAATTCATCATACCACTTTCTTATTTATATCACTTCTTTCCACTACTAACGAAAGCTTGAAAGTGGTATGCAACGTGCTGCATAGGTTATGTACTAGTTCGCATGGGAATGGAACATTGCCACTCAAAATTCATTATATCACTTTCTTATTAAAATCACTTCTTTACACTACTAGCTAGAGATTGGAAGTGGTATGCAAGGCACCATACAAGTTGTGTGGAACTTTCCATGGGAACGGAGCATCATCACTTAAGATTCATGATACCACTTTCTTCTTTAAATCACCCTCTCGTTGCAAATTTTATGTATGATGTTGGGAAGCTATATGATTCAAGTACAAGGGATGATTGAGAATACCCCGCATTCCTAAAAAAATTATGCACATGATGCGGGAAATCACAAGTCATTATAGGGGAGAGGAATCGATAGTGGAGATACCTAACTTGGCACCTACGTGGTGATCAAAATGGTGCCATGTCAGCACTTGAAATTTTTCATATAATTGAGTCAACATGTATTTAATCCACTTATTTCGTTTTATGTGTCAATTTTTTGGTATCCCCCCCTCAAGTACTATCTCAACTATTGGACCCTACTCTACTATTGGGTCCTCACTCCTAATTAGGTTATCCCAACAATGATAAATCATTAAAATATGAATAGAAATGTCAATAAAAAATTCATATACACAATTTTATCTAAAAGCTATATTTTATTTCATAAATTATAAAAGTATAAATTTGTGATGTTGTGCTTTGTTAAGTATGGGATAAAATTTTTTTGGTTGAATGTGCCAACGTCCAAGTCAATATTATTAAGAAATTTGTGGATATAAATTGGTTTTATATTTAATGTAAAGTAGTTTAGAGTAATTGGTAAAGTATAAATTTGTTGAAGAACAATTACATACAAGTAATCAAATTTTGGTATCATGACACACCCGTTTTGCTGCATGAGAAAATGTTGAATTAGTGGAGCTATATTATAGGTAGGTATGCTTTCGTTAGGTGTCTTGTGTAAAATGAATTAATATCAAACCCGACGAAAAAACATGTGGGTAAGTGCATGGAAATGGGGGGTCAAAAGGGGGTCTTAAGTGGACATTTATTTTTGAAAAATAAAAAACTTCAACTTGTATGAGTTATTTGAGATAATAACAATCAAAATTTGAAGATGTTATAAGAACATGAATTGTAGAATTTCAAGTCTAGTTTATAGACTACTTTTTTTTAATGGTTAAGTGTCAGTGGGTTAAATATCTAAAACGTCAATAGGTGCTCATGTTTTTGTAAAAAACATAGTGGACAGTGGGTCGTCCCCCCCCCCCCAATTTTTTAGCACTATTTAGTAATTTTTATAACCCTTTGGTACAAAGATAGGAAAATCTAGTTGGAATAGAATTTTTTTAGATTTTTTAGTGAGTATTTATTTTTTAATGATTTTTCAAGTACAAAGATTTTGAAAATTAAAAAATAATGGATAGCCGACCTTATCCCCTTAACTACCTCAAAAAATATCGAAAACTAGATTTTTTTTGAATATGTATAGAATTAGTCCTAGTTTGGGATTGTATATATTTTTTTCAATTTGGAGAAGTGAAAAAAAAGATACATGAAAAAACATAAGCATTCGCAATCACTAAAAATAGAGGTATAAAATACATAGTTTGAAATAAATATAAATGGAATCCTTGGAATATTCATAAAAATATAAAAAATATATATTTAAAAAGAGGATAGTTTTCTTGACGTTGTAGGTAAATTTTCAAGAAATATAGCAATCGTTTTTGTAGGATTTATCATGGTGAAAATTAAATTTTTATACTTGTTAAGTATAAGATTTCATTTATTATTATTTATACTTTATTATATCTTATACTTTAAATTTATTTTAGTAAATATAAGAAATTAGGGTCAATCTACACCTTATAGAACTAGTCTCATAGCTCCATAGGTCACGGTTTAGGAGATAGTTTTTTTATAATCTAGTCTGGTCAATACATAGGTAATTTTTAGGATTTTGGCATTCAACCTAAAGCTTTTAGCGTTTAAATTCTACAATCGTTGTCTATTGTGGGAAATAATATAGTCATTGTTTAGGTTTTGGGGCCTTTTGGATTGTTTATTGACATTTGTAGGAGTGTTAGATGTGTAAACATTAGCTTTTACAAACCCCACAACTCTAAAAGGAAACAACACCTACTCAAATATATGCACTCATGAAATGCCTAATAAATACATAAAAAAATCAAAACACATGTACATGTTTTTATTAATTTGAAAATCCTTCACGACATCTACAAATATTACTCCCATTATTGGGGTTGTTATAGAAATCAACAAAAACCCTAAAGCTATTACAATGATGTTTTTTTATGACCCTTGAAAAGTTTCACTTGTTCCGTGTGACTCAACTCGTCTCTCTACTCCTTGTCACTCTAGCCCCTCAAATGGTAAACTTGAATCACTTCATGCACACATTGTGCTCTTTCCCTTTTGTAATCAATGTGCATTATATAATTCAACTATTAGACAAAACATTCATGAAAGCCCTGCGTAATCATCGCCATCACCCAAATTTTTTGTTGCACTTTCCTTTCTCCTTTACCCTTCTCACCATCCTTGTGTGTGCCCATGTACTTAACTAATATTGTAAAACTTATGTAAGAAATTCAATTTCCTCTTAATACTTCTGCATCACAAATTGTATCTTCAATTTCAATTAAATTGACTGATTGATTCATGCCCATATTTTAATGTCCTAGATGAAGTAAAAAATCAAATCATATAGTTCCAATAAGTTTCACATGGCTCGATTTAATGAACATTTCTTCTCTTATTGAAAAAATCAACTAGCCATGTAATGTATGATATAACTAGGGGGTACAATTGAGTCTAAATTCATTTTTGTTATGTAAAATATCTAGCATGAAAAAATGAAAATCTTAAGCATGACAACTAAGCCCCCAATTGAAAATTAGGCTTCCCATTCATTGTGCATCCTTCCTCTAGCCAACCTACCTTCAATTTAACCTTCACCTTGGCTTAGAGAAAAGTCCTAACAAGGTTTCAATTTTATTTTAGTGTGTAAGGGATGATTACGCAAGGTGATAAATTAATTCAGTAAGATTAAGTGAAATACAACTTCCTCTAGAGGCATAAAAAGGGACGTCATGGGGATCACACTATGACAATGAACAAATCATGGTGTCAATGTGTACAAAACACATTCACTTGGACAATGTGTGTAATCCGGAAAATCATGAGGTTTGTGAAGGCTATGAAACATCAAGGACCTCATTGAAATTCAAGTCATCATGGGAATGATCATCATGAGCATGATGAGAAAGGATAACCATGAGTGGTGATGGAATTTATTTCAAGTACAATGCTTCGCAGTTTGTCAAGTTTGTTCGATTGCTTAAAAAAAATTCCAAATTTAGTGGTTTGTCTTGGTATGGGACCAAAATTTTGGCCAACCGTTGTAATGCATCCTTTATATTCTAACCAAGATCGATTTGAATTCTATCAAAAGGTATAAAATGAGATGTAGACTAATCATTTCAAGGTTGGAATATTTTCAGTCTCACATTTCATTAGTCATTGTGTTTCCTAGGTGGAAGGATCATCATGGTTGCATTGGGTGGATAATTGTTTCAAGTTTTCATCAAGTGCAAGAGGGTCAAAAATGCATGACAGTATTTCATGGATTGGTTCAAGTGAAAGAGGGCATCCTTCATTGACCTTAGTGGTACATTCATCAATTGTTTCTCACTTCTTCTCTATGTACCTCACAGGGCTATATAAATGCATCATTCTAGAAGGCTTCTTCACTCATATAGCTAATTATTTTAGATAATGATGTGGCAACGGTCCATAAAACCAAAAAAACACATCATAGAGTCACATTTGATTTACTGTGCATGATGTTATTGAGACCAACTAATCCCTAAATATCATCACATCATCGCGATTAAATTCATATGACTAAAATAGGGTAAACTACCTCTCTCGTTGAGCCAATGTGTGGATGATGTTTAGGAAGTTTTGAAGCATGTATACATTAATTTATAATACTCCAAGACTCTAATTTTTTGATAAAACTCTTTTTTAAATCTCTTTCCTACTATAAGGCTTAGTCTTAGAAATGTATTGTGAGAAGTTTTAGTGTTCCTGTGTAGAAAAGGGATTTTTTATGACAAGAATAGTTTTTAAACCTTTAGTAGAGATGAACAAAGTGGTGCAGCCGTAGCTCAGCTAATCCACCTTCTCCTGCATATCATTTTCTAGGATTATTAGACAATTTTGCCTCATACCTTCCATTATATGCATGCACCTATCTTTGTCACCCATGAATATTTAAGACTGGGTTATAATCATCTAACCAATGACAAGTACTTGAGTGATGTTCTTGAATCTCTCATCATCTCATTAACCTTATTCTTTTCTAATCCATTAGTTATAACCTCCACACTTTACTCTCTAAGCTTCTTGACTCTTTACCCTTGTTTTTGTTCACAAAACTTTAGGCTTAACTGATATACAAATTGTCTTAGCTCAGCTCCATCCATCTATAGACCATTAGCCCTTCTAAATGCATGTTCAAGAATCCATCTTGTATGAATGGTCAATGCTTTGTTATGTAGCCTTCTATTCAGTGGGTTCAATAATGATATGACTTTTATTAGGCATCCAACAAGGTCCTAGATCCTTACTCCATGTTATATGACCTTGAACAGTTGACATTCTTTGTCTCTTGCAATTTAACCCACCATTTTCAATACTTGAAAGGTTAAGAACTTGTCTAAATTAACATTACTAACATCTTGAGGGAAATAAGAAAGAGGTTACCTGGTGACAACAAAATAGATGCCAAGGGCCTTCAATGCACCTCTCATTCACTATCCTAGGTTTCTAGTCTATGCCTGCATATTAGATTCAGTCCAAAATATTTGTTATCTTGAAGGTCAAGAGCCTTTTCCTCTTGCTTGATCTATATAGTCCCCTTACTCTTAAGTAAATAAGACTTTTACTACATCTTTATAGACCTCAACTCACATGTATGCATTATAAGATCATCCCTTAACATACTAACACTACCCTATCCACAAACATGAAATGCAAAAACATCAACCGATTATGTTAATACTGCCCTTGTATTGTACTAGGCCTAAACTTGACTCCATAAGCTCAATATCATGCTAGACACAGAGATAGGTAAGTAATTCTTGATATTTCATTTAATTTAGTCTGAATTAGACTTAAGACCATCCATCCATTGTCTTTATATGCACTTCACTATCATGTAATTCAAGTTCATACCATTTAGGATCTTTTGCATTATGCATTGGACATCAACATGGTCACCCTGAACATCAGTCCCATCAGTGGTTCATACCTGTTTGAATTAGTTTGTAGACATCCTATTAGAGGATTAGACTCCATCATGCATACTTTGGCATTGGTCTTCGCTTTGAATTATAATACTCTTCCCAAGCTTCATATGGCTTCCTTACTACCCAAATCAAGGCCTTAAATGGAATTAGAATATTTCCATAGCATGCTTAACTATTTAACAAACCTCTCTCATCATGATTAAGGTGTCAACGATCCTTCATATGTTGTTCTATAACTAATTTTGCCAATTCACCTTTCTTGTAACCTTTCTCTATGACATAATACAATCCTATAACCCTTGTACAATCAAATTTCATTCAATTGATGGAATTTTCTTCACTTCTACACCCATAAGATCATTCAAAACACATCACTTGTATTTAATGGTACCTCTATACCCAGTCTAGGGCCATAGCAATCAAGTATTGATAACAAGTTTTCCTTTTTCTTTCAAAACATGTACACTGTGATGGCTCCATTAGAGCTTGAAATAATTGTTCACAATATTTTTGACTGTACATAACCAATCATCATGAGATTTTTGGTATGTCTAATTAGAAGGGAGATAGAAAAAACTTGAAAATTCTAGCTCATTTCATCAGTTCAGTTAAAAGATAATGGATGCCCTAGCACGAGCCCGAGAAGGAACAAATCACCATAATATTTTCCTCCTGCACTATCAAGAGTCATAAAAATTATTTTTAGAATCCTTATCACCTGCATAATCTTTCCAATTTATCATCTAAGATAAATTCATCACATAAACATGATTGAGGGTTTTGAATCCACTGTCCTGGCACAATTCTTAGCATAGTCCTCTAAAAACAAGTAATTTCACTCAAACCAAAGAAAATTATTTATTTTCAACTTCATACATACATTATTCATCATCTTCAACTTGTTAACATCTTCTCCTCCTCTAATTCTTCCTCTCATTGTGTTTTAGTTCCCTATTCTAGCTCCTTAAGAAGCTCAACTAGCTTCTAGATTGACTAAGTCACCCTAAGAAGGCTCAACCAGGCCTCTAATCATAGAAATTATGGATAATCTATATCTAAAAACACCTCACACTCATTACATATTCCTTTTTATGGTCTTCATGACCTTATCAAACTCATGCCAACTCATTCACACCTATTCAACCACTCATACCTAGTCAAACTTGACCATATTACCCCTACTACAAGGTTTTTTTTCACCTTTACTATAATAATGCACACACACATTTGAATTTAAACAATGATAAAATGGAGATAGAAAACTTTGACAACTCCTAGTTTATGTTTAGTGCCTTTCATAGGCTTATTCAGACATTTATTGTACTCTCCAAGCTATGAGGATGATGCTCCTGCATCAGGCTATCCAACTTGAAACCTTTCATGAGCTCTTGCTCATGAGTCTTCATCTTTTTCTTGTTCCTTGACCTGTACCTGGGTCCATGTTCTCCTTGCCCATTAATTTTTGTATCTTCCTAGTGTATTCTCTATACCTCATCTTCTTTACTCCTTTGTCTCTTCTTGTTTGTCTCTTCTCATTTACTAGGTACTAGGTCCCATATTGATGGTTCATGTTCATTCATGTCTTAAAGTCTTCTTGTTCTTGTTTCCAAGAGATCTCTCATGTAATCTTGAGCTTCATCCCACCTTATCAGCTGTTATACCTGCATACACAAGCACTAAAAGCAACCTTAGACACAAAACTTGGAAGCCATGAAGCTTCTTTCATGACTGCATGTTGTTGTTCTTCTCTCTCTTCTTTTATTTTTTCATTGACCAATTCCAATTTGGTCTTCACATATTTGTTTTGTCCTTTCATTGCTTCATTTCTAGGCATTATCAATGAGGCTTTCATTCCAATATTCTCTTACAACTATTGCATTTGCTTCTCCTTTCACAATTCTTCCTCCTTGAGAACTCATTTTCCTTCTTCCATTCACTGAATTTCTTCCATCTCTGCTGGTTTAGGATAGTTATTAAGTCTTCTCCATTATGAATATCATAATCTAATGCAGTTCACCTCAGCTTGTAGTTGCTCCATGATTCTCATAAAAAAATCCATTTTCTTCTTGTTTAAAATGTAACATCTCTTGAGCAAGGTTTGTATCATTCACACTATCATCAAAATAAACAAAATATGACTTCAAATTTTCATATTTTACCTCTTCATCCTCATCCACTTGTGGTTGTTATTCATCATCCTTCCATGCTTCCACCACTTCTTCACCCATGGGCTGACTTGCATACAAAGTTTCTATCAACTTTAACTCTTCCTGTAACAAGAATTCATTAGCTATATCTTCTTGACATTCATCAAAAATTGGTCCAACATTTAGACACTGTTGTACTTCTTCCAATAATTTTTCATTTTCCTTCATTTTCTCATTTTGGCCTCCATAAGAAAATTCACCTACTTCCATATTAGTCCATCTCATCTTTTCTTTGACAAAATTCAATCATGCATTCATCACTATCACTAATCATGCTTCAAATATCATCAACTGATGCATATCAAATGCAATTTTTTTACCTTTTTGCTTTCTCATGTTTTTTTTATTCCTTTACCTACCTCTTGAGAATGACATCAATCCTTCTTCTTCCAACAGCTCCTTAGAACAATGATTAGTTCCTTAGTCTTCTTACTTCCATATGCATCTCTTTGGACCTTCATATGTTTTCTTAGGTATTGTCTTCTTGAGCCACTTGGGAACTATGTATCCATATTCTTTTGCAAGGTCCTCTATGCTCATCCTTTTCTCTTTCTTCCTATTTACTTGTTGCATACCTTCATGCCTGAATGCTTTCAAATGCATTCCTTATTTTCCTTCTATCCTGGACTCTTTGCTTTGATCTCTCATCAATAATGGATTCCTTGGCAAGGCTGCCCTCTATACCTAAAAAATCAGACTTAACCATAACATTAGTATTCAAAAATGTCCTTTAAATGGACTTCACATCATCCTTCTTCACTTCTCTTTGTGGTTCTTCCTCTTCATCTTCACTAGACCACTCAATCTTTGTCTTATCTCTGCAAGAGTCTTCACATGCTTCACTCATGAATCTTAATCTCTTCTTGTATCCATCATCATCTTATCCTTTATGCAACCATACTCTTCATATCCTCCATCAGCTACTTCTATAGGGTCTTGTCATGCCCTAACACTCAATCCTATAGTTGCTATCTTTTTCTCAAGAAGTTCAATATACCTCCTTATATTAGCAATCTCTCTTTCTCTCTTCATCTCTTTTCTCTTTTTTCTTCTGTCACTCTCATCCTTTTCATTGCTTGCACCAAAACTATTACATGTTTCCATGGTATAGTTCTCTCTGGTCTCTTATCCAAGTCTCTATCACCTTGGATTGTAGCCTTCTTTCTCTCTCTTATCCAAGCTTCTTCTTGGATACGTCTGACTACCTCTTCTTTGTTTCTCAAAACTTCCTTACACTGTGCAAGCTTCTAGTGGCATTTATGCCAATCTTCTTTGGCTTACTCATCTTCTCTTTCTCTGCTAGTTGTAGTTTCTTGGCTTCTTTTCACTTCTTCTTTTTTGACTATTTATAGTCTCTCTTCTCCTTCACCTACCTACAACCTTGCATCACCTTGCCATCCAATCATTAGCACAATTAAACAAAATTGATCCTCATACAAACATTTATATTCTTATTACCTAATCAAATCAGAGACTTGCTCTGATACCAAAAATGGTGCAGCCTTAGCTCGATCTAATCCACCTTCTCCTACATATCATGTTCTAGGCTTCTTAGAAAATCTTGCCTCATACCTTCTATTGTATGCATGCACCTATCTCTGTCACCCATGAATATTTAAGACTGATTTATAATCATCTAACCAATGAAAATTACTTGAGTGATGTTTTTGACTCCCTCACTATCTCATTAACCTTCTTCTTATCTAGTCCATTAGTTCTAACCTCCACACTTGTCTCTTTGAGCTTCTTGACTCTTTACCCTTGTTTTTGTTCACACAACTTTAGGCTTAACTGATATACAAATTGTCTTAGCTCAACTCCATCCATATATAGACCATCAGTCCTTCTAAATGCATGTTCAAGAATCCATCTTGTATGCATGGTCAATGTTTTGTTTTGTTGCCTTCTATACATTGGGTTCAAGAATGATATAACTTTTATTAGGCATCCAACAAGGTCCTAGATTCCTCCTCCATGTTATATGACCTTGAACAATTGACATTCTCTGCCTCTTGTAATTCAGCCCACCATTTTCAATACTTGCAAGGTCAAGAACTTGTCTAAATTAACAGTACTAACATCTTGAGGGAAATAAGAAATAGGTTACCTAGTGACAACAAAATAAATGCCAAGGGCCTTTAATACACCTCTCATTCATTGTCCTAGGTTTCTAGTCTATGCCTGCATATTAGATTCAGTCCCCAATATTTGTTATCTTGAAGGTCAAGAGCCTTGTCCTCTTGCTTGAGCTATATAGTCCCCTTACTCTTAAGGAAATAATACCTTTACAACATTTTTATAGACCTCAGCTCACATGTATGCACTATAATATCATCCCTTAACATACTAACATTGCCCTGTCCACATGCATAAAATGCCAAAACATCAACCAATCATGTTAATATTGCCCATGTATTGTACTAAGCCTAAACTTGACTCCATAAGCTTAATATTATGCTAGAAATGGACATAGGTAAGTAATTCTTGAGATTTTATTCAATTTAGTCTGAATTAGACTTAAGAACATCCATCCATTGTCTTTGTATGCACTACACTATCACACAATTCAAGGTTATACCATTTAGGCTCTTTGCAGTATGCATTGGACATCAACATGGTCACCCTGAACATCAGTCCCATCAGTGGTTCATACATGTTTGAATAAGTTTGTAGTAGACATTCTATTAGAGGATTAGACTCCATCATGTATACTCTGACATTGGTCTTCACTTTGAATTATAATACTCTGCCCAATCTTCATATAACTTCTTTATTACCCAAATCAAGGCCTTAAATAGAATTAGAAGCTTTTCATAGCATGCTTAACTTTTCAACAGACCACTCTCATCATGATTAAGGTGTCCCTGATCCTTCGTATGTTGTTATATAACTAGGTTTGCACATTCACCTTTCTTTTAACCTTTCTTTGTGACATAATACACTCTTATAAACCTTGTACAGTCAGATTTCATTCAATTAATGGAATTTTCTTCACTTCTACACCCATAAGATCATTTAAACACATCACTTGTATTTAATGGTACGTCTATACACAGTCTAGGGCCACAACAATCGAGTATTGATAACAAGTTTTCCTTTTTCTTTCAAAACATGTACACTGTGATGGCTCTATTAGAGCTCGAAATAACTATTAACGATATTTTTGACTGTACATAACCAATCATCATGAGATTTTGGGGATGTCTAATTAGAAGGGAGATAGAGAAAACTTGAAAATTCTAGCTCGTTTCATCGCTTCAGCTAAAAGATAATGGATGCCTTAGCACAAGCCCGAGAAGGAACAAATGGCTACAAAAATCTAATCATGCATTTTCAAATCCTGCAAAAATCATGATTACACTCCATAGCACTTGTAGATTCTTTCCATGTTAACTGTCAAGAAGAATTCATCACATAAACACCATTGAGGGTTTTGAATCCACTTCCCTAGCATAGTTCTTAACATAGTCCACTAAAAACAAACAATTTCACTCAAACCAAAGAAAATTGTTTATTTTCATGCTTCATAAATACATTATTCATCCTTCAACTTGTTACTAGCTTCTCCTCCTCAAATTCTTCCTCTATTATGTCTTGGTTCCCTATTCTAGCTCCTTAAGAAGCTCAACTAGCTTCTAAATTGACTAAGTCACCCTAAGAAGGCTCAACTAAACCTCTACTCATAACAATTATGGATAATTTATATCTAAAAACACCTCACACTCGTTACATATTCCTTTTTATGGTCTTCATGACCTTATCAAACTCATGACAACTCATTCTTACCTATTCACCCACTCACACCTAGTCAAACTTGCCATATTACCCCTACTGCAAGGTTTTTCACCTTTACTACAATAATGCACACACACATTTGAATTTGAAAAATGATAAAATGGAGATATAAAACTTTGAAAACTCCTACTTTATGTTTAATGCCTTTCATAGTCTTATTCAGGCTTTATTGTACTCTCTAAGCTATGAGGATGATGCTCCTGCATCACAAAGAAACTTAAGTTTTAATATGTGTGTAAGAGTATCCTTATAGTATTTCTCATTCCATCATATATGATGGTTTCAGATGCCTTGGTATCTTGGATTATCTCATCCCGGTTGAAGAAGGTTTGAACATAATGGTGGAGTCGGGATATGGAGGTCATCTACTCACTCATCGAGTCTCAAATTTCTCTCACTTTTCTGAATATGAGTGGAAACATCATAATATCAATGGAACAACACATTCTAAGATCAATGAAATAACTTTCAAGACTTTATTCTGCCTGAACCTAAAAATTTAGGCCCATTTTTGTCTGGAACCAAAAGGTACAGTTAGATTGTTTTGATATTCTTTATGAAACCTTCAAACCTTATAGAAACATATATGTCTCCAACATATAGAGGATTCACATAGCTTTACAATGCCTATTTATTTTCCTCCTAACTCCTGACATAGCTCATGTAATCTTCCGGAGAAGTCGGGCTTCACCATTAGAGTGTTTGTTCCCTACACCTAGGAAACCCGTTGTTGAGTAAACACTTCTAATATACCCCGACATCACCTTTACATACCTAATATCTTTCCTAAACTCTCCCGAAGGATGTTTGATTAGCTCCAAAATGGCCAAAATAACTACAATGAAAATTGAAAATTTTGAAGCATGACAACTAAGCCCTTAATTGAAAATAAGGCTTCTCAGTCACTGTGCATCCTTCTTCTGGCCAGCCTACCATCAGTTCAACCTTTACCTTGGATCAAAGGAAATTCATAAGAAGATAATTCAGTGTGTTTCAGTGTGCATAGATTAGTGTATAAGGTGACTGATAAACTCATTTAGTTTTGATGAGAGACTACTTCCTTTGAAGGCCTAAAAAGCCATTTTGACCATTATGTAGCTAATTGAACACCCCCGGGAAGTTTTTAGAGAAAATCTAAAGCATCTAAGGGTGATTTAAAAAGATAATTGAATATGTCTTAATAAATTTAGGAAATTTTAGGAAATAAAATATTATTCAAGAACAAATATTTTAAGACTATGTTTTCAAGTGCATGGAATGAAAGCTAAAATGGTGAAAGCTGACTTTTACGGATGAATTTAGGAGTTCTGGAAAGAGTTAGGATGAAAAAATAGGCATTAGAAAGTTATTAGAATACTCTATAAGGTGGAATAATCAATATTAATTCAAGGCTCAAATACTTCTTGAAGTACTTCAAAACTCTACAACTGCCCCTTCCAGTTTAATATGAAATAAGACCTAAATTTTGAGTTGCAGGAAGAATTAGATTTTTAGAATAGTTTCATTGATCGTAAATTTTGATTTACAGTGTTTCAGTGAAGTATGGAGTTCAAGAACATATAACTCGTCCTCAAATTTCATTCAAGGATTCATCCCCTATCTGAAGGAAGAAACCCATTTCCATGAGGAGCAACTTGAGAAAAAAGGTGTCTAGGTACCATAAGCATACTTTCATTCAGGTGTCATCTTGGTCAAGAAATTGAATTATGAAGGAGTCATCATGTTTAAAGGTGAAATGTATAGCTCAAGGAGTGACTTAATGATCATCATCTCCTGACTCTGTCATTATACCCAAATCTCTCCAAAGAACAAGCTAAATTGAGCTAATTGTGCCACCAAGGTATCCAGGCATCATCTATCTCCATAAGAAGCATATGAGTAAATACATGTATGAGCATCATGAATTTGATTCCATTAAAGGATTATTTTAGAGCTAGGAATGGTGAGGGGATGATCTTTATTTGAAGCACCATGTTTCCAAGAATGAGCAATCATTACTTGATGCAATTCATTTGGTATTGTTATTAAAAAATCATTCAACACCTAGTAGTGTGATAAAACCTTAAGGAGAAGACACATTAAAATCACCTCATTTTGGCCATATGACAAGAATCCCATTCAAGGCGCAATCCTCTATCTACAAAGTGAGGATCTCATTTCAGTAAGAAGCAGACAAGCATCATAGAGTTGATCTGTGGTCACTAAAGAGAATTTTGGACCAAATGTAAAAGTTGGTACCAATTCGAGAAGTGGTAGGGCCAAAATCCAATTCAGAAGATCAAAAACCCTACAAAGCAACTATATGTTTTCCGAAAACAAAGACCGACTACAATATATATGCCCTAAAAGATTTAGGTCCTTTTCGAAATCTTGAAAATGAGTAAGTACTGACCAAAATATATTTTGAAAGACTATCTTCTAGATTATAATTGTTGGAGCTACGGGACCACTTCCATCAGGTGCAGAGTGACCCTAATTTCTTATATTTACTAAAATAAATTTAAAGTATAAAATTTCTTTTAGTAAATATGCCCCTTTACCCCTTCCAAAATTCATAAAACTACAAACGCATACACATTTCATAACACTAAAAACGTGTATGCATTTCATAACACTGGAAACGCATACGCCTTTCATAACACTAAAAAACGCGTATGTGTTTTAGTTAATTTCGAGTTTTTGTCTGCTTTTTTGCCCCCAATTTTAGTGCATTTACCCATGTAATAATTTTGTTTATGGGGTAATATTATTACTAGTAATCACATAAAATAGTTTAGTGCATACATCAATTGAAGAATTTAAGGGTGGTACAAGAAAGGCCATGGAGGGAACAACATTAAAGGAATTTAAAATTTTTGTTGGAAACTATGTGTCAAATGTGGGGAAATTATTTTGGGGAGGGGAAGGGTGCAGGAGATAAATTCATTCTTCTTTCTTCTTGATCTAAACATATCCAAACCAATAGTCATTTTAGATAATCATTAGAAATATAATGGAGGAGATATATACATTACACGGAAGAAACACACTTTAGAGATAGATATGAAATTAAGGCCTTGAATTTCAATAGTCTCGATGAAAATATTACTTTGTGCACTATCAACCCTTTTGTGTTAAGGATTGTAAGATCCCACACCATTTTTAGGGGGAGTTAGTTGTGGTTTTCTTAAGAGACGAGGGAGATAAGAAAGAAAAATTTTAAGACCCCCTACCGAAATCCAACTTGGATTTTTGGTGAATTTATAAAAATGAGTTTCGTATTGATGATGAATAAGAGAAAAATATGTATAGTGATGTAGGAAAATAAAATTATGGAAAAAAGGTCGCGAAGAAAGGGTGATGCAGACGTACGTCTGCATATGTAGACGGTCATCTAAACGGTGTCCATATGTAGACGTGTGTCAATCCAAAAAACTGTCTATATATGTAACTAGACGCCGACAGTTGAACTGATCGTTTGGTCACGTGGACAGACATTTCCTCTAGGTGACCGTCTGTGTATCGTAGGGCAACCATTTATACAAGCATACGTCAACTTGAGTCAGATGTCTACAATTGTAGGCATCCGTTTACACATCATGTCATTTACATGGTGGCCCATACTCACTTATACCTTTCCCAATCTCATGTTGCCGCATGTACTTGCCAACTTATATATTATATGTTGGGGCCTCATTTCTCACTTTAACAAATCTCCTTTTACACTCTAGTCTCTGCCTCCAAGATCCTATGGCTATTAGACTAGACTCCAGAGTCGACAAATAAATGTGTCTCGACTACAATCCAAAAATGGCATCCATTTCTATCCTCTCAACCCAAAATCTAATTCTAAAACCTCATGTGCCTGTAAATTTTCAACTTACTAAAACTCAAGGATACATTTGGTGAATGGGTAGACAAATGTTTTTATCGAGCACTAATTTGCAGTCCTCGATATGACATCTAATGTTGATTTGTTGCAATTTCTTTTAACCAATTATTACACATCCAAGTGTATCTTCACAATCAAGTTGCCATCACAAGAATTTTATTTTGGACCATCTCCAGATGATATCCAACACTTAACAGGACTTTCACACATGACTTTAAACCATCTTTACTCTCTAACTAAGACCAAAAGTATTTGGAGTCTCATTATGACTTACATGTTTAAGGTAATAATATCTCTTTTTCCATTTTTTTCTTTCTATTAAGATCACATTAAGATAATAACACATTTATTTATTTTGTGTAGATAACTAGAATAAATCAAAAAGGGGATTATCTATACAAGCTATTGCACACACATTTGTGTAGGCCCCATGATTGAATTTTTCAGGTTAGGATAGTCTTGCAGGGAAGAAAAGTTGACATTTAGTTTTGGGTTGTTGTCTACCTCCTTCATTATCTAAGTTGTCACCAATATGATTGGTGTGCATATTTATCCAATAGGATAAGAAGTGATTTGTCATATGTTATTTGCAATGACAGTGCAACATTTTCATCTTACAATTATATAATTGCATTATATTATGAGGGGTTTTATGAGTTGCAGTCACAAAATACTAATATTCCTACTCCACTTGATGAAAAAATGAAAGTAAATTATCTTTCAAATGGGGATCAAGAGGTAGCTTTAAATTATTACAAAATTACTTCATATATTTATTTGACAAATAGAGCTAATATTCTATTCACTTCTTTCAAAAGAGAGATTATATCGCATGCAAGAAGATAATTTGCACTCATAGGTCATTAATCTCCTGAGGATTATGCAAATTTAAACATGGATGTACAATCATCTCCTATTACAGTTCTGAGACAAAAACACATGAGGAGTTTTATTGCACCCCCTCTATTGCAACACACTACTTCGTCAATTATTTTAGGTATTACTACTATCATTCTGGCAAGCTATGAATAATGGAACATACATTATTTTAAAATTTTAATTAATGGTACTATAATTATTTTAATAATTACTGAATATTTATAGATTTTGGATAGTTTTCATCAAACATCCCCACATCAACAAACGGAAACTCCAAGGTTTCAACCACTGACTAGGGAAGAAAATTCTCCTCTTAGATAGAATCTACAAGGTACATTATTTGTATCACATACCTCCTACAATAAGAGGACCATATGAACATCACAATATCTACACATACCACACTAACATGACTCAAACATAACACTCATGCTATGTGCATACCTATAAGCACACAAGACTCATTCCAAGTTATCCCAAAGGTTCAAGTATTTGAACTGTCGCTCTGATATGAACTGTCGTGCCCATAATTTTACCACCCAAAATCTAATAGAAAAACTAGAATTTTTTTGTTGTTGTTTTATGATGCAACACTTCAAACATTTTCACTTTTCACGTGACATAACAATGGTCCCACATAATCACCAACACTTACTTTTACATCATTCCAATGAACATAAGGTTCACAATTTTATTTTTGAATGTATTGTGATTTTCTACAAGGAGGTATTTCATTTGTAGAAGCATGAATCATATCTTTAGGTCACATAATGACACAATGTAATTGTGGTCCACATCATTCTAGGTTTTAATCTAGAGTTAGTATTATCCCTTTCATAACATACAACAAAACTTCAATTATTAACATAAAAAGGTTTGGTCTAATAGTGCGCATCTTCGGCAAAACCTGAAGCAATCACTAGCCACCACTCAGAGCACGAGGTGTGCACAACTAAGTTGTTTAACCCATAGTCGATTTTTTTGGCCACCATTATTATATGGATTCAAGAAAACTCGTAGTCCCACTAAATAGAACGAGAAAAGTATAACTCAGACATCAAGTCACAAGTACCCATGCACCCTTTACCAAGGTGTTAGGTAAGTACATTAAGTAGGCCTAAACACCCTTTATCCTTCCCTTAATTTGGTAGAACAAATATTCTCAGGTTAACACAAGGGTATGACCATAAAAGGACACAATATTTTTCAAATTATGATGACCAAAAACCACCATGACTTGGGTGTTGTCTCAAAATTATAATTACCAAAAGGAACCCAAGCTAACTAGGGTATAAGGCCATCATTTAATTATATCATACATACTTGGATTGCTAATAAGATCACGTATGAGACCGCTAGGAATCCTAAGGACATCCTTGCATAGTGCAAACCAAATTTGGCTCAAGTTACCCTTCACACATTTCTCTAAGTCGTTTGAGCACACATTAAGGAACTATGCCCATAGATTAACGTAGGAAGAAGGTTTTATTAGGTCAATGAGTGTGACAACATTATTCTCAGGATAATCTAGAGAAAATTTTTACCACAAGATACTAGCATGAGATACTAATCCCTTAGTTATGACCATAAAGTTCTCATCGTTGTTTCTTTTAGTGACATCAATTCACAATAAACTTACTACATTATAAGATTTAACATGTTGAATTCTTCTAGTTGAGAATGACATAAAAATGACTTGATAGTTTTATGTTAGTCTTCGTGCAATAAGAAGCACAACCTATCAATCCCTTCCACATCATACCCTAGAGGTTATAATTAGATAAAAAAAAAGGAACATCCATTTACACACCAACAAAAAGGTTCCTCATTATTCCATTGTTACAAAAACAATTAATAATAGTATTACCATAATACATTGTTATATATTCTCTTATGTCAAACATAAATTTCCATCATTCATTGCTTTATATTCCACTCTAAATGCACATGATATTACTAGTTATCCCACCAAATTTACTTAAGGTACTCAATATTCACATTCTAGTTATAAATATCCATGAGGAGAGAATGTTTTGCATGATTATCCTAATAATTATTTAAAAAATTTAACAATGTATGAAATTATCGTCTAACCCACTTAATTGGGTCTCTTTTGGTTAACTAATTTTCTAATAGTTTCTATTTCTCGAGGAAGATCTATTTACACATCCTTATAAACAACATTCCCCCTTATGAGAGGTACAAGCTACTCCTTAAGGTGGTGCAAAACTCGGTCTCTAAAGACAGTAAGTCATTATAGTCATATAATATACTAAGGTTATTTTCTTCAATTGAACGAAGGTTCATCTACACACTATACATTACATACCAACATTAATATTTCACGTTGTTTGAACACAACCTAACAATGGTTAAATAGCAGGGTTTAGTTTAAAGATTAAGATTTTTCTTTTTCCCATGTAACACATTCCACGTTACACACACACACACTATTGAATCAAAAGAGTTAAATTGTTCTCATAAGAAGTGGTGTTAGCATTTTTCCCATTATTCATTGTTATCATGATGCTCTAATTCGACTATGCTAGAAAATGTTCCCTTTCTGTCGTTGTCTATAGATCATTTGGGAAGTAAAATATAGACATACAAAATATCAATCAATAATTTACCAATACCAAATCATTTTCATTTACACCTAGCTATAAAAGTAATTCCCACCAGAACTAATGTAATAAAGATATTTCCATTACTTATTACTTAGATTAGGCTCCCAAAAATATCCATAACAACTACCTAACATTTCAAGATATGTATGCTTCTTCCAGAACAACAAACAAATTCTAGTAGGTCCTTAATCCTTAAATCATCACGGTATCCCACAATATAACACTATATTCATTCCAAAATGTGCATGAGTACAACCTAGTAAGAAATAAAGTTCTTTTCCAATTTAGTAAAAAAATATGTTAGGCAACCATATACATCTTTAACACACAAATTTTGTCAATTATACTATGCCACCACTCTACTTACAACCTATAAAACCATATAATCATGGATTAATGACACACGCTGACATTGAAATACCCCTCCCATCTAAACCACTAACAAAAATCCCCAACCAATACAAAGTTAGAGAGAGAAAATATACATTTCTCATACTTATTTAAATCAAAACAACCTTTTTAATTTTTTAGAGAGAGATGTTAGAGAGATAAATACACTCATTTCTTTTAAGCAAGTAAACCAAACTGTTGGAGCTCAAAATTTCACCCAACCCTAAATCATGGAAGATTCAAGATTTTGATGCAATATGGGACTGTCTCCAAGTGTGGGACTTGCAGCTTGAAACAAACCTCTGGAAAAGTTCGGCTTCCTTGTTACGCGGATTTGGAAAACCCGCATAACATGACCTACATCTAATGTTAAAATACTCCTAAGCTAACTCCTACTCTAACAATTCCAAGGGACCAAAAAAAGAGAAATGCAAGAAACAAAACCTAGGCTAATAAGGGCAATGATAACACCAAAGAAGAAGAGTCGATCACTCTCCACAAAGGGAAGAAAGGAAAGAAAACGTAGGAGGAAAGTGTAGACATACATTCCAAAGGCCAAAACCGTGTAAGATAAACCCTTCCACACATTTACAACACACAAAAATGGATAAACTTACAAGTGCAACACACACAACATATCAAACACGAATAGAGAAGCAAGAACACAATAAACATTAGAATAAGGCAAAGAATAGCCACGAACACCTAATTTCATTGCTCAAAGAATACACACTCAATTATGAAAATGGTAGAAGGTGAGAAAATATAACAGGGACCAAGTTCGAGGTCTGAAACTTATGGGAAGTTGGCCACCATTTTGGCATGGTGTCGTTAGAACAAAAAAAGGATCCATTTACAGTGCTCGAGTTCTAGATTTATTGAGAAATGATAAGGAGAAGAGAGAATGGGAGAGATAAAAGTGCCATCATAAGAAATTCAACCAAAAGGACCAAAACCATTGATGTTTTTAGAGATGTGTGGGCACCTGGTATGGCTTTTATCGCACACCATCAAACTTGCAAGTCGCAGAGAACAATGCCCATAATTCATTAAATTCTGGTCAAAAAAGTGGTTAGACATCGCTTTGAACAAAATAGGCATAGGTTTGGATATTACCATGGGTTTCATATGTTCCCATGGCTTACCACAGTCATTTCACTCTCAAGATGATGCAACAGACTCCTTTATATGCCCCACAAAGCATTAAAACCATCCACACAATTCTCCTTCGTTCACCCATGAATTTTCTTCATTGTTGTGGCTTTACAGTGTTCCGCAGCCTCTCAACCTTATTCACGGCTTTCTCCGAAAAATTTCACATTTGGATTTCAAACTTTACTCGATATTCCACAGAGTTCTTTCCTTGTTCTTATGCAGTGCTTTACACATGGACTGTGTTTCTTCATTCCATAGCTCTGTAGAGAACCGCAAAAAATGCTACAATTGGGAAACCTCACGGAACAATAGGATAGTGTTTCGTAGCTTCCAAAATTAGTCACATTTGAAACTTTATTTCCTTTTCCACGTGGTGCCCTGTACGGCATTGATTCTTTGCATCACGGACTTTTAACTTGGCGGACTTCATCCTTGGTTCCTAGGAAAATTAGCCATCTCCGTAAGGAATGCTATGGGTTCTGAGGTCTAGCGTGACACTATGTTTCTCCATGCTTTGCAAAGCACTAAGCTTCTCATTGCTCAGTATCATTAGATTTTTTCCCTAGCCTGATTCTCTAAATGTTTCTTGGGCCTGAAATACATGCATTGGTTTGACTTGCCTTCGACCCAAGAGAGATTGATTTGGTGTCCGCGAAAGTCCTTCGTTCATCATAAATTTTGTCTAAGTCTGGAATTAATGCTCCCTTGTCCTTTGGGTTAGGAAAACCCGTAGAAACACTACGTAACTACACTTCTGTGGAAGATTAACCTAGTCTTGTGTGGAATTCATAGAGAAAAAGAGTGGCTAAGTTCATATTTTGATGAATTGTTCAAAATTACGTGGGGTATGTAATTTTCGACAATATTTTGGTGAATTTTAGGGAAAATCTTACTTGCTAGATGATGAAGACCAGTAACCTTAAATCATCCATTAGGCATGGAGTCAAGCATAACCTTGAAGAAAAACAAATCTCAAACTTTAAAACCTGTCTCATGAATCGGTATGAACTTAACAAAGTACATGAAATTAATATGTGGATATCTGAAATGAATAAATGTTGGAAATTACTCCAACTATCTGATTCCACCATGAAACCTACTGTTGAAACTGGACTGTGCAACAACATGGACCCACAAAAACTAAGTACAAATATTAAAATCATACGTGTTCCAAGTGGAAACATGCAGAGTGTGCATAATGCACTTGTTTTGCAATAAGAAAACCTATTCTACCCTACCCCAACCAAAATCAAAGGGAGCTAAAAAAACTTGATACAAGCTAGAAGAAATAACTTCCTTTCCTTACAAAATGTGGTCATGTGATCAATTTGGCAATCAAATCACATAATAGAAGTGAAATCATGACCCGCACTTCATTTTTTTCAAAGTATCAACTGAGAAAAGGATGAATATTAACGAGTGTCATTGATACTTGTACCTTAAACATATTATTTTGTCAATCTAGGGCGGGTGTCCATGACTGTTTGTAACAAAGGGAATAGTATGAATGACATTGCAATACGTAATTTAGTTACAGAAACTAAGAAATTTCTGAATTTATAGTGATTACAAAATAAAATGCTTGAAAGGAAAACTAAAACGAAATACATAATTGGAAAATTACTGACCATGAAAACATAGTGCATCAAAGTAATGAAATAAATTTTGGAACAGTAAATGCATTCGCAAAGACTGAAAGGAAATAAATGTAAAATCCTTTTTTTGGTTAGGAGTTTCCCTTGCCGCTTCCCTTCGATCAAGTTTAACACTTGAACTCAAACAACATAAATTTTCCCTGAACCTGCTATCTTTATTAAATTAAAAATGCACTCTTACAATGAATCAAATGACTAATAATCAAACCACTAAATCTAAGTACACGATCTCTTTTATACAAGAGATGTTCTAGTTATTTTAGGAGAGAACTAGTTATTCCAAATGACTAAGTCTACTTAACTAAATGCTAACTGAAGTGATGGCTATCTATTTCGGGAAATACATAAATGAAAGGAGCAGTCTCGAAAGTGTTTGAATTGGAATCATTCATGAAAAATGAAGATGGGAATCTATGATTGAATCATTTGAAGGAGTTAATCACTACTGGAAGATTCTTCGTCTCATAACTAATTGAGAGAATTTTAGTGATAACAAATCTTAGTTTAGAGTACTTCATCCTCAAACTTGGGAGGAATGTTTGTTGATTAAATGGCACCACTTATGTCCAAGATATGGTGCTACCAGTTGTGATTCCAAAAATTTGAATGATCTACATGTATGTGCAAACTTCCTGCTTTGGTGAATCATGGTTGATGACCTGGATGATCTGGATGTGGTCTTCTGAGTTCCCTATTAACGTGGAGGTGAGTCCTGCGCCAAGGTGATTCCTACTGCCAACACGGTAATTGGCGTCCTGTGTCAGTGTATGAATTAATTCCTATGCTCCCTGTGATAACTCAACATATACTCTTTCAAAAGTGCAGTTAATGTTTCACCACATATCTATTTAATCCATTTTTTAAGAAGAATTAACAAAGTAAAAATAAAAAACATATGCATAATAATTCCTTCAAAATCATTGTAAAGTATTTAAATATAAGAAGTTAACATTGTTCAACACGTACTATGTTATCAAAATGGTATAAGGCTATACATGGCTTAAACATCACAAAATGGGGTTCATCACTCCCCTGGACTAAAGGTTTAGTAGGTCCTCCTGCTACCTAGTATTCAGTTTCTCAAAAATTCTAGAACAATTATATTCATTGGAAAACGTTTGCCAAGTTTCATCCAAAGATGTATCAAAAAATCCAAAATGATCAATAATATTATCCCTCCAAATCTTATAGCTTCCCTCTAGTTGGTCATCTGTTGAATTCCATCACGGCATGGGTGCAAGGACCAGTGGGGGCCTGTATCTTATACCAATCCATTGTTCTTTTATGTCCATAATTATTTTGTAAAGATATTTTGCTTGTTTCAATGACCACTGGAGGTTCGTTGGTGAAATGACCTCTTTCCTCTTGTATGGCTCTGTAAGCAAATGATATTGTACTTGGGAGGCAAGGAAACTAACATTGAATGTGGGGATCACCTATTCTCTAAATTTTTTGACACAATTCTAAAGAATATATGTGTATTTGTCTACTAGACGTAGACAGTACACCTGTGAATGAAACCTATTGAAAAACCAGAGTGGCACTGGTAAATCATGCCTCATTAAGAGGCCAACATTAGATTCTGATTGCACAAATATTTCCCATTGATCCCTCCATTCACCTTGATGTTTTAGGGTGGAAATGAAAGCTCTTAATTTTACTACTCCCACATAAATATTTATTTGAATCTCAATTTGTTCTGGGAGAAGAAACTTGTGAACATGGAATTCACACAAAAAAAAATTCTCAACATCATTGCCTATAGTATATATAGCTACAAACTTTCTATCATCCTCAAACTCTATATCCAACATTGCATGAGCCCTAGATATTTTCCATTTGAAAAACTGTTCTTTTAAAAATAATGCATAAAATTTTGAAGGGGGTCAACAATAAAGAACCTGATCATAGAGTCGAACTTACTGTAAGCACATTTTCCTTCAACAATTGATTTTCTTCTTTCAAATTTTTATTCTCCTCTTCCACTTCCCTTAATCTATAGCATTATTCCATCCATTTGACCATACCTCTTAAAACAATAATCTGAGGAAAAACTTGCTCTTGTTCTCTTTTTCTTTCCTACAATAGTGTAAGTGAGGTGCCAAGCTCCTAGGTTCTAGCTTGAAGGGAGCTTACCTCTTGTTCTCATTCCTCTACAACCTTTTGTAATTAAAAGGTGGACTTCCTCATGTTGTGCTAGTGTCCCTTGTAGTTGTTGAATCTCTTGATCCTTGGCAGCTATTTGCTGGAGAAGTGAGTTTTCTTGGCCTCCAAAAGGGACTGCAGTTGGTTGATTCTCTCCTAAGCTATTTGTATCTCAAATGAAATTTTGGACAAGGAGAGGACTTGGGGCATGATAGTATCAGAATCAGGGGAGAACTAGGTTCTCCCTCTTACATAGGTGCCTTCCCTTTATCTATTATCAAGTGATCCTCCAGCTATAGGCATGGAATGTTCAATTTCCACTTCTACTTTAGGAGCCCATACAGGACACTGCATTGTTAGGAGACTCAGGTGGGGTTTGAACTAGGTTTTGCATTATTTCTAGCTACTTCTTGTTCTTCGTGGGATAGGGGATTATCACTTGGTGTCTCATGGAGGGTAGGTGTAGGATTTGCAGTTCAGAGACGTTTCTTGGGTCTCATAGAGGTAGAGGTGGCTTGTTCTACAACCACCGTAGGATTCATGGCACATTATTTTTGAAAATTTAACCATTTCTTCATCCCATGCCTCTTCTTAACAAACTGATGTTTACATATTAAGTGGATTAAACCCTTGGAATTTCAAATATGGAGCCCCCATCAAAAATTCTTTGTAACAACACAAATGGATTCATATAGAAATTGTGGCAAATTAATCTTATATTGAGGTATGTTTTGACCATGTCGAAGATGGATTAACATTCTTAACACAGGAAACCAATACAATTTCATATTTCCCTTCACATGTAAAATATTTAATCAACCATTTTTCCACTTTTAGCCCAAGGTTCAGGTATAGTGATTCTTTTAACCCCTTTTTCTTTTCCCTTATTATCTATGACCAGTTGTAATTTCTCTTTTTTCCCAACTACAAATATTTTAATTACTTCATGATACATAGTCCTATCACTTACTACTAACCCCTCATTAGGTAAACCAAAAATATGACTGATTACAGTTGGAAAAAAGGGAATTTTCTTACCATTGACAGTAGAGTTCCCCTCTTCCATATTTCTTTGTGAATTCTTCAGTCATTGAAACATTGAATTATTCATATGCCAATAGGAAATCTAGCCATCCTGCACTTTTAAAAATTTTAACTACCCTTGTATTAACCAAAAGCTTAGTAGAGCTTGTTGGCTCATGTCACAACCTAGGCCCACATATCCAAAACTTATGCACAAGTAGGAAATATGGATGAAGGCACATAGGACTAGAGGTGGAAAATTTTTACAGAGTGGTAACATAGCGCAGAGTGATAGCGAGTGGAAGTGTATTCAAAAAGAGGGAATGGGAAGCTCTAATTTGGAAAAGTGGAAATGGAATGGACTTAGCATGCATGCAATATAACCAAATTGGGAAAGTTATGTTATTATCCTGAGGTGGTAATGGAGTTAATTGGACATGTGTTAACATTATGGGAAATTGAATTATGGATTTAGCTTGGGATTTGAGAAGTGTGAAGTGAGTGGTAATCAAGGTGCACAATGTTCAATAATTAGCAACCCATGATTTAAACCTTCCCTATATTTAAGAAAGGAATTGATTGTGCATACCTTGGTATTAAAACTTGTCAAATATCTGTCGTCATTCCATGTTGGTGTGATGCTCCCTTCATACTTGGTACCTTCCTTTATTGATGATCAAATTCATGGTAGAGGTACCCTCCATTTCTGTTTTTAAGTCCTATGTATTTATTTTAATTAATAATTTTTCTTTTTTTTGGAAGCATTGGCAACCATTTCTGGTTTTCATCCAATGCCTTCATGAAGGAGGGTAACCACCATCACTGGTTTTCAATCACCCCCTCTTTATTGTTTAGAAACTAATTGATCAATTCTAAGTTGTGTTGGGAAAAGAAACTTTGCCTACACAGTTCAGATCTGAATCCTCTTGAATTACCTTTTGAAACTCTTCTTTCGATGTTGGCTTATGGTACAAACCTCATTATCTTCCCATTGACCAACATTACCTTCCTTTCGCCCTCTATTGGAACCAATTGGACAACCCCATTGTCAAATACTTCTGCAATTTGATACAGACCCATCCATCTCATCTGCAATTTCCCTTTAAAGTCCTTATACTTTGAATAAAAAAGAAAATTCCTAGTCTCCTACCTAAAATTTCCTTGGTTTTATTTTTTATCATGTCAAAGTTGCCTCTATTGTTGAATGATCTCAGTATGATGCAATTTGTGAAATGACTCATCTAGTTTATTTAATTGAATAATTATGGCATGTTGTGCTTCTGTCAAATCAATGCCCACTTCAATTGTTGTCCTCAAGGTTTGAATATCAAATTCTATAGGTAGAATTGGCTTCTTACCATAGACTAATTCATAGGGAGTAAATCCCATTGTTGTTTTCCAAGTAGTGTTATAAGCCCATACTGCTTCTGGTAGTTTTTGAGCCCAATTCTTCCTTGAGATGTCCATTGTCTTAGTTAGTATGTTCTCCAACTCTCTGTTAGTAACTTCCACTTGGCCATTAGACTGTGGATGATAGGGAGATGACTTATTATGCTTCATCTTGTATGTTTCTACAAAAGAACTGATTATCCCTCACATGAATTATGGTCCTTGATCTGACACAATGGATCTTGGTGCTCCAAACCTTTGAAAGATGTGCTCATAAAGAAAGTCTGCAACTTTCTCATCCCTTGCATGTGGTAGTGCTTGAACTTTAGCCCACTTAGTAACATAAGTCAGTACAAACTAGGATGTATTCTTTTCCTTGGGAAGTTGGTCCATGGGTCCAATGAAATCCAACCCCCATTTTTCAAATGGTTCCAAAACAACCTTAGGTTAGAGTGGCATTTCTGATGTAAATGTTGGTTTCCCCATTCTCTGGCATTGATCACACCTCCACACATACTTTTTGACATCCTTAAACAAGGAAGGCCAAAAGTAACCAATCTCCAAGAAATTTTTGAATGGTCCTTTGAACTGAATAATGCCCTCCTGATGGTTTATCATGGCATGCTCTAAGTATGTCAAACACTTCATTTTCAGCTACACACCTTTGTAAGACATGATTAGGCCCACATTTGAAAAGAATTCCATTTAACCAAGTATACATTACACTCTATTTAATTAATTTTTTTCTTTGCTTGAGTGTGAAAAAGTTTGGAAACTTCCTTGTAGCTAAGTAATTATCCATATCTGCATACTAAGGAGAGGTAGTGGAAAGTGTAAACAAATGCTCATCTGGAAAGTCATCATTGACATGCTCTTCTTCTTCAGAAGTGGTAAGTCTGGAAATAAAATAAGCTACCACATTTGATTTCCCTAGTTTATCAATGATTTTAATGTTAAACTTCTGCAGTAGCAACAACCACCTTACAATCCTACCATGCACTAAAGTTTATTCATTAGATATTTGATAGCAGAGTGGTCAGTATGAACAATCACTTCATATCCTATAATATAATGTCTAAAAAAATTGATTGCATAAAATACTACTAGAAATTCCTTCTCAGTTGTTGTGTATTTCTTTCAACAAGGGAAATATTTTTGCTAACGTAGTAAATGGCATGCATAGGTTCTCCTTCCTCTTTTGTCCCAAGACAACACCTACTGCTTCATTTGAGGCATCTGTTTGAATATGGAAGGGTAGCTTCCAATTAGGACCTCTCAACACTGGTGTGTTTATCAGCTTGTCTTTGATTGCATCAAAAGCTTGTTGACATGCTTTTGTCCATTGAAATTCAGAATCCTTGGTTAGAAGAGCAAATAATGGAGAAGCAATTTTACTAAAATCTGAAATGAACCTTCGATAGTAACTGGCATGACCAAGAAATCTTCTTACTCAGTTTGGTTTGTAGGTGATGGATAGCTTTACAATGATATTGAATTTGTCTAGGTCAACTTTAATTCCCTCTATTGAGACATGATGGCCCAACACTATACTTTGTTCCATCATGAATAAGAATTTCTCATGATTCAAAGATAACTGATGCTTTTCACATCGAGCAAGGAACTTTATCCAGATTGTTGACTACCTCTTGGAATGTTTCTCCATAAACCGTGAAATCATCCATGTAAATTTCTACGCAATCATGGGTGAGATTAGAAAAGATTGTCCAGCATGGACTCTTTGAAAAGGTAGCAGGGGCATTACATAACCCAAAAGGTAGCACTCTGTAAGTAAATGTCCCCCAAGGATAGGTGAAATGTTGTTTTATCTTGATCTTTAGGGACAACTGTTATTTGGTTGTATCCACTAAATCCATCAAGGAATGAAAAGTTTATTCTTACTAGAGATATTTTCTAAAACCTAGTCAATAAAAGGTAATGGGAAGTAATCCCGATGAGTGGATCTTTGTTCAATTCCCTATAGTCCACACAAACTCTCCATTTCCCATTCTTTTTAGGCACTATAACCAAAGGAGAAACCCACTGACTATCAAGATTGGATAGATAAATCCTACATTTAAAAGCTTCTTAATCTCAGTTTCCACAATATCTCTTAGAAGCAGGGTTTATTCCTTCTTTGAGGTTGTCTAGCTAGTTTGGAATTAGTGGTATAGATGTGATGTGTACAAATACTAGGGTGAATACCCTTCATGTCACTATATTCCCAAGAAAAATCTTAGGGATGAGAGTAGAGGAGTTTGAAAAACAAGGTATTTTCTTCCTAATCAGTTAGCCAACTATTAATTGTCAATGTCTTTACTAGGAAGAACAGGTAATTGTTTGGTATCAGGGTGAATTGAATCTACAACAGGGTACTCCCTTAATAGTGTGTTTAATGGAAACCTATGTGGTAACAACCTGTGAACATAAGTTATGTTTTGGAAAAATATTTTTTCATATCTATATTTTACAAAAGGACAGATAATGGGCTTGTTATCTTCATCCATGAAATCATCCTATTTCTGTCAGTTGTAGTGTAGGATATAGAAGAAATATTAACGCATAAATAGAGTTCAAGCACAGGACTTCAGTTGTACAGGACTCAAACTATGTCTGGTCCAACACTATGTTCATGGTATTCACATTGAATTTGATCTGAGTGATCTTGATTTATGACCATACAAAGAGAGGAGATGATATCATCTTAATCTCAGAATCATCTTTAGACCCTTGTTTGTTATCTATGGAAAATGGTTTAACACCATGGTATAATGAAAATTTATTTGAATCTTGCCCATTAGTGATTACCATATTCCCTATCCTGTAGTCAATAAGGGCAGATGTTGTAGCTAACCAAGGATGTCCTAAGATGATGGGGTATCCAATTTTCCTATTCTTCATTTTTATGATCATGAAGTCTACCGCATAGTCCCAAGATTCAATTGTAATGGTAACATCTTCTATTATTCCCTTGGGTTTATTTATAGACTAGTCTGCCATCTACAAAACTATAGATGTGGAATGTGGTTCAGGTAAGTGCTAACATGTGGATAGAGTATCAATTGTCATAACATTGATGGACAGCTCCTAGATCAATCAAAACATTAGGAATATGGACTTATCTCCATGTGGAAACTGTTACAATAGGACTTCTAGGATCTCCATATTTAGGAGGGAGGATTATTCCCTTCCAAAATAATAGCTAGCTTTCCATCAACATGGATGGTTTTAGGTTGGTTCTTCCTTCTGTCCTGGAGCCTTGAAACAAAGATCTTTAATTGTTTTGTTTAACTCAAGGATTTCCTTAAGAGCTTGCAATAGGGGAATGCCAATACTTAACTTCCTCAATCCTTGTATCAATTCTGACTCTGATTTATCAGGGACTACAATATTTGGTCTCTGAAAAGAGTCTAGATGGAAAAGGAATATCTTTTTTTGGTTGAGGAGTTTCTTCAACAGAAACTAGGCTACGTTTCTTCTGGTTTTTCTATTTCTTCAAGAATTTATTCTATCACAAGAGAGGAAGGTTTTGAGGTAACCTTCCCTGAACACAACAAAATATTCTTGCAATCCACTGAGTTTACTATGTGGGTATTTCTATCAGATTCCATAGTATACATTGGATTTTCCCTGCCTCACATTTTTAGGATTGGCCATAGTTTGTGCAGGTATATGTGGCTGGGCAGGTTGATCAGATTGGGAAGAATTGGTGGGTCCAGTCAACAGGGCTTGTTGGCCTTGAGGTATTCTTTGAATTATAGTATTGTTGGCCAGATCCTTGAGGTGCATTCCACTATTTGTTGGTTGTGTTGTTGATATGGTGGAATGTTGGGATGTGGAGCCCAAGGTTGTTGATAATAATTTGGTGGGACATTCCATTATGGGCTCCATTCTTATGGGGCTTGTTAAACCCAAGGTGACAGATATGGCCATGGTGCATTCCATTGATTTGGATTCCATTGTGATTTTGGGATGTAGGGTTGATTTTGATTGGTCTGAAATTTCCTCCTTGCCTCTGAGCCATATAGTTCAGCTCAAATTCCTCTTGGTTTCTTTATTTTAGGTGATTCTTTAGCAAGGGAAGTAGTCCACATTGATTTATGGCATGCTTAAGTTCACAAAGAAGACATATTTATGTCTTATCTAAGGGACATTCCTTAAGTCCATGTTTAGCTCTACATCTTGGGAAGTAAATGAACAAAGGCTCTATATTCCTAGCCTTTTCTCTATCCATAGTTTGTATTGAGTTGAACTAGGAGATTTGTTCTCAAATTTGCAATTTCTTCCCTTAATTTGGATATGTCCCCATTGGCCATTTTTCCTTTTTGTCTTCTCAAATTGGGGTGAGTTCGATGAATAATTCCTACAGAGGTCAATAATGTTTGTGAACTCTAACTTGTTCATGTCTCCCTTCCCATTAAATTGAATGCTTCTTTGTGTGTCTTCATCCAACCCTTTAAGAAATAAGGATTTTAAGTAGGTTAATATCCATGCCAGTACCACACCTTCTGTAAAGGAAAAGGAACCGATCTAGGTAATCTTCTACACTTTCATCTTCCTTTTGTTGAATTCAAAAGATATCTTCTTTCCTATCCCTCACTCTACAATAATCCTTATACTTATCCAGGAAGGGCTATTCCATTTCTTCCCAGTTATGAATGGAATTGAGGCTTAAACCCATAAACCACATCATAGCTGCATATTTCAAAGTAGAGGGAAATAGTTTAAGCTTTTGCTTATTAGAAGTGTAGTCATATGTTTGGCATAAAACCTTAAATTGAAAAAGGAATTGGTCAGGGTCCTCTAAAACTAATCCCCAAAAGGTTGGTAGAATCGACGGGGATATATTTTTCATTGGATAATCTTTGTTAGGATCTAATTCAATAGGGTAGGTAAACGTCCTTCAAACAAGAGTATTTTCATTTTTTGCACCATTGGGTTTATGTATTTTGTCATCTATTATTCCTTGATCAACAAGTTGATCTAAAGGCTGGTTTTATTGAGGGTTTTGAGGATTTAATCTAATGAATCTACCTCTATGGTCTCTAGGTCTAAACATACAATCCTATCATACTGAAAAATGGTTCCCTAATATTAGTAGTGAACTAAATTGTGTGTGTTCCACATACTCCGAATCTAAGACGATTATTACTATCACTACAAGGTCTTCTGATCTTTTAAAAAGAAAGAGTTATGGAAAATGATATTCTAGAATGGAAACTTACCTAGGCAATAAGTAACATCTCTAGCTAGCACCTTAACATTTGATAACTCCTTGAATTCCCTAGAAACGGTGCAACCAAAAGTGATGAGTTTCATTGATGCTCGTACCTTAATCATATTATTATATCAATCCAAGGCGGTGTCCATGGTTTTATTTGTAACAAAATGTAAACATTAGTCCCATGAATGATTTTTCAGTACGTAATTTAGTAACAAAAACTAAGAAATTATTGAAGTGATTATGATTACAAAATAAAATGCTTGAAAAGAAAACTAAAAGAAATATATAATTGGAAAATTATTGATCCATGGAAACGCTATAAATCAAAGTAATGAAATAGTTGTTGGAACAGTAAATGCATTTATAAATACTAAAAGGAAATAAATGTAAACTTCTTCTCATTTGTTAGGAGTCGCCCTTGCCCCTTCCCTTTGATCAGGTTTAACACTTGAAATTAAAAAACATAAATTTCCCTTGAATCTACTATCTTTATTAAATTGAAAAATGCAATGTTATAATGAATCAATTCACTAGAAAAATTGAAACACTAAATCTAAGTACAAGATCTCTTTTATACAAGAGATGTCCTAGTTCTGTTAGGAGATAACTATTAATTCCAAATGATTAAGTCTACTTAACTAAAAGTTAACCGAAAAAAATGGAACTATCTATTTCAAGAAATGACATTAATGAAGGGGAAGTCTTTTAAGTGTTCAAATTGGAATCATTTATGACAATTGAAGATAAAATTTGTGATTGTCTCCTTTGAGGGAGTCAATCACTGCTAGAATATTTTTTGTCTCATAACTAATTGAGATAATTTCAATGACAGCTTGCAAAGCTTAGTTCGAAGGGAACTTCATCCTACAAAATTAGGTGGAATGTTTTCTAAGTTAATGGAAGAAGTGGTGCTTATGTACAAAATATGGTGGTGTCATCTATGATTCTAATCATTTGAATGACCTGCATGTATGTGCAAAAATACTACTTTGGAGAATAATATGTCGATGACTTGGATGTACTGGGTGTGTTTATCTATAGTTCCCTATCAACACGTAGGTGAGTCCTATGTGAACATGTTAATTAGAGTCATGTGTTGGTACATGAATAAAGTCATGTGGTTCCTATTAGAACTCAACACATACTCTTTCAAAAGTGCAATTATTTTTTCACAAAAAAAATATTTAATCCAATTATGTAGAAGAAGTAACAAGAGTAAAAATAACAAACATATGCACAATAATTCCTTCAAAATCATAGTAAAGTATTAAATATAAGAAGTTAACATTGTTCATCATCCTGTACTCTTCCTTCTCCATATGGTTAATCAACTAAATACATGTTCTATGACATGAAAAAAATGGGGTTCATCAAATACCTCATCAATGATGTCATGCTTTTGTTTGGAGGTCTCTGCCAACTGATCTTAGTTTCCCTCGATGATGCTCCCTCATGCTCTGAAGTGAGCATGATGGTTGGCAAGTCTGATTCCTGGCTCCAGTTCTAGCCAATTTTTCTTCTTATGACATGAAAATACCTTGGGAGCCAATGGTCATAATGCCATGACATTGTCCACACTGCATTGAGCTTATCCCAAATAAACTATGGGGTCATCATGCAGGCTTTCTTTAAGTTGAGGATCTCTGTTTGCAAAATGAAGTTTCCACCACTGGTTTTGCTTATTCCCGTAACTTTATTAAACCTGTCAGCTTTGCATCCAGTGTCCTCACCATGGAGCTTGAATTATGAATCCATGACAACATTTGACTATCAGTATCCGTGGCTCAGTTGAATCTTCCTCTGGTTTCCAGCAATGACATATCATTGGACTCCAAACTCATCCTTCTTAGGTTGAGTCACTTCAATCCTCCTCTTCAAAATGCTTAATTATGACATTCATGAGGCTTGAAAGTTGAAGGTTCTGAATGACTAGTTTCTTGTATATGTAATTTTGACTAGTAAGGGGAAGATGTAGGATCTTCTTGATGGAGTAGAGGATGACTTTTATAGAGATAGAGGGGGAAGATAACTGAAGGTGGGATGAGGAGGGGAAGAAGATGGAGAAGGGGAATCCTCAATGGGGGAAGATGGAACAAAAACTAGGGGCATGGGAAATTTTGGCTAAGATGGTGCATAGGTTGGGGAGGAAGGAATGGTGAGAGCCGCATAAGATAGTGTATGAAGGATTACCTCCATTGACTAGGGTTAGTCCCAACTTTGAGGCTGATGATGCCTCCCATTTCTTTCAACCCATGTCATCATTATATCTACAAACATTCAACCATTTCAACTAAGTACTTAGTCAATTACCTCTAGCTTCTATTGAGGGTTGAACCAATTTGGTGCAAAGGGCCTTTCCATGTGGACAGGGATTGATCTAAAACCAGATGCTTTATGGCCACCTTCACTGATGCATGTATAGCTCTATCTCCCTATGCCATGCTCATCCTCCATTATTTCAATCTTGCCTCTGGAATTCAACATCATCCATGAAATTTTTTCCATCATCTGCATATCATGTTCTTTCAAAACATCACATGGTTAATAGGATAACCATATGGGTTTGATGGGGGTTGGGTTATATGCATATTCATCGTGATAGGGCTCATAAAACTAATCTAGAGGAGAATTTTGGAAAAATGGAGGTGGAGGGGAATAATATTGCTCCTGAAACTGAAGGTTCCAATGAAGGAATGAATTCATGATTGCACAACTTCATAAAAGAGGAAATGGAAGAATGGAAGAAAGGAAAAGGTCCGCGGATGAGATAAATGGGTTTGTTGGATCAGTGGAGTCACCAGATGTGTTGAGAAATGCCTCCAAAGGTTGAACACCACTAGGAACACATTGAACTTAGTGAAGTGAATTTGTAAAGTGCTTCAAACTTGTCCCACTATGCATGCCAAAACTATAGGGAGGTCAAAATTGCACCTTGCCCTGAACCATGGAAGATTCAGGATTTTGAGGAAATATGGGATTGTCTCCAAGTGTGGCACTTGCGGCTTAAGACAGACATATGAGAGAATTCCAACTTCCTTGTTATGTGGATTTGGAAAACCCACATAATACAACCTACTTCTAATGTTAAACTACTCCTAATCTAACTCCTACTCTAACAATTCCAAGGGGACCAGGGAGATGTAGATGCAAGAAATAAAACATAAGCTAACATGAGTGGTGATAGCACTAGAGAAGAAGGGTTGATCACTCTCCAAAAGGGGAAGAAAGGAGAGAAAATGTGGGGAGAAAAGGGCAGACAACCATGCCACAGGAAAACACTATGTAAGCTAAATACTTTCACACATTTACAACACACTAAAATGGAGAAAATTGCAAGTGCGACAAACACATCATACCAAACATGAACAAAGAAGCAAAAATGCAATAAACATGAGAATATGGTTAGAGAATAACCAAAACACCTGATTTCATTTTTCAAATTATGCACACTCGATTATGACAATGGTAGAAGGCAAGAAAACATAACAGAGACCAAGTTCAAGATCTGAAACTTATGAGAAGTCAGCCACCATTCTAGCATGGTGTTGTTACAACAAAATAGTGATCCATTTATAGTTCCTAAGTTCCAGATTTATAGAGAAATGAGAAGGAGAATAGAGAAGGAGAGAGAGAGGTGTCATCATGAGGAATTGAACCGCCAGGAACCAAAACCATTGATGTTTTTAGAGAGGTGTGGGGTACCTGACATGGCTTCTATCAAATGCCATCAGATTTATAGGTCGTTGAGAACGACACCCATACTTAATTAAATTCTGATTAGAGGATGTGGTTAGACATCGCTTTGAATAAAACAGGCGGTGGTTTTGGAGATTCCAATGGGTTTTAGATGTTCACATGGCTTACAGTTTCTTTGTCACTCTCAAGATGATGTGTGGAATCATTTCTAACCCTAGCAAAGCATTAATACCATCCACTCTCTCTTTGCTTTCATTCACCTGTGAATTTTCTTCATGTTATGGCTTTACAATGTTTCATGGCCTTCAAATGTTTCACGGATTCTGCCGCAACTTCAAATTTTCTTTCTTGTTATGCCACAGAGGTCTTTCTTCCTCTTGTGTGGTGCTTTACCCATGACTATGTTTCTTTGTTTCACGGCTCTACAGTCTTCTGTTGTGCAGGTTTAGATTCTATAGAATGGACTATCCTTAATCCTCTTGTAGGGTCCTGAGCTACTTAATGATTAAATGTCTTTTCATCCTCATAGTTTCATAGCCTTTAGCCTCGCTAGGGAGATAACCAGGTTTCACTTAAAGGTTTCCTTTAAGAAGTTGTAATTAATATTCTAATCTCACTAATTCCTTGTGACTGTAGATCCAACCTCTTTGTACATAACTAGTTATAGTTGCCCTGAGAAACTGTCATCGATAACTCATCGGGAAATGAAGATCTTGATTTAATTTCTTCTTCAACCCTTAACCGACCACCCTATAGAGATCTCAAAAAATCAACAGTTTTGGTGGGTTCCTTTATGAGGAAAGTGGTTTTCTTCTTTTAAAACCCTAGTTTGAGGGTTTATCCTTTGTGACAACCCGAGAAGGGAATTTTTGCATTAATAATCCTCAACCATGAATCCAAAACCTAAAAACTCTCCTACATGACTGTCTTAACCTCCCTTACCTCATTAATCTACTAGTAGCTCTTAGAATGACCTCAGACTTTGTGTCTCACCTCAAAATTCACTTCTCTTCTCATAAAATGATAAATCTCCTTAGTTTGCATTTATCCTTCCAATCTAATAGACTTCCTTATAGGTGTAGAATCTCTCATGGATGGTTGTAAGTATACAAGATAATGGATTCTATGTTCTATCAAATTTTTCTTTCTATACAACAAATCTTTCTCATTCATGCCACAAAATTACATACATCAGGTTTACATTACCATGTCGCAGGTATACATGCAAAGAACCTTCACACTTACTCTTGTTCAACTCTACAAGTACATGCAAAACCAAACTTACATTGTGCTCACCTTCTAGTCTCAACAGCACTCCTCCAAACTCAACTTTTTTCTCTTGATTCAGACTATACTATACATTATTCAACTACATAATCACTTAAGAAATTACCATGGTGTACAAAGGCAAGAATAGAATTCACACACATCAAAAGTATATTCTAAAGATATCTATACTTATCTCTCTGTCAATCTACCAACATCATCTTGATCAAGATCCACCATCAAATAATTAGTCATACAATCACCACACATAGATTTTCACTATAACATAGTAAATTACAAACTTTAATTTCTTCAAATCTTGGAACCTTGGCTCTCCCAAGCCTTGGATCATTCGAATAATAGCCTTAATCAGTTACAAGAATGATGTTTATACCCCTTACATGACAGTTACAATTCAAATTGTGACCTTTCAACTTCCCTAGACTTGTGGATAACCCTTGAGACAACACCATGGTTAATTATGACTCCTAGAGTTAGGCTCATAAACAAACTCCTTATGAATCTTATACCCCACTATGGCTTATTTCATATTAAAACCCTTATGACACCTTGAAATTCCTAACTCGTGTTCAAAATAGCCTTCAAATCCAAATTCTTTCACTTTGGAGGGAAAGTGTACAATTTAAATTTTACAAGGCTAAGACTCAAACCCACACTCTAAACTAACTCACATGGATTCCCTAGACCTATAACACACTTGCAAACCAAATTTTGATGACACCATGACATGTTTGCAGAGGTGGAGATGATGCTCTTGCATCCTACTCCAGGGGTAAGAAAGTTTGAATCCCACTATTTGTTTTTCCAATTTCTTGGTGTCTTCACCCTTGCTCTGATCTTATCTTTACCCCCGGATTCCTCTATCTACATTGATTTTATCTTGTTTTTTTCCTCATTTTCATGGTTCTCTTCATGTTCAGGAGTGAGTCCTTGCACTTCATAAAAAATTTCCTCCTCTTCAATCATTGCATCTTCCTCTTACTCTTGTTGTTGTTTCTCAACCCTGACTTTTTCATCTCTGACTTCATTTTATTCTTCATAGACATCTATCTCTATTGCTACACCTTGGTTACTTTTCTCTTTCTTCTCTATCTCTTCAATATCTTCTTTCATCTCCTTACTTTTTTTTCTGCTCCTTTTCCATCCTCTAACTGATTTCCATCTCCTTTTCATGTGGTTTCACTTTGTTTATAACATGCTCCAAGGCTTCTATCTCTACTTGTAATTTCTCCCATCTTTCATAAACAAATACACTCTCTTGTTCACTTATCTCTTCTTGTTATTGGCTTATTTTCTACCTACTTTCATCTTCTATCTCAAGTTTATTCTTTATACCTACAAACACACACCTGCACACATTATTAAATTCAAAAACTTGAGGCTTGTCTTCCCTTATAAGTTCTTCCTTTCTTGAAACCACTTCATGTTGTTCTCTCTTGAACTCTTCTTTCTCTATATTTGCGTATCCATTTTTCTCATCATGTTCATCCATCTAAAGGGAATTCAAAAATGCTTATATCACTTCTTCTTCTTCACTTTTATCCTCTATCAGCACCATCTCTTTAACCACTTCCTTTTTTGCTTACTCATTCTCTTTTCCATTTGTTTCAGTCATCTTTCTTGTCTTATCCTTATCATCAGCTTATTTCTTTTCCTTTTCTATATAAGTTGACTAACTAGCCACTTGGCTTTCTTTCTCATCAATATTCATGTCTCTTGTATTTTCTCTTCTCTCTCATTTTCAATGAGCACTATTAGCTGCTCTACATCTTGTTTTAAATTTGTTACCTCCTGCTGAAACCACATCTCTCTTTTCTTCATCCTTTCTTCTTTCCTTTTCCTCTCTCTCCTCTCTTGCTCTCTCCTTTTGCATCTCAGTAACTATATCAATCCCTGAACCATCTTTGTTGTTAGTATTCCCTCATCTTCATCATCTGTCCAATTTGATTTCCAAGGCCTAATAACCCTCAAATCTCTATCTCTTCTTACTTTCCTTGCTTCCATCAAGTCTCTTCTTTCTTCCATCATCTTTGTTAATCATCTTTGTTTCTCTTGTTCTCTTATTTTCTCATGCACTTTCCTTGACTTAGCCTCTTCTCTCTCTGCTACTGATTTCTTCATCCACTATGGCATTTTATACCCATGGTCAAATACTAGTTTCACACTCTTCTCTTTACTCATCTTCTTATCTATCTCTTTGCTTCTCTTCCTTTCACTATAACAACCCTTTTCTCCACTTTTTCAACTTATTTTCTGTGAGCTTCATGCTCTGATACCAAAGGATGCATATCCTAATAACTTTCAATCGGTCTCACAATGGGGCTTAGATCACAATGCTAAAACTAATGCTTTCCCAAACAAATGTTTACTCTTCTCAAGATTAACCACACCCTCACAATTCAATTTTGGCGTAAAACTCCATATTCTAGCTTCAACCAACACTGACTTATTAGTACACCTCCACCCATGATTAATCATCCAACAATTTGAAACAAAGTAAAAAAAAATCAAAAAATTACCTTAAACTTGTCAAGGTTTCCCTCACTGTACTACTCACTCTTGTCCAACTATCATGATGTCTAATCATATGTTTGATTGATCTCTCTTCAAATTACTTGAATCTTCTTGAAAACCTCTTCATTGACTTAAAAATGTCTTAAGATCAACTTGGACACGTACCTTACTCAGTCCCTCAACTCCCTTGCCTTATCTCCCTGCCATTATACACCACTGCCTTCTCAAGTTCCTTTGTCATAAATATCCTCTTCTTTATTCCTTCCCCTGCACTGAACCTTTTTAAGTATCTTAAGTTAAGAGTGAAAATTTTCATATGTTTGACCATTCATTCAACCTTACAAATGGCACTTGAGTATCACAGTTAGATTTTGAATGGATTGTTCATCAAATGCTCTGTCTCCTCACTTGTATGGGGTCTAAAATCCTTCATCAACCTTTTTAGTTTTCACTCACAAGTCTCTCAGGCTTCAATCCCTCATAAAATAAGGCTTAATTCCTTTGAACAACCCCTTCTAATGGTCTTCTATGTGTAGGTTTAGATACTTTGGAATGGACTATCCTTCATCCTCTTGTAGGGTCCTGAGTTACTGAATGATTCAATGTCTCATTGTTTCATCCACATATTTTTATAGCCTTCACCCTTTCTATGGAAATAACCAGGTTTCACTTCAATGTTTCCTTCAAGAAGTTGTAATTAATCTTCTAATCTCACTAATTCCTTATGACTTTAGATCCAACCTCTTTGCCAAGAACTAGTTACAGTTTCCCTGAGAAACTGTCATTGGTAACTCATCATGAAATGAAAATCTTGATTTAATTTCATCTTCAACCCTCAACCGACCGCCCTATAAATAACTACTTGAAAAATCAGCAATTTTGGGTGGGTTCCTTTATGAGGAAAGTGGTTTTCTTCTTTTGAAACCCTAGCTTTAGGGTTTATCCTTTTTGCCAACCCGAGAAGGGAATTTTTGTAGTAATAAGCCTCAACCAAGAATTCAAAACCTAAAAACTCTCCTACACAATTGTCTTAACCTCCCTTACCTCCTTAATCTACTAGTAGCTCTTGGAATGACCTCAAACTTTGTGTCTCGTCTCCAAAGTCATTGATCTACTCAGAAAATGATAAATCTCCTTACTCTACATTTATCCTTCCAATCTAATATACTTCCCTACAGGTGTATACTCTCTCATGGATTGTTATAGGTCTACAAGATGATTGCTTCTTTGTTCTTGTCAAAATTTTCTTTTTATGGAAAAAATCTTTCTCACTCATGCCACAAACTTACATACATCAGGGTTCAATTTCCCTTTCCCAAGTATACATGCAATGAACCTTCACATTTACTCGTGTTCAACTCTCTACAAATGCATGCAAAACCAAACTTATGTTGTGTTCACCTTATAGTCTTAGCAGCACTCCTCCAAAATCAAATTTTGTCTCTTGATTCAAACTGTACTATACAGTATTCAACCACATAATCACTTAAGAAATTACTACATTGTAAAAATGCTTCAATCACTTCTACTTCTTCACTCTTATCCTCTATCAGTGACATCTCTTTAATCACTTCCTTTTTTTACTTACTCATTCTCTTTTCCATTTGTTTCAGTCTTCTTTCTTCTAGTCTTATCATTATCTTCAACTACTTTATTTTCCTTTTCTCTATAAGTTTGTCTAGCTGGCCACTTGTCTTTCATTCTCATCACTATTCCTCTTTCTTTCTCATCACTATTCCTACTTTCTTATAGAAACTGAACCTGGGAGACCCTCTAAGGCTGGACTAGAATTGGAAATCTACCTAGTTCAACACTGTACAAACACATTCAAGACTGTATTATATGGTCTATGACATTATGTATGGTCTTGGACCTACTCAGAGATAGCTTCTACAAGTTTTTGGGTTTCTCTCCTTCTTGGGATTTGTATTTCGTTGTCAAACCCTAGTTGTCACACATGTAGAAAAGCTCTCCAAATGAACTTATCATTATCTCAAACCCTAGACATGGATGAAGAGTCCTACAAAATAAAGATTAGAAGGGTTATGCCCAAAAAGGGAATAAAGTACAATGAAACCTTTGGACCAATTACAAAATGGACTATCATTTAGATTTTTTTGGATTTGGTAGCATAAAACAAGTAAAACATTTATTAGATGGACATGATTCTAAATGGTTATCCTCAAGAAACAATGTACATGACTAAGACTGAAGGTTTTGTAGTTGATGACCAAGAGCACAAAGTTTGAAAACTAGAAAAATTGTTATATGGTTTGAAGCAAGCCACTAGAGAAAGGTATGAAAAGCTCATTAAGAACCTTTTGGACATGAATTTCAAATGTTTTTAGTTTGAAGATATAGCTCTTTTTTTAAAATTAGTTGTATTTTCTATTGGTGTATGTGGATGATCTACTCCTAACAAGGAATAATGATAAATATACTACAAAAATCAAAGTGGAGTTGATAAAAGGGTTTGAAATGACAAATTTTGGCTATCTTCATTAATATTTAGGTATTGAAGTGCTTAAGTAATCAAATTACATCTTCATAACTCAAAAAAAGTATATTGGTGAATTTTTTAGAAAATTTTGAATGATATATTATAAACCTCTTAGTACACCCATGGAATACAATCTAAAATTGACAACATAAGATACCATTGATTTGGTCGATGCAACCAAATATAGATAGCTCATTAGAAGTTAGATCTATATAACCACAACTAAACTAGATATTTATTTTTTTGTTGGTGTTCTCTATAGATTCATGCAACAACCCACGAAAATCATACCCAAATAAATTCATTGGGTATTAGTAAAAAATATCCATTTGATATCTTAAAGGAACACACAATTTTGGGCTCAAATACTTCAGGGTAGGAGACTTCACATTGGTTGGAGATTCAAATTTGACTACGTCAGTGATTTTGAAGATGGGAAATCTACATTTGGGTTTCTAATGAATTTGAGAATAATAATTTTTAGTTAGAAATCAAAGAAGCAATTAGTGCCAACAATTTCTTCCATGAAAGCTGGTGTCCCCATATTTCACCCTAAAATCTGAGACTACCCCCATGTAAAAAAAATCCGTACTTTTAAAAGAATGGGTCATTTTGTGTGTTAATTGCCAGAAAGTGTCTGTATTGTGTTAAGATATTTCCAGAGAATCATATTAGCCAATTTTGCCAAATACCCAGATACCCAAAATCGTTATATTATGTCGCTGGGGTTTGCCTGCGGGAAATATTTATTTTGAACCCCGTTTGAGGCAAATTATACTCCACTTTAACCCTATTGTGGTCTTACATGTCAATATTCCCATATACCAGTAGGGTTTTTAACCAAGAATGAATCTTGGGCTTTATCTATGACTTCTGGCAACGTTTTAACGTTTTTTGGTGTTTTCCCATTTTGTTTTCTATGAAATTTCTTTAGGTCAATTCCTTTGCCAGTTCAATATGTTTTCTTTCCTGGAGTCTCTGGAGATCATCTATGGACGTTATGCTAGAAGGAATTTGCCACAGGAGGTCTAGTTCTCTCTAAAAAGACGAAGTCGTACACAGAAAAGGCTTTTTCTGGGCAGGTCACATTTTTGGGAAAGGAAGGTTTTAAGCTACAATGGGATTTTTGGTAGTAGCAGACAGGTGGGAATTTTGTACCTGCTTGGTAGGGTACTTTTTCCCATGGAGGCAAAGCCACTTCAGTCATAATGGGAAAATTAGAGGCAGTAGGTAGGGGGAAATTTCTTACCTGCCTTGCAGGGTGAAAATTCCCATTGTGAAATAAAAGAAAATTACTTAAGGCATTGATGGGGAATTTCTTACTTGCCTTGCAGGGTAAAAAATCTCATTATGAAAGTCAAACAGCTTAAGTGAATCATGGGATTTTTGGGGCTGCGGTGCAGGGTGAATAATCCCATTGGAAATCGGCTTTTAAAAATAGAAATTAGCTATGTTAAAAAAGTGTGACCCCTTTTGGAATAGGGAGGACAACTTTAATTGCATTCATTAATTAATTCTATTTCCAAATTTTGCACCCAAGCATGAAGAAAAGTCAACAAGGAAGAAGAGGATAAAGGAAATTAGAAAATAGAATTCTAAAATTAAATAAATGTAATTTATTTAATGCAGCCCCCTCTCATGCAAAAAAGTGTGACCCATCTAGAGGACAATTAATACTTTTTAAAGTATTTATTGATGGAATTAATTCCTCTTTTTGGTGCATAAGGTCAAAACACACTATGAAGACAAGTCAATGGACCGGAAGTAGAAAACTAAAATTAAATAAATTTAATTTATTTAATGGCAGCGATGAGCATGCACAAAATAGGCGCCCAAGTTTAAAGAGAAAAATTGATTTTTAATTAATTAATTGTCAGGAAGAAGAGATGTAATTATTAATTATAGAATGGTGAAGGTTATATAAGAAGGGGTTGCCATAATGATGAATTAATTAATTCTTTAGCAAGGAAGTGCAGCCCAGGCAATTTTGACACCCAATTAAGGAGGAATTTTGCTCAGGAGAAGGTGTTTTCACTACCGGAAAGCTTCAAAGTTTGGCGCCTAGGTTTGAAGGAGCTTGATTTAAGTTTGATTAATTTTCTGCATAGTGGTATAGGTACTTAAGTGAAGTTGACAAAATTCATGCTTGTTTTGCATGCAAACAAAACCTCAAATTTTGGGGTTAGCAGACTTGATATATGCATATTTTTATGATTAAAATCAAGTGTTCATGTTCTGGTTGTTGTCTTTGTCTGAATTAATTGTAGGTATTCATTATAGGTGCTTATATAAGAGAAAGGGAGCTTAAATCAATGTCTAATACATTGAACATATCCTCCGAATATAAAGAAATCTCTAGATTTGCACTGGTTGTAAATAATTCTGACCGAATAAAGAGAAAAAGAACTGCTCAGACAAAGACAGATATGGCCATGGCAAAGTGGGATGAAAAAGAAAGCTCAGCAGAATCATGCATTACTTCTAGGTTTGCTGACATTGGAGATATAGATCTAGGTACAGAACCTCTTTCCGAATTGATTGACAAATCCAGAGTTGGAAAGACTTCTCTCATGCGTGCAGTCAAAAGCAGTGGAATCATTCAAGCTTCAGCATTCTCATCCATAGCTCAGTTGCCAGAATTCATCATGGAGTGTGCTAGGTCTTACCACCCACTATCTAGATCAGTCTGAGATGTTGTGGGGAAGACAATAATTTGACTGGATATGCAAAGTTCATCAATTATTGTCTGAAGATTCCAGCACGACAGGTGTGGTGACTACTATTAGCATATTGGATGTCGGCAACAGATGGGAAAAGCATAAAGTTGACTGTGAGTGGGCATAATGAATAGTAGATACATGAAAAAGCCCAGATATCCATCCAAGCTTCCAGATAGCTGTTTACACGATCCAGTTTGGTGAGAATCAAGAGGCAAAAGACATTGTCAAACTGTTATGGAAAATATGATAAAAGGACAAGACTGCAACTTTCCTCTTTCTTCTTCTTTCTCATAGATGTATTCCTCCGATCAAAAGTACCATTGAGCGGTCAATTAAAGTAGATAAAACCTAAGTCAATTGGTTTAAAAAAACTATTACTTGACAGACATCGGTCAGCATTACTCTGGAAATAGTGTGGCAGTACTTATAGCTTCAAAATAGAAGGTTCTATCTTCAGTTGCAAATACATGCAGCTGTACATGCAAAGAGGAATCTCCAGGAGCTGGATAGATGTGCCAGTGTGCTTTCCTTCCTGACTTCCACATGTGTCAGTGATCACTAAAAAACTTCCGACTTGTAATTGCCCCCTCTACATTCTATAAGTAGAGGTAGAAGGGTACGAGTTAAAGGATCAGAATCTTGTAAGCAGCATTCTTGTGTTCCAGACTTTGTGTTGAAACACCTGATAGCTATTTGAAAGGCCAATAGGAATACAGTAAGGAGCAGATTTTTGGAGAACTTTGTGTCTAAGATTGGTAGCATTTTGCTTCTAGCTTTTTTTTGCCTTATATCATACCTCAAGGTCACCGACTTTGTGTTATTTTAGATCTAGATTGGAAAGCTGCCTTTGTTTATAATTCTGTGTTAATGATCAGATTGGTCATTGTCTATGTTGCATGCAATCAACTCGTGGTTATGCTATTGACCTGGGTTCAAAATGGCACAAGTCTTCCCTAGGCTTCTTCCCGATCATAGTTTTTTATTATTTCAGCTGCCTAGAGTATTTCATAAAGCCCGAGGAATTTAAGCGGAGCTGCTTACTTGCTGTAAAACTATAGCAAGCTATGGTTCATGAGCTGCATGGTTAAAGTAAAACCCATTAAATAGATACTAGCATATTTTTATTGACAAAATCTTACACTAGGAGCCTGCACATGTGCCTAAATAAGGGAGATTTTATCTAGATGAACTGCCTAGAAGTTTTTCACCGATGTTAGAAAAATCTAGCCAACAGATTGCAAGAGGTTGATCAGCACGGCAAGTGTTTAACCTTTAGATTAGGGTTGTGATCCATGTGGATATTTGTGATTATGAACACTGTGTTAGTTGATGCATGACCATCGGAAAGGAGGAAACTTTGATGTTAGTACTGCAGGAAATGCATTGTTTTTCATGCCATACGATGGCAGATGACAACTTCTGTCTCTTGTGACTTTTAGGATCATTACTACACAAATGGTTGCTAATGAAGGGATATTTACTTGGGGTCAGCATTCCATGAACCAGATCATTGGACAAAAAAATTCAGTCTCATAGGTAGAAATGAGCATAAGGCAACTGAAAATTTGCATTAAAGTGCATAGATAAGTCTCATGTCATAGGAAAGGCCCTCTGCCTTCAAGTGTGCTGATTGGATATTAGTCCCATGGAAGGCTGTCTCAAGACTTACTTCAAGCATATTGGGTGAAACTGTTGCACCTGCAGCAAAATATGGCCATTACTCCATTTGAATCTTGAAACATGTAGTCCTTTCAATCCTGCATGTAGAATTTCATTCAGCACCTGATTCCTGTAACAGAGAATGTTCCAGCTACAGATGGCAGAAGGTGAAAGAGCCGCAGCCGTTTCAACATGGATTCAGAAGATGGCAAGCCAGGGGACATTGGAGCAGTTTCAGATGGAAACTTAATCGTGAGCCACTTCATAGTCCTGATAAATGTCAACAACTTATCAACCTTTGTAGAAGTAATTTCTCATAAGTAGCTGGCTATCCTCCTAAATTATTTCACTACAAGGGAAAAGTTGGAAGGACCATTTTGACAAAGAACCTGAACCTATTGCATCTGCTATTGAGTCTTGTGTAGGCCACATTTTACAGGAATACTTTGCAGTTGCTAAGTTAACTGCCCTTTCATATGCAATTTGATTATTGAATTGAGCTACTTTCCGGTAATGAATGCTACCGAGGTGTCAGTTCTAAGTCATAAAGCCACATTAGAAGGAGTTTGCTCAAGACTGAGGATATATCAGTGACCAAATGTTACCCATAGGTATAAAGTATACCATTGAATGCCCTCAACCAAGACACATACATTGATAGATGCTGTAAACCTCTAGGCTAGTATCAACATTGAAATGGCATCATATAGTTGAACTTCAGAAGCTTTTTTTTACAGTTGTTTAAGCTTATTGCGAAGGTTAGGCAAATCGTTCTTAGTCAACCAATTTCTAGACAATTGTAGTTTTAGATGCATCATCTAAATTCCGCGACTCGCATGGGAGATAGGAAGTAACTCATCTTAAAGCTTGTCGACGAATCTGGTTTTATTCTAACTCATTTGCCTTGTTGACTTCTGGTATAACTCGCAGAGGTTTCATATTCCATCCATGTTTTCAGGTTATGTATGATTCATTTATAAGTTGTAGTGTGAACTTTGGTATCTTGGGGTCTCAACTCGCTTTATATCATTTTATAGTATTGTGATGAAAATGAATGGCAAAAACGCTGGACAACATATTCTTACTGACGGTGCAAGGGTTATATTGATGGAGTTAACATGAATTATAACGATGGATTGCTACCTAGTAAGTTGGTATATTTTACAGTCAGATACCTTGAGAAGTTCGGGCCTATCCTGGAAGATATTTATACCCTGCATCAGGGTAATGATACAAAGGTTTTCTGCAATTCAGGACAATAAAATGAATTTATGAGCTAAATAGCCAGATATAAAGGCTGCTTTTGGCTGGTATTAAATTGTTCGAGAAGTACCTGCCCTAGTATCACAATATAATTGACTACTCACTGTATTGACATGCTAGCGAATATTTGTTCTGTCTACTCTTGGAAAATATTCTTCTATGAATATCACATGAGTCTGACATGCATATAATTGTAAGGAGAGGGCTCGTTAGAATTTTTTTTTTTTTTTTCCATGGACTTTGAAGGTCATGTGGATCTATCCTCTATCATGAAAAACTGTGATCAGATTTGTGCTGTGTGTATTGTGACTATGTACCCAAATGCTATGATCACTTGGAAACCAAATTGCAAAGAAAGATGACTGTCAGATGTTAACTTTACTTGTATGATCTATGTTATAACTTTAGTTGAGTTTTCCAACTTCATTTACCCTTGGTTCATGCTATAACTAGAGGAAGAACCTTCATGTTTAAGAGGTTGCAATGAATTTTGTAAGCAACATTCATGAGTTCCAGTCTTTGTGCTGAAACCCCTGATATCTATTTAAAGCCATGGAATAGATAGGAGCGGATCTTCGGAGTAACTCTGTGTCATACCCTGCATTTCGATTGGCAAAGATAAAAGTCTCAGATCTACTTATAAGCTTGTGATATGCTAGATCTAGATCTGAAAGCTGCCTTTTGCTTATAATTTTGTGTGTTAATATCTATTGGTTATGTCTATGTGCATGCAATCAACTCTGTGATCTATTGATTGGGTTGCACACCCCCCCTCTTTCCTTCCTGTGTTTATATTATTTCCTTCTTCATTAGATATTTCCTTTCTTTAACAGTTGCTTACTTGTTGTAAAACTATACAACTATGGTTCATGAGCTGCATGGTTAAAGTAAAACACCTAAATAGATACTAGCATATTTTATTGAAAAATCTTACACGGGAGCCTCACCGGTAAATGAGGGAGATTTATCTCATGGCTGCCTAGGTTTTCAGCTATGCAGAAAATCTAGCCAACAAAAGCATAATGTATGGTCACTTATGAGGCAACGAGAGGGATTTTGTGGCTTAGTAGAGATCTTTTACCTACTTTCATCCATAATCAGGTTATCTGATTTTCCATAGTTATTAAAGGTTGGCATAGCACGTCTTTACCTCGTTAATGGAGTTTAGAATCATCTATCTTCATGGTTGAAGGGAAGCACATCATGTATATAGCATCACACTTAATTCGAGATCATGTAAAGGATCAAATTAGTATTTACTGAATTGTCCTCTTATTTTCAGTAAAACAGAGAAATCATATATGACATTTGTAGGCTATAAAGAGTTCACTTAGTTTTTCACGTTCTCTTAATCTGTCTACATAAATGTATTATAATTAGGCTTCTAATTTCTATGGATTGAAAAGGATCCGAAAATAAAAACTTAAGGGGGGATAAAATTGCACCACAAAGTCTTTGATCAATTTTTCACATGATTGGAATAAGTTTGCGGTGTTGATTTAGGTGTAGATTTTTTTCTTATACTTAGAACCTGAAGTAGTTCTCGTAGGTAGTTGAAGAGTCAGCTTGGAATGTCAAGTGAACAAAAATTCTCTGAATTAATTACTTATAATCTGTCTTCATGTAGATGTCAAATATCAATGAAAATACAATTTTTCATTACTCTAGAATATTGTATCATTCCTATTATTTAATTCTTGGGCTGACAAAATTAAGAAAATATTGTGGGAGCAAGTTGATTAGATTATCATCACACACGCACTACGCACATGCACACGCACACGTACACGCACATTGCACATTCTTTTTTTTTCGCATACGTTACACGCACACGTAAACATGCATTTTAAATGCATTAAAAAATCATTGTCGTTGACACATAGGCAGATAGATAAACTTTAATAACAGTCCATGAAGACCAAAATGAGTGTATGGGCACCCCAAGAGCAAAAATCATAACCAAACAAATAAGAAGTTGTCAAAAAAGAGAATATTTTTGTCATTGGACCCTAGTTCAAATGCACACAAAGATTTTAATAACATCTATAAGAAAAATAGTTTATGGGACCCCAATAACAAAATCATAACTAGACAAATAAGAATTTGTAAAAAAAGAGAATATTTTTGTAGTTGGACCTTAGTTCAAATATATGTTATCAGTTTGCTTCTGAAGGTTCATTCTCCTACTATAGATTTTGACGAATTCAATATTTTCTTCAAATTTTGTGAACATAGACATCGCCTATAGGTTGTCCAACTAACTATCTTGAATGTTTTCATATGCAGAGCATTCCATGATATAATGTCATTCCATGTCAACTATACCTGATGTGCACAAAATACATTCCCTCTTCCCATGTTTCTTTTATGGAGGAGAACTATTGGGGCTTTGTAGAATCTATTTCTTGGTTGTATGCAATGACATGAAAGCATGGCCAAATTCAAGAAACATCACCTGCAAAACATATAATTGTCAAAGTGTGATTAGCTATGTAATATGCTAAAAAAATCTATTTTGAGATTGAGATAGTTAGAAGTAAAAGACTTCCTAATATAGGTGAAATTTTACGTGCACATAAACAATCAACAAGTATAACAATATCACCACACCCTAAGGAGGACATCTCTATGGGGTAAAATCTTCATGACACATGAAAACCAAGAAATTTTCTAAGCAACCCCTGTAAAACACTCCCAAGAAGTAGAGAATAATATACCATGTAAGGAAAATTGTTTAATCAACAACAATATGTTGATTCCTTACATTCATAAAACACTAAGCACAAGTAATCAATTTACCAATAAACCTATGGAATGATGAATATTGCAAGGTAAAAAATATAACTTTGAGGGAGATTGGGATGGACAAAGAAAATAAGAAGGCGTATGAAAAATAGATATATTCAAAAGGATAAAGATTATATGCACCAAGGGAGCAAAGAAATAATCTAATTTGGAAAACACAACCCTAGAGGTTTTTGGAAATAATTACAATAGAAGAAAAAATAGATAAAGGATAATACTATAGATAATCAATGGTTAAAATATGGAAAAATTTATCTATGAATGAGATTAGGACAGATACATCCCCTATAATCAACGCCTCAACTTAGCTCTTCTCTACGAGGGATATTGCTCAAGGTATAACGAGACTAGAAACGGGAAAAGAATAAGAGATGGTCATGACACAAGTATAATATCTCAAATGGGGTTCATAGGTTCTCACTCCACACATCAAAAGAATATATAATAGTATCATTTAAGAAATATTTATGATAGATTAGATGACCAACATCGTTAACTCCTCTCTATAAAATCATTGACATCAACAACCCATCTAACTATTGCACCATCATTGTCAATCCTCTACACGTAGATCTATTTAGGAGTATGTTATAGCACACAATTAACATTTGGGTAGAGAAAGATGGGAAAAGATAAAAAAGGACACCAATTTTAGACTTAAATATTCCATTACCACCACATCACTCTTAGGCCTTTGTTCAAAAAAGTGCGGGATACAGAAGGGGAAGAGGCATGTTGCTACTTTATTGACTTCAAAAAGGCATTTGACACTGTCTCAAGAGGCAAACTTTAGAGTGTGATGTAGGAACTTGGGGTCCCAAATGAGTATAAAGTGGCAATGTAGGTACTTTATGAGCATGTCAAGGCTAAAATCAAAATGAGAAAATGAATGTCTAAATGTTTGGAAGTGACATTCAGGTAGAAATAGTATGTCCACTATCCCCCACTTTTTTTATTTTATACATCGATATGCTAGATGAGTGTATAAATGGATTTGGTTGAGTGGGCATTCACCTAGATAACTATGTGGTAAATCTTATATTATATGTGGATGTTCTTATCCTAATTCATATCAATGAATAATTTAAGAGAGTACTTGAAGTCCTTATAGCTCTTTTGCAAAGAGGTTGGAATGAAAGTACAGACTAACAAAACCAAGTTCATGATCCTATCATTACGATGGGAAAATAATCAAATTAAACTCCCCTTCAAAAGATGCCCATTAGAGATAGTGGAAATATCCTTGGGATTGAGTTTCACAAAAATCTTAGTTGGGAGACTTGTAGAGCAAAAATAATACAATAGGGGTGGAAGCCTTTGTACTTGTTGCAAAATAGGTATAGGAACACAACTGACGAGTCCTACTAATTCCTATGTAAACCCCCATTTTGTAGTGTCATAATTTTGTACTAAGATTGATATTATCATTTTGTAATTAATACTTTTATATGTTTGAAAGGAAGTTTTGTGCATAAACCTTATTTATGTTCATCTTATCTATGCGTCTTCAAATGAGTTTAAATGAATCTTTGTATGCGCTAACAATGTGGTTGAAGAACATATCTCGAAGCATAGCGTATGACTCATTCATGCATTGGCACAGTACTCACCCATGCATTGGTGCAGTACTCACTTTAGAGTGTAGGACTCACACTTGTATTAGCGTAGGACTCACTTTGGATCATAGGACTCGCGCTACAGAAGCATAGGACTCGCATAGAGAAAGCAAAGAACTCAAACGTCAAGAAGGTGAGTTGATCTAGCCATCACACAAGTTGACATGGTGAAAAGAGCATTGAACGTGGACTATCATCTAAACATCACTCGACTTATGTGGATCATGCAAGCCAAACTTAACACATAATTGATTGAATACATGAAACAGATGAATAGAACAACTTGTAGTCACCATGATTGTAGGGATTAAATGTATGATATTTGACATCCTCTGGAACACTGTTAAATCATCTCAACTGAGAGTAAATCAAGGAATTCATCTGGATTTAACGAAATGAATCTAATTTAAGTGTGGCATCGACTTTTTCTTTCATAATTGTAACTCTTTAACAACTAGTTGTTTCTATAGACATCTTTTAGTTAAGTAGTAGTTAATTGTTACAAATAAGTCATCCTCTTCTAGAGTGATAAGGAATACTCTTGATATAAAAGGGCATTTGTAGTAGAATTACAAAGGGAGTTTGTTGGTTGTTGTTGAAGAAATTATCCTATTCAATAAAGTGCATGATTTTGGGTTAGATCGACTTGTGTGATTTACAATTCTAAACTGGATCAGAGGGAAGGAGAAAGTGCCACTCCACTCTAATGTGAAGGGAACATTTATTTTTTATTTAATTTCTGTTATTCAACATTTGTTTAATTACCATAATTTCATCGCTTTCAACATTTCAATTATGAATTTAGTAATATTTTGTTTTATCAATAAATGGCATTCATTAATTGCATTTAGAGTAGTATTTGATTGAAATTCATTAGTGAACACATGTTGAGAACAATTTTAATTATTCTCTTTGTTGTAAATAGTTGTGGACATCACCATAGACTGACAATCATGAGATAATTAGAGTGTGAGTATCAATGACACTCGTCACTTTTTAGCATCGTTGCCGGGGAATCTTAAGGTGTTAGAAAAGATTAAGGTACTAACTTGAGTCCTTGGTGAATTGATAAGTTTCCATCTAGAAATCTCATTTCCATAACTCTTTTTTTTTAAGTAAAAGACCTTGTAGTGACAACAAGATTATTTTTTGTGCTTTGGAGTATGTGGAACACAAGAAAGCAGTTAAGCACTTATAGCTAGGAAATTGTTCTTAAGCATGGTAGGATTTTATGTTTAGACCTAGAGACCGTAGAGGTAGATTTATTAGAATCAATTTACAAAACCTCCCTCAAAATCAATTTGTGGAGCAACTTGATCAATTAGAAAGGATGGTTGATGGAGTGGAAAATCCCAATGGTGTAAATAATGGAAACCCCCCACAAGGAAGGAAATTCACCTATCCCATAGAACTGGATTTTAATGACCAAGTCCCTATGAAGGAAATATCTCCTTCAATTCTACCAACCTTCAGGGGACTAGTCTCATAAGATCCTAACCAATTCCTATTTGAGTTCGAAGTCTTGTGCCAGACCTATGACTACACCTCAAACACTTAGAAATTAAATTTATTTCCTACAAGTTTAAAGGATACATCCATGAGGTGGTTTATGGGTTTAAACCCCAATTCCATCCACACTTGGGAGGAGATGGAAACAATCTTCTTGGATAAATACCAAGATTGTTGTAGGGTTAGGGACAAAAAGGAATAACTCTTTAGGATACAACAAAAGGAGGATGAGAGTGTTGAGGACTATCTTGATTGATTCCTATTCCTTCATAGGAGGTGTAGTACTTGTTTTGATATTACTCTTTTTAAAGATCTATTCCTTAAGGGATATTGGATGAAGACACACAAGAATCCTTTAATCTAATGGGAAAATGAGATATGAACAAATTAGAATTCATTGATATCATTAACCTCTGTAGGAACTACTCCCGTACTCACCCAAACCTTCAAAAGCAGAAAGACAAGATTGTCAATGGCGACATATCCAAACTAAGAGAGGAGATTGCAAATCTAAGAACGGATATCTTATTCCAAATTAACACAATTATGGATAGGGAGAAAGATAGGAATACAAAGCCATTATTCATATACTATCCAAGATGTAGAAATAAACATGTGCTTAAGGACTCCTTAGATAAAACAAACATTTTTCTTGTATGTGATCTAAAGCATGCCACTGATAAATGTGGATTACTATCATTGCTAAAGAATCACCTACAAAAGAACACACAAAATGAAGCTGAGTTGAATTATGTGGCTCAGATTCAAGGAGGGAATTTTCAATCAAATCAGAACCATTCCTACACACCAACAACACAATGGGTTCCAAACTAGTGGAACAAACCATGGTCATACCCCTAGCCTTGGGTACAAGTCCCACGGGAATGGATTCCTCTATGGAATACACCACCAAATTATTATCAGTAACCTTGGAATCCAAACTCAAACATTCCACTATTCCAACAATTTAATCCTCAATTCCAACAATAGTGGAATGCACCTTAAGGATCATGTATGCAGTATTATAACCCAAGAAGACCCAAAGACAACAAGATTTTTTGTTTGGGCCTACAATTGCTACCTAATATAAACAACCTACCCAGCCATAAATTCCATCTCAAACCATGTCAAATCCAAAGAATGTGAGGCAAGGTAACCCAACATATACCGTTGAATCAGACAAGAACCCCACGGTGAACTATGTGTATGGTAGAAATATCACGTTACATTTAGGGAAGGTTACTTCAAAACCATCATCTCCAATCATTGAAGAAGTCCCTAAAGACAAAGAAAAATCAAAAGAAACATAACTCAACCCTGTTATTGAAGAAACATATGAACCAAAATCAAATATTCCCTTTCCATCTAGACTTTTGGAAAAACACAACACTGTAACCCATGAGAAACCAGAGTCGGAGCTGATTCAAGGATTTACTAAAAAATTGAGTATTGGAACCCTTTATTACATGCTCTTAAAGATATCCAAGATTTGAATAAAACCATCAAAGAGCTCTATGTTAAAAATCCAAGTAGAAGGAAAAATAAGCCTAAAACAATCCATGTTGATGGATATTTGGCTAGCATTTTGGAAGGGAATATGACCCCTCCAAAATATGGAGACCTTAGGAGTCCAATTGTTACAGTTTGTATTGGAGATGTGAAGATTCCAAATGTTCTAATTAACTTAGGGGCATCAATTAATGTGATGGGCACTAACACATTATCCACATTGTCTCTTCTTGAACCACAATCAACTTCAATCGTGTTAAAAATGGCTAACCAATATGTAGCCAAGCCCAAAGGGATCATAGAGGATGTGACCATAACCATTGAAGCGTGAGATTATTCAATAAATTTTATGGTCATTAAAATGAAGAATAAGAAAATTGGATATCCCTTGATCCTAGGATACCTTTGGTTAGCTACTGATGTAGTTCTTATTGATTGTAGGATATGAAACATGGTAATTACAAATAAGCATGATTCAAAGAAGTTATCCATTTATCCAGATGTAAAACGCTTTGACATTGAGAATAAACAATGGTGGAAGGAAGGTACAGAGGAATCAGAAGATGTGGTTTCATCTCTGGCTGTGGTCATAATTCAATAACATTCAGAGCATATCCATAATTGTGATCACGATTCTTGCATTGGACTGTGTATGAGTCCTGCGCTACAACCAATTAAAATAAAGGATGACATGATAGATGAGAACAATCAACCTATAATGTCCTTTCTCACGAAACATAGATCTGACTGAGTGTATCTTTCACAACATCACTACAATCCATAGATTTCTTCCCCATAGGTGCCCCTTGAATTTATTATTGAGAGAATACCTTGCGGTAAATTTCTCTCCACCCAAACACCAAACAATTACCCATTTTCCCCCCCATGAAAAAACATTGGCAACCAATAGTTAGTTGACTAGTCAAGAGGAGAATACCATATTCAAACTTCTATGCTCTCATCCTCAATATTTTTCTTGGGAATATAGTGACAAAGGGTATTCATCCCAAAATTTGTACACACCACATTTACACAATTGATTCCAGACCTATCAGGCAACCACAAAGAAGGATAACCCCTGCCTTAAGAGATATTATAAAAAATGAGATTGAAAAACTTCTTAGGGTAGGATTTATCTATCTCATTTAAGATATCTAGTGGGTTTCTCCATTAGTTATAGTGTCTAAAAATAATGAGAAATGGAGGGTCTGTGTGGATTATAGGGAGTTGAATAAGGAAACACATTGAGACTTTTTTCCCTTACCTTTTATTGATTAAGTCCAGGATAATCTATCTGGAAAAAGGTATTTCTCATTCCTTGATGGGTTCAGACGGTACAATCAAATCATGGAGGCACCGGAGAATCAAGATAAAACTACATTTACCTACCCATGGGGGACATTTTCCTACAAGGTCTTACCTTTTGGCTTATTAATGTTAATTGCTACTTTCTAAAGAGCCATGCTAGCGATCTTTGTTGATCCCACTCATGCTTGTGTTGAGATTTACATGGATGACTTCATAGTTTATGGGGCAACATTCTAAGAGGAATTGATAATTTAGAAAAGGTGCTATCCAGGTGTGAGAAACATCAATTATCCTTAAACCATGAGAAATATCTATTCATGATGGAATAAGGTATGGTCTTAGGCCACCATGTGTCAGCTGAGAAAATCAAGGTGGATCTCGATCAGATCAACATCATTGTAAAACCTCCATCCCCCACAAATCAAATAGAAGTAAGAAGCTTTCTTGGACATGTCGGTTATTATAGAAGATTCATTTCAGATTTCAATAAGCTAGCTTCTCCATTGTTTTCCCTTCTAATAAAAGACTTTGAATTTGAATGGGCAGAAGCATTTCAAAAATCTTTTGACCTCATCAAGGATAAATTGATAAATACCCTAGTCTTAATAGGCCCAAATTGGAAGTTTCCCTTTCACATACAAACAGATGCTTCCAATGAAGAAGCGGAGGCTGTACTTGGACAACAAGAGGAAGGAGAAGCAATGCATGTCATTTACTACATTAGCAAAAACTTCTCCCATGTTAAAAGGAATTACACTACCACATTGGATTTTTTTTTCAATTGTTTATGTAATTAACAAGTTCCACCATTACATTATATGATATGAAGTAATTTTTCATACTAATCATTCTATTATCAAGTATCTAATGAATAAACCTTTAGTGCCCAACATAATTGTAAGGTGGTTTTTGTTATCGCAAGAACTTAACATCAAGATTATTGATAAACTAGGGAAATCAAATGTGGTGGATGAATTTCTCTTAAGGCTAACCATTTCACGTATAGAGGAGTAGGTTAATGATGATTATCTGGATGAACATCTATTTACAATCTCAACAGTCTCTCCTTGGTTTGTAGACATGGCTAACTACTTAGATACACGGAAGCTCCCATCTTTCCTCACACATAAAAAGGAAAAAATTAATTAAACAAAATGTGATGTATACATGGTTTGATGGAATGTTTTTCAAATGTGTACCTAACCATATATTACGCAGTTGTGTAGTTGAAGATGAGATCTTTGACATACTCTGATTATGTAATGATGAACCATTATGAGGACACTATTTAGTTAAGTGAACTATCCACAAAGTTTTGGGATATGGCTATAATTGGTCATCTTTGTATAAAGATGTAAAAAATGATGTATGGCAATGCGATCAATGTCAAAGGATGGGGAAGCCAAAACTTACAATTGAGATGTCACTTCGACCTTAAGTAATTCTAGAGCCATTTGAGAAGTGGGGATTGGATTTCATTGGACCAATTGACCCATATTCTCAAGGAAAGGATTGCATCTTGATTTGTACATACCATGTTACAAAATGGGCTAAGGTGCAGGCTCTCCAATATGCAAGGGATGAGAAAGTTGCATACTTCTTGTATGAACACATTTTCCAGTGATTGAGAGTGCCTAGATCCATTATTTTAGATCAGGGGCCACAATTTATGTCAAGTGTAATCAGTTCCTTTGTGGTAACATATTAGTCAAGGCATAAGAAATCATCCCCATACCATTCTCACTTTAATGGTCAAGTGGAAGTCACTAATAGAAAATTAGAGAATATTCTAATCAAGAGAGTAGATATCTCAAGCAAAATTTGGGTTCAAAAATTACTTGAGGCAGTATGGGCCTACAACACCACTTGGAAGACAACCATTGGATTCACCCTTTATGATTTGGTTTATGGAAAAGAAACCTATCTTTCCCATGTAATTTGAAATCTAGACCCTAAGAACAACTGTTGAAGTAGGAATTGAGTTATCATAAGCACAACAAACAAGGATTCTTCAGATGAATGAGTTGGATGAGATGAGGTTATAAGCACTACATCAAATAGAAATCATCCAACATCAAATAAACTTATGGCATGCTAGTCATATTAAGCAACATAAGTTTCAAAAAGGGGATTGGGCTCTTCTATTTGATTCAAAGTACAAGGATTTCAAAGGAAAATTGCAAACAAGACGGATGGGTCCATACGAAATTGATGAAATCTTCAACAATGGGATTGTACAACCGATTCCAATTGATGGTGAAAGAAGAGTAATGTTGGTTAATGACCATAGATTGAGATTATACCAACATCCAACATCAAAGGAAGAATTCAAAAAGATACTACAAGAAGATGCAACTCGGAATTGCTTAGACAAGGTTTCCTTGTCTAAGTCAACTCAAGGCTGAATTAGTTCTCAATAAATAAATAGGGTATGGTTGAAAACTAGAAACGACGACTATCATCCTATGAAGTAATTGTTGAAAACTAGAAATGGTGGTCATTATTTCTTTAAAAAAGGAAAAAATAATTGAAAATAATAATAAATGCATGTGGCTCAAAACTAAGAGTGCGGTCACCTCTTGAATCATGCCATCAATAAATGTGTGACAGAACATGTGGAGAGAGAATAAAGGAGAATCTAGTGATGTTATTAGATGTGACAAGTGTTTATTAACAAGGTATGTGTAATTACTTTCCTTTTAAATGTTGAAAAGTCTAATTATGATGTGATAATTATTACTCTTGTGTGAAATGATGACTCCCCATTTCCAATATTTTCACACACACCCCATATCTTAATAAATTTATCACACATCCCTAATTTATCTCTCCCACGTACCAATTTATTCTCCATGTTGTCATGTTCCATCACAATTCATTAAACTTTACCCAATTCGTGTTGTTTGTATATAAAATTGTTTCATCACTCTATTTTCCCCATTTTCACTCCTTCACTATCACGACTACTATTCATGTGATGTTGTCATTACCATTCACGTGCCATCAAAATTTCCATTCATGCGCTATCATTTTCCAATGATGGGGATTAGGCTTCGTCATGAACCGACAAGTTCAGTTGAATTGCTCTCCGATAGAAAATTAGTGACTATCTTTGAGAAAGCAGGATGGTTGGACTTCATGCTTTCTTATGAGGAATTCAACCCCAAGATGAAAGAATAATTCATAGTGAACATTGAGGAGGGAAACTCAAATTTGAAAGGTAAGAAAATATTTTTAATCCCTTCCATAATTAGTCACATTTCTGGTATTCTAGAGGAAGGACGACTAGTTAATTTCAAGACTCCTTATTATGAAATTATTAAACGTTTTCTGCTGAAAAGAAAGAAAATTTGGAATTAGTTATTGATAATAAAAGAAAGGCCAGGGGCATCAAGAGAAGCACTTTCCTTGAACCATGGGCAAATGTGGCCAAATGGGTTGTCAAATATTTTACATGTGATGGTCAATATGAGGTTATTTTAGTCCTTGTTTTGAGAATCCTTATCCACCTCTGCCATAGATAAGATGAGAGCCATAAAAAAGTTAATCTTCCACGAGTTTATTTTTGACTTTGTTTCCTCTGTAACCGATAAATTTCATTGGGGTTCCTCTTATATCAAGTTCCAAGGCCTTATTCACCTCTGCTGTAAGCAACATTTTATTAAACGACATTATGGGCTAAAAAATGGGTCAAATTTAAAAATAAATATGCCTTTGAACCTTCCCTAGTTCTAGAAAGAGGACCCTCTATCTCGGAAAGACCAAGGAAACATCTTAGGTAATCAGATCCAACCCTTGAGAAACATCAAACAAAAAAATTTTCCTTTGTAGGAGGAACAAGAAGCTACTGCTACAATGTAATCCTTACACCAAACACCTCTTGCTTCTCTACATGCCTTTGAATCTCCTTTAGGCCCTGTTTCTGAAATGGAAATTGATAAGACATCAAACATTGTTGAAGATCCTCTAATTCATGACAAGGGAAAAGATCCTATAATTGAAGGTGAGCTTAGATCATTTGTTGATTATGATACCCTTATTCCCCAAGTGTTGGTCATTTTCAAGGTTCAGTGTGAGCTTTAGCAAGCTCAAGAAAGAATTGCCTAGTTGCAACTCATCTTAAAAACAAAAGAGGAAAATTTCTCTCAGTTGGAGGAAGAAAAGGAACAGAGAATTCAACACCTCCAACATTCATTGGAACAGAAAGAAGAAGTCATCCAAACACTACACCACAATGTAGAGGAAAGAGAATAAAGAATTTAGTGCCCTCAGTCTAGGACTGAAGAATTGAAAACATAACTTGTAAACTTGCAAAGTGATAAGGAGAAAATAGAGTCTGTGGAAACCACAGATAAAATGATTCAAACATACTTGGTGTTCCCATAAGTCATTATGCTAAAAGGTATGGTAAAATGGATGAAAGAATGATATGATCTCATAGAAGTGGCAAAAGAAAAAAATATATTAAAAGAGGAAAATAAGGTACTTCAGGATAACATGTTTTTTCTCTGTCAGTTATATAACCAAGCCCTTGCTTGTAGGGCACTTTCAAATTTCTATGCATTATTCCCGAAAAAGTAGTTCTTCAAATGGAAAGCTTATAGAGTTTGCTCAACCGAATCCATTGAGTTTGACAATGATAAACAATTTTTTGGAGCATATACAACAGTTGACACAGTTGGTAATAATTTATTATGTGAATTTTATGTCTACAAGTTTCTTCTTCCTGAACAAGTGGAAATACCAATCAATTTGTATGTGGGGGAAATTCAATTGAGATCTTTTGTTTCCACTTTTAAACATCAATCTATATGGCGTGAAGAAAGGAGGGAATATGTGAGAGAAGAAACTAATGCATGCCTCTTGATGAGGCATGATCTCCCAACTCCAAATAGATTCTTTAGGAGATATCAGGCCCAATTTTATTGTCTACTGCTTGTGGAAAAGTATAAGGAAAATATTTCAGCTTATGTATCAGACTTCTGGGAGTATGTACTCCTAAATTTTAATGTGCATTTTCCTGCTTGTCAGCTTCGGTATGGAATACTTACAAAGGTCTGAAAGAAGAAGGAGGTAATATCCCTAACCAATCTCTAGTGGTCATTGAAAAAGGAAAAGGACTTATGAAAAATCATGTTGGAAATGCAAGAGAAATGGATTGACATGAGATTCCGACCTGCACTAGTATCATCACATGTACCACGATGGAACAACACTTAGGATCATCCTGCAGAAAGCTACAAAACATGGAGACAATGATAAAATTCTTTGGGTTTTGTAATACAAAACAAGATGAAACATGACTCACTTTTACAAATGAGTATAATTGTACCTGAATTGTTGAGTCCCTAAATAGAAACGACGTAGAAGGAGGACTTGCTAACCCTTAAGTGTGGGGGAGTGATGAGCCATGCGAATTCCTATGTAAACCCTCATTTTGTAGGTCATCATTTTGTACTAAGACTGGTATTATCATTTGTAATTAATACTTTTATATTTTTGAAATGAAGTTTGTGCATTAAACCTTGTTTATATTCATCTTATCTATGCTTCTTCAAATGATTTTAAATGATCTTTGTATTGCACTAACAATGTGGTTGAAGAACATATCTCAAGCCTAACATATGACTCGTTCAAGTATTGGCCCAGGACTCACGCATGCATTGGCACATGACTCACTTAGAGCGCATGTTTCACACCTTTGCATTGGCGCATGACTCACTTTGGAGCACAATACTCGTGCTACGGAAGCGTAGAACTCACATGGAGAAAACAAAGGACTCATACGACAAGAAGGCAAGTTGATTTAGCCCACACACAAGTTCACATGGTGAAAATACATTGAACGTGGATTATCATCCAAACATCATTGACTTATGTGGATCAGGCAAGCCCTACTAAAACAACCAGTGATTGAAGACGTGGAACATATGAATAAAACAACTTGTAGTCACCATGATTGTAGGGATTCAATGCATGATCTTTGACATCCTCTAGCAATGTTAAATCATCTCAACTAAGAGTAAATCAAGGACTCCATCCAGAGTAACGAGATGAATCTAATCTAAGTGCGGCATGCACTTGTTCTTTCACAATTGTAACTCTTTAAAAATTAGTTGGTGTCATAGAGATCTTTCAGTTAAGTAGTAGTTAATTATTGCAAAATATTTTGTCCTCTTCAAGAGTGATAGGGATTGTCTTGATATAAAAGGGAATTTATTGTATTAATTACAAAGGGAGTTAATTGGTTGTTGTGGCAGAAAATTATTCTATTCAATGAAGTGCATGATTTGGTTTAGATCGACTTGTGTGATTTGTAATTCTAAACCAGATCAGAGCTAAACCCATCATAGAAAATTAGCAGGACGCACTCCTCCCTAATTGAAGGGACATTTTCTGCTATAATTATGTTATTCACATCTTTTTTAATTCTACCAACCTTACATCGCTTTCAAAATTTCAATTTTGAATTTAGTACTCTTTGGTTTTATCAATAAAAGGAATTCCTTAATTGCATTTAGAGTAGTATTTGAATGAATTCATTAGTGAACACATGTTGAGCATGGTTTTAATTGTTCTCTTTGTTGCAAATAGTCGTGGACATCGCCCTGGATTGACAATCATGAGATAATTAAAGCACGAGTATCAACGACGCTCTTCAATAACTATGTGATTTAGAAAACCAAAAACACCTTGTTAGACTTGCTTATCACATCATGGTCTTATATGGATGCAAAGATTGGGGAAACAATGTGTCAAATACAAATTGGAGATATAGAGAGAATTCAAAATAATCTTATCATAACCAATGTCAAAATTAAAACTTAAGTGTAATATGAAATTATCTTAGCTAAAATAGGTTCTTTCCCATTGGAGGCAAGATCGATGACTCAAATGTTGACTACCTAAAGAAAAATAAAATATGGAACGTCAGAAGTGGCCCAAAATTGTGGTAGAGGAATGATATGGTCTAGGTCAGGGGCCAAACAAATGGAAACCAACTCCTAACAACCTAAACATGACTTCTCCAGTGGTTTATCACCTATTTCATACTATCCAACCTCTTACGATGCATGTTTGCTTGAAAACCATAATTTTCATCTTTTTAATGAGAATTTTAAACTAGTAAGCTAGTGAATTGCAATAAGCTCATGATATGTGGGGATGAGAGAGCGTACATAGCGTATGAGTACTCAAAATGAATCTCTCAACCTATTTACACACAATCACAACCTTGGTTGAACCTTACATAGAAATCAAACTATTGTTTTGGCCAACATACGTTTTTGGACATCTTCAAAAGAAACACACATATGCATAAAAAACACAAAACTCCATGGGATGAGATTGTATTTCTAACTACTTGAAATCCAAATCACAAACACTTCAAATGATCTTATTACATACTCAACAACATTTTTTTGGGCTAAAACACTTTATTGGAGCTTATAAACATTTTTATGAACACTAAGGCATTTTTCAACACCTCAATATTCTCTATATAGTAGGAATTTCCTTTGGAAGTCTTTTGTTGTACCTTCTACATCAAAAACCCATCACCAATGTGGAATTAGATATTTCCCTCTTTGTCTCAATCGTCCCAGCCAATATCTCCCCAAGAATACCCCTTTTCCTCTCTCTTTCACTTGTTTTGTGAATTTTGTATGTTACCCACTCTCCACTTTCTAGTTGCATTTTCCCCATCCCTTGGGCATTCCAAAATTCCTCCTCATCAAGAAATTCGAACAACCTCTTCAAAAAAAATTATGTCCTTTTATGAGTGTATTTGGGTTTGTTTTCATGTATATGCAGCTCCCTACCCGGGTCTTCTTTTCCCAAACGGATTTGGCTGCACCATGTCCTCATAATATCAAAAAAACCCATATAATCCATTTTCGCTAAGGTTTGATGAGGATATCTAGCCAATAACATGTATATGCCAACTATTTGATGAAATTTCAATACAAGAAAATGAGCCAAATTTGAAAAATTTATCATCTTTTTTTTTGTGATGCAATATTTCTTAAAACCTTGGATTCTCTAAACAATAAATACGAAGAACATGTGTATGAAACATAAAAGAAAAATAAATGAGCAAACAGGGCATTAGTGTGCTAGAATTCCAAACATCAATGAGGAAATAAATAAATATGTGCACAGAGAAACTTATGTGGAAAAAAGAAAACTATGTCAAAGAGTTTAATCCCATATGTTACCATGACAAAAAGTCATACATAGGTGTAAGACATCAAATGGAAGGCAAAGATATTAATAGATCAATTAAGGATTAGCTCACATCATCTTAGATGTGAAACTAATAGGTGAATAATGCTTAAAGAAGAATGCGAAAAGAGAATTTGCACATTTTGTAGTCAAGGGGTGGTGGAGACAAAATGACACTACATAATGGAGTACACAACCTACAATGACATCCAAATTAATTATAATTAAAATTTGATATATTAATCACCTTCTTCAAGGAGACAAGAATTGACAAAATAACAAATTCTTGATCAAGATCCATAGTAAAAGGTTCAACATCATAAAAGGAATGAACATTCCTTGAGAATAGTCTAACAAACCTATGTCAAATGAGTGTTGTTGCATATGACATTTTTGGTACTGCTCTTGGTCCCATACACTACTTTGTCTCATGGATGTTATTAACATCATTCATTCATTCAACTATTTTGGGATCTCCCACCCACACATCACATTTAAGTTGGTATGATCTTGTTCTAAAAAAAAATATGACCACCTTTCTTTCCATTTTAATGTTTACTACTAGATAAATTTCTTGATCATGCTCATTCATAAACTTAATCTTGACTATATTTAAATTGCTTTTCCCACGTGTTTCTTTAAAAAATTCCCTCACATAATTTCGAATCATTTGAGATAACATTCTCTTTCTTCTTTATCATTCAAGGGAACCATCTCTTTATTTTTGTATTAGACTACCTCTTACTTTGCTTATGAAATTATTATGAAACTCCAATGTCAAGATGACAAACAACATGAAGATCACAATGGGGTCAACCAAAGTAAGCCTCCATTCAAAGGAATCATCCTCTTGATAGAGGAAAATCAACAAGCATTCATAGCAACACTAGAGAACAAACTCCAAGAAAAAAAATAACGTAGCACATGTCATTGGTAAAGATCACACTAAGAGAGAGAGCCTAGAGTACACCATTCAAGAAGCTACAAACACATGCAAGATAGCCAAACCAAAAAAGAAGGAAAGAAACAACTTCCCAATGAACCAATAGTACGATGAAGAGTGCAAGACAACACAAAGGTTGTCTTATCGGTAAAACAAAGGTAAACAAAAAAAGTATGAGCAGTTGGTGAATAAAAAGAAGAAGAGTATACTAGAACTAGAAGGAAGGAGTTGATTTACTTAGGGAATCATGAACCAAAGAGGTTTTAGAGGGAGCTTTGAAGGGAGAAGAAGTAAACAAAGAACAACATAACAATAAGCCAGTGGATGGAATATTCAATTTAGTTGTATGAGCCTAAAAATGAAAAATATAATCCTCCCACTATCTTTGTTAATGAAGACCTTTAAATAGTTGAGGGCATCATACAAGGGATTAAAAAGATAGCAATAGGTAAAGCATGTGAAATAGACAACCTCCAAGAGAAGAATCTAAAATGGGTAACGAATACCCTTGCACCTCAAATAAGAACAATTTTCAATGAGGTCATCTAAAATGGCTTCCCGATAGGGTGGAAAACTAGCTTAATCATTCCTTTGTTTAAAAGTGGAGATGTAATTAATCCCTCTAATTACGAAACTATCATAGTCAACCCTATTTTTGCCAAGTTGTCTGAGAGTATGATAGAGTGCAAGTTTAGCAGTTAGGAAGAGGAAAGAAGAAAGAGAGCAAAGGGGCAAGCGAGTTTTAAATCCAAACACTCAACCATCGATCATGACATCACACTTGAACACCTAATTGAAAAGGTTTGGGATAAAAAAGAGGATGCATATTATTGCTTTGTAGACTTCAAAAAGGCTTTTGACATGGTGCTAAGGAGAAAATTATGGAGCAAAATGGAAGAACTACAAGTTCCAGTGTAGTATAAGACAATAATTCACAGATTATAAGGGAAATTCAAGGCTCAAATAAAAAACAAGCATGACTATCTAAGTGTTTCTAGAGTGATACAGGTGTCAAACAACGTTGCCCCCTTTCCTTGACTCTATTTGGGTTTTATATTGACAAGCTAAAGGAGTGGATAAACAAATTTAGAGGGAAAGGGGCCCACTTGGCCAAATATATGGTGAAACTCCTATTGTATGTAGATGAGTTACTTCTAATGGTAGAGAAAATCCAAGATTTAATATATCACCTTAGATCTTTAGAATTCTTCTGTATAGAAGATGGGATGGAGGTAAACATTGTCAAAACCAAAGTTATGATTTTTCATTGAAAAGAAAGAAACAATGTTATCTCAAATTTTAGTTTACAGGAGAGTCTCTTGAAGTGGTGTCAAAATACAAATATCTTGGCCTCGATTTTCACAACAAGCTCAACTGAGATTGTAGGATGAAGATAATGCAAGGAATATGGAGAGCTCTTTATGCGCTCCAAAATAGGTGCAAGAATGCTGAGCTATGGAAGACCACCAGGGTCCTTTCTGGGTTACTTGTCATGTCGGTGGTGTTAACGACGAGTTCGAAATGAAGACAAATAGAAAGGATCCAAAAGTGGGTAGTAACAAACAATTTCATAATCAAGAGTACAGTTCCCTATGAAATCATCTTGGCCAAAACAAGTACCTTCCCTTTAGAGGCAACTGTTATGACCAAGCTTATATGTTATTAAAAAAATAGAAAACGTGAAGATCGACATGTGGCTAGGGTTACAAGAAGTGAAGAGTTGCGTAAGCGAAAGATCATGTGGATGAAGCAAAACCACAAATGGATGAACAAATATCAACCTAGATGAATGCCCCAATCATAACAAAGACAAAGAACTATGTGAATGAAAAGTTTAGAACGATGATGTGAAGGAAAAACACAAGTAGGAAACGTTAACACTATATTACAAAGTTTTACCTGACATATGAACATTGTGAAAGAACCTATATAGGGGTTGAAATTAAATTAAGGGAAAAAAATGTCATTGCTCAACTAAGGACTTGCTGGCAAAACTGTTAGCACTCCTTGTGGGATTCGTGACATGGATTAACCGCCTCCATTGGATTCATTAACTCCGGGGATTGTATCAGATATTAATGCCTACAGGTTTTGGTCTAACGAAAATCGTTTCCAACAATTGGTATCAAAGCGAAAGGTCACAGGTTCAAATCCTCTTGGGTAACGCTGAGTGGGAGTTTGTTGGCAAAACTGCCAGTGCTCCCCATGGGATTCGTGACATGGACTAACCGCCTCCCTTGGATTCATTAACTCCGAAGATTGTATCGTAGATTAATACCTATAGGTTTTGGTCTAACAACAATCGTTTCCAATAGGACTAACTCCCATAGAGTTAGATGCGAGATAGAAAGATGGACAACGCCTAAGGAACTGTGGAAAGGGAGGACTTTTGTTTTATCTAATACATGGATAGTCGAAACATATGAGCATTTCACTCTTAAATGTCCAAATACACAAACATTAAAACTAAGTATACATTTTTTTTAAGAGTTGATTCCACGATAAAACCATTCAATAAAAGTAAAATAGACAAAAGTATCGAATGACATTTGACTCAATGGTGAAGATGTTGGCTCTTAATGAGCCCACCAGGGTTCAATTCTCGCTGCAAGTGAGGTCAGGGGATACTGTTAATAAGAGATGAGGCCGGGATCGTGCCCTAGGCGAATTTGGCGGAATGGATACCCTTCAATCCTTGGCAACTAAGCCTAAGAATTTGTGCACCTAACCCGTGCAATTATTTCAAATTCAATAAAAAAAATTAGACAAAAGTAAAATAGACGAGAAAACACGACTAAGGTGACAAATTTTTAAGCAAGTGGACTCCGATATACCTTCAGTCTCCCAGACCTAATCAAAACCATTTATTACAAATCCAAACAACCTTCTTCCTGGCCGCATATACGTCTGTTTATCTTGAAATTTGTTTGACGAGACCTAACCCTAGATTGATTATACACCGTTTATATCCGAAGCCATTTGAATCGACTTTTGTGCTCGACCACACGTTCATCGTTAGAGGGCATGGCGAAAGTGGGTCACCTGAGCAAACAGGTCCTTGACGGGCATGGCGTCAATAGGCACAGTTGCAGCAGGAAGCCTTTCTTTGCCTTTCTTTATTCCCAATTCTTCATACGTCAACTCCATAAGTCGGCCTGTTCTAATCAGAAGGAAAACCACTACTAGATTGTATAGTAGCAATGCAAATAAGCAGGAGAATCAGACGCCGAGGAAGGAGGAAGTGGTCATCGTGGGAGCTGGTATTGCAGGCCTTGCAACTGCTTTGTCTCTTCACAGGTTCTTCTTTCCATTTAAATCCTCTGCCAATACCATAAATTTTATAATGCAGATAAGAATGAAGAAAATGTATTAATTCCTGGTTAACAAACTTCTGGTACCGCTTCAACTATGTTGTGAACATGAAATATGTCCACCATAATCTTGTGATTTGGCTTGTGAAAGATAAAAGCCCGTGCATCCTCATTTGTATTGTGAGAAATAGAAAAGCCCCTGCATCCTGATTTAATCGGTCCCAGTATGCAGGAAACATTTAATTGTGCTTTTAAACTCAGCGCCCATAAAATAAACTAATTCCTAGCAGTATCGAATCATCAATAATTATGTAAAGGACCCCATTTCCAATGAGTCTATTACTAGCAATTGCACAGGAGTTGCAAATTATGCCCGAGAGAATCCAAATATGTATTTTGGCATAGGAGAAAATAATATTTTTTTTAAATGAGGGATTATATTTGAGTACAAAATATCATAGGTAAGGGTACTTTGGCTACAATCAATTACAAGATACACTAATGACTATACATTAAGCTCAAACCACTATCAAATATCTCGAGAGTCAATAAAATGTACATACTAGTTTACATGAATTATGTCTATGAAATGTGTGATTGTTCCAAATAGGTAAAGGGACTGTGAAGAGGATGGTGAGCCACTGTGAATGGCAACATCAACATTGCGTACATGGTACTTAGTAGCACAATACCCTTTCAAGACATTTTTGCCTCTCATTTCTTCTAGCTATTGGTTTATGTTGTTGGTATCTAGGAGAAGTGTTAATGCCACTTACACATAACTAACTAGTTTAATGCCTTTGAATAATTATCCATGCAATTCCCCCCAGTTGTAAGTGATTCTAAGATTACTCTATTATTTCTCAATGTGGGTGCTTGTTTTCTTTTGAATGTTGATACACAGTTTTTCCCTCCTAATGTAAGATCTGATTCCCTATCTTGTATGGAAAACCATAAATGTTGAAATAAACAATGAATGCAGAAGGATTTATAATCTCTAAGTAAAATTAGGGGGGTTGGGGGATGGGGCTGGGAGGGGAGACAAACAAATAATGAAAGAAAGACATTTTTAGTCCGCAATAAAATAAAATTAAAACAAATAAAAATAGTCTACAAGGCCATGAGAGTATATAGTAGTAGCTATTGAATTTGTTGGTATAGGGGTATTTCAATGTTGTAGTGGCAGTAGAAGAGGTGTGTACGAGTAAACTAGACCTACAGAGGTACATTATTTTTGGGAATTCAAATCCAAGTGTTTTAAATAAAGTATTACAAAATATTTTTCCTTTTCTTACATTACAAATTTCAAATTTTTCTTACATTAACAAATTGGTATACAAAAATATTGAAATGTATAGATTCAATCTAACAAACCTTGTAGATGAATCTTGTGCTTCAACAATCCTAGCTCTCATCAAATCCACCCCGTTCTCCTCCAAGTTTCAACTCTCATTTTTAGGCATATTTGAAGCTTCTCCATAAAGTCAAGTTTTTTTTTTGGAATTGTATTTATGGTAATAAAAATCAATAGAGGTTTTTTTATTTGGTAATTCCTATGGCTTCCTTAGCCAATCATGTTGGAAGACCTTCATTTCAGAAACCATGAACCACTCAACTTTACATGTTCTATTGATGGGCATTTGTTACTTTGAGTTTATCCAAATGGTTCTATCACATGCAAAACTGTATCAAACCCTAAGGTAGTTGGTAAAATAATAGGCATATGAATTAATTAATTCTGGATAGCTGAAGCCTATTTTTATTATTTTCCGTAGGCTAAGGGGTGATTAAAAGAGTAAAAATAAATTAATCAAGTGGTCCAATGGTAATATTTATATTTTATTTGGAAAAGGGACACTTAAATTATATTTAAATAACTGAAATAGAATAAAATAAAAATAAGAAGCATATACTTCTATTATTAGGCTCCAAAGTCAACGTTTTTAATTAAATAAAACATTCTATAATGGGGGTGCCAAGTATAGAATGGACTGCATGAGGAACAGATCCTATTTTTACGATAGGAGGTGGATAAAGTATTTTTAATGTGGTGTCAACTTGAGGGGAATTCCGCCATGTAAACTAGAAGGGGGCACCCACTTTGGAAGATGGAAGGGAAGTTATAAAGGCAGATTTGGGGATCATTGGAAGGACATCTTGGAAATTTATGAAATATTTTCTTTGTTTGCAAGTAGCTTTGCTTTTGCAAACAACAACAGAGGACAAAAACCCTCATTTGCATTACGGAATTGGGGAATAAATAAATAATAAAAGAGTTGCAGAGGTCTTTCAGGGTACAATTGTTCCACCAGTTCAACTCCAAGCTTCAAACACTGATATTGTTTTATTGTATTTGGTTGAAAATAAATTAGATAAGAGACTTTTTTTTCCATATTGGTTCGCTGTTTTTATTTATAAAAGTTCAGATTATTTTGCTGTTGTAAGTTCATTTTTGCAATATTGCTGCTCCTAGGATTTAATGGAAATATCTAGATTTGCTAGAATTTCTTTTTGAGGGATATTACACATGGTATCCGAGCGAATTTCCTACCCAACTTGTGGACGAGAAATAAAAAAAAAACAGAGGAAGAACTAGAAAAATAAAAAACATAGGAAGAGAAAAAATTGCAGCTTTGAACTTCATGCAGGTTAGTGACAAAGAAGTTAGATACCAACAAAGGGAGAGGAAGAAAAGCTTCAAACAGTCAGGGGTCATGGAAAACCGGGACCTAGAAGATGCATTATTGACATGCTTGTTCAGGGACAAGACAAGTGTTAGCGGATATTGATGGTCAGTTGATTCAAGTTATGCAGGGCACAAATGTGCAAAGGACTCCAAACAGTGAGGGAAGTTCTTCAGGGGGAAACAATAACCAACACAGTTCAAAGGATGAACACTGGATCTATTGCTAGGCCTTTCCAGCCTTGAATTCCTTTGTAGGGAGGAAGCAATTCTAGAGGTTGGAAACTCAACCATCTATATCAGATGATATTACTGCTAACTATGCAGAATACAAGGTACTTGCAGTAGGTGAGATTAGAGAGGCTGTATCATGCTCACTAATTTCATCAATCTAAAGAAAAACAAGATGGACCAAGAGCCGATCTGATACCACAAGCTACTCAAAGAGATTTGCAACAGGCACTAGGGAAGTTGTCACTCCTTACCTTTGATGGGTCTGGCAAGAGTAGTGCTCGTGCATGGATACAAAAGTTGGATACCTTCTTATCACTAAGGCCAATGATGGAAGAGGAAGCCATCAAATTTGCAACCCTTCATCTGGAAGGTACAATGCATCAGTGGTGGTACCATGGGCTAATCACACAGGGACAATCTCATTCACTCATATGTTGATTTCAGCGATAAGTTGATAGAGATATTTGACAGAGTGGATCCAAAAATTCATTTCTAGGAATTAACTCAACTAAAACAATTACATTCAATAAATCAGTGACTATATAGCTGAATTTCAGAAGCTTTCTGTCGATGGTACCCGATGTAACATAGAGGAGATTGGTTGTTTTGTTTATGGAAGGTTTAACTGAATCTGCCTTAGGGGTTTAGTGAAAGCTTTTAGCCCAACTTCTCTACAAGGAGCCATCAAAAAGGCTTTGGATTTGGAAATAGCAGCCCTTAAAGGGAAATTTCTGCCTATAGGACAACAAAAACTACATTTTTGAGCAGCAAAAAACAATGCCTTTGGGGCACAGCTAAGGACACTACCTTCCTAAGTAACCAAAAACATCTTCAGCGTGGGTCAGCCAGGGGCAACACCTGTTGAGTAGATACAGACAAAGGGGGATGAGACTCAAAATGAACTCATGCAAAAGAAACTATAACTTTACTTGCAGGGATCCATGGGGACTGGGTCATAGGTGTCTTCCAAAGGGACAGGTGCATTACATAGAAGTGATATTAGATGAAGATTTAGAAGAACCAGAGGTTGTAGGAAGCACTCTTGCCACACTTATAACAGGTATATTACAATATCAACCCTTTAGGGTTAATGGAGTCCTTGGGACAAAACATTATTGTGTTGATTGATAATGGGGCAACCCACAATTTTATAAATGAAGGATTGGTGAATAGGATAGATTTGGAAGACAAATGATGTAACGGATTTCAGTGTCATTGTAGTTGATGGTTTTACCATAACTTGCCAGAAAAAGGTTGAACAACTTAGCTTCACATTGGATGACCATCAAACGAGTGATGATTCTTTATGTTGTTGGGTTGAAAGAGATTGACTTGGTGCTAGGAGTGCAATGGCTGCATTCATTGGGGGAATTCATCCAAAACTTTCATAATATGGAGCTGAAGTTTAAGTTAAATGGGAAAGAGGTGGTAGTCCACGGGATGACTGATAGAGTTACAACATCAGTTTCAGCTAGTAGAATGGAGGGTATTACTGCTGTTAGCACACTTTCGAGATTTTAGTTGATGCATGATTGCACTACTTTGGACTCCTTTATTGAGGTTATTGAAAGAACTTCACCTAATGCATGGTTTCCTAATCATATCAGAGAGGTGCAATAGAAGCCAACAACTTCAAGGTTTGGGAATTACAAATTCTCAAGGTGGATTTGGGATCTCGGTATTTGCAGGGCGGTTCAAAATGAGAGAATTGGAATGGCATTGTTTGAGGGCAAGCAATTCTGGGAAGGGTGGATTATAATGTCCCCTTTTCAAAATTAATTAATTTTGGATATCTGAAGCCTATTTTTATTATTTTCCATAGGCTAAGGGGTGTTTAAAAGAGGAAAAATAAATTAATTAAGTGGTCCAATGGTAATATCATATTTTATTTGGAAAAGGGACACTTAAATTATATTTAAATAATTGAAACAAAACAAAATAATAATAGAAGCATGTACTTCTATTATTAGGCACCAAAGTCAAAGTTTTTAATTATATAAAACATTCTATAATGGGGGTGCCAAGTATAGAATGGGCTGCATGAGGAACAATCCTATTTTTAGGATAAGAGGTGGATAAAGTATTTTTAATGTGTTTAATTCTATTATTAGGATGGGGTGCCAACTTTAGGGGAATAAAGTAATTATTTAAATTGTTTTTGGGAGCATGCATGTAAACTAGAAGGGAGCGCCCACTTTGGAAGAAGGGAAGTTATGAAGGCAGATTTGGGGATCATTGGAAGGTCATCTTGGAAATTTATGAATTATTTTCTTTGTCTACAAGTAGTTTTTGCTTGTGCAAACAACAACAAAGGACGAAAAAACCTCATTTGCATACGAAATTGGGGACGAAATCCCCCACTTCTCAGCTGGGAAACTCTATTCGGGAGTTGCAGAGGTCTTTCAGGGTGCAATTGTTCCGCCAATTCAGCTCTAGACAATTATATTCAGACATTGGTATTGTTTTATTGTATTTATGGTAATAAAAATCAATAGAGGATTTTTTATTTGCCATATTTGTTCGTTGTTTTTATTTATAAAATTCAGATTATTGCTACTGTTGTAAAAGTTCATTTTTGCAATACTGCTGCTCCTGGGATTTAACGGAAACATCCAGATTTGCTAGAAGTTTCTTTTTCAGGGATATTACATAGTTGGTAACATATTAGGCATATGATTAAAATAAATGATGGTAAGGCGCAATCCAAATTATCATCTTTGTTTGTAATCGATAGTGGTCCTGTGAGTCTTGAGTCCAAGACGTCATCTCTACACGAAGCCAACAAGTTGTAATTGAATACTCCATAAAACGTTTAATACTTTTGATTTCAGCAATATTCTATTAGTAATTTCAACTTTTCAATCTTCAAATGTGAATTTATGCAGAAAATTATGGCACTATTTTTTATTACGATCTTAGTACTCTTTCTTTGGATTTGGCGATTGGCTGTAATTTTAAATGTTGTTAGTTGATGAGTGGTGTTAGATGTGGAAGGGAATTTTTAGAAACAACCCTTCTTTTGCCATTTTTCATAAATATGTCCACTTCCACTGTGTAATTTGATTTTTATATTTTGAATTTTTTTAAGGGCATTTTTTTGTTACATTTCTATGATGGTTTAGAACCCTCAAGAAGGGCCGGGATGGATGCAATTTTGAACCCTTGTGGAAGGCCTAAGTAATTCATAGTATAGTCTCTAGTGGCAAGGAAGCTGACAACTGTCATGATGATGACCTAGGTCTATGTCAAAGTGATTGCCATGATTATGACCTAGGTTTGGGTGCAGCTGAACATGTTTTTGTCATGGTCTAACGAGAGAGCTATGAGCTATGGTCTCGATGATGACCTGAGTTCAAGCTGCAGTGATTGCAATGACGATGATCTAGGTTCAAGCTGCAGTGATTTTAATGATGATAACTTGGGTTCAAGCTGCAGCAATTGCCATGATTATTACCTAGTGGCAAGACCAAGTGATTCATGATTTAGTCCCTACCATTACCTAGTGGAAAGGCTACGTGATTCAGGGTAGAGTCTCTAGTTGTAAGTAAGCTGACAACTGCCATGATGATGACCTAGGTTCATGTCAAAGTGAATTGCCATGATTATTAACTAGGTTTGAGCAGTATGCTAGATAACCAGGGTTCAAGCTGCAGTCATTGCTATGATGATCTAGGTTCAAGCTGCAGCGATTTTGATGATGACGACTTGGGTCCAAGCTGCAGTAATTGCTGTGATTATAACCCAGGTTCAGGCCCTGCTAGGCATGATTTTTCCATTGTCTAGTGACAAGGCAGAGCAATTTGCCATAACGATGTCCTGGGTTCAAGTCCAGAGTGATGTCTATGCTCATGACTGTGGCTGACGATGTCCTGAGTTCAGCCCTGAATGATTGCCATGGTCCATGACTATGACATGGGTGAATGACCCAACAACATGCTTCTTGTGTTAAATTGACCAACATGCTTCTTGTGTTAAATCGAGAAAGCAAATATTTTACATATTCTTGTATTGCAACATACTTAATTCTGTTGTTTTTTGGCCATAAATTGTTTCCATAGTTATAAATTTGACACGTTTAGAAATCCTGGAGCAGAAGTTCATTTCTCTATTTTTGCTTAAACACATGGCCATAGGAAATACAGGCAGCCAAAACTCTACCAGAAAAAGGGAAATCAGATAATGGATAAGTGCTTGGTAGGTTTTGTAGTGGATAAGTGCTAAATAAGATTTCAACTGCCACAAAGAAATTAGAGAGTAGGTATTATAAAAAAGGGTCTGAAATTGCTTGTTTGTCTCGGATATTGATTTCTGTCTGTTCTTTTCTGTTCTAGAAATGGCAAACACTGCAAGCTTGATTTTTTTATTTTTTTTTTAAATATATTTTTGTACTTTTTTGCTTAGAAAAAAAAAGTGCCCAAATGAAGGAAGGCATCCCATTCTTGTTGTGAACAGACCAATGTCGCTCCTCCTCTTGTGTTTTTGTCGGAAATAATGTGAAATATAAACATTATTTCTATTTCTAGTATCAACGTTTTTATTTTTTAGCCATCTCCACCAGGCCTTACATTGTATATGTTGATTTTCAAATTAATTACACTGGACAGCCAGGATTGAGATCATTCAGCTATAAAAAATACTTGCAGCTTTGCAATCAAGTGACATAGATATTCCTTTGTACTTTTTGGGGCAATCTTTAATTTTGCAAACAACTATCAAAATGGGTTCTGGATTTTCTGTGCCTTCAATGCAGGCTTGGTGTTAGATCATTGGTGCTTGAGCAAGCAGATTCTTTAAGAACTGGAGGGACTTCTTTGACTCTTTTCAAGAATGGATGGCGTGTGTTGGATGTCCTCGGAGTGGCCGATGACCTCCGAAAAGAGTTCAGTGAAATACATGGGTTTGTTTCCAAAAACCCTATTATTCGGTTGTAGAGCTTAGCAGTGATTTTGTTTCTCTTTTATCTGCAAATTTACTTTTTAAAGCATGTTGTCATAATATGGTAATATGACTTCTATGCACACATTTTTGTGTATTCATTAAGTGGGATTCTTTTGGTTATAACTCAGTTTTTCTGATTTTGTGCTCAGTCTCTGTGAATAGAGTTTTCCATTCCGGAAGATAAAAATAAATTTTCACAGTAAAATGAATTGAGTACATGTAATACTAAAGTTTGAACTATGAGGTAGCTCCAAAAAGGGAAAGCCCATTATTAGAATAAACTAAAAAATCAATACAGAGTTCTTATTAGGAATTCTTATGGTACTTTCTTTCAGCAAGAGTATCTTTTTCTGATAATTCAAAGATGAATGAATACGTGTAATGGTTGCAGTGCCCTATTTCTTGGAAAGAAATGGCATTCTCTATTTTTCTAACATCGTAGCCAACTGTAGCAAGTCTTTATTTTACCTATCATTCTCAGTTTTTGGTTTTCTTATTTTCGATGGCTTTTTTCCTTTATGAAACATTTCAGCTTGTTTCCCTTCTCACTAAAAGAACTTCCCTTTTCCTGTCTGTTTACATGCTCTGTTATAGCATACCGAAGAATATACTTGGTTGCATTATTTTCTTTTTGTGAACATTTGAAAGCAGTAATATTGCATGATGATATATCTAGTTCATCCACAATGAGCTTGAGACTGCCCATGAAGAATTTGTGGAGAAGAATTCCAAAACTACAAAAGAAACATATACGAGGTGCATAAGATTTATTTTCCAGTATTAATCTTGTTATTTACGTATTCCAATCCTGCAGCTTGGAGATTCAGGCTAATAATGGAAAAGTTCTCAGGTCTTTCCAGTTAAAGGGTGAAGGCAAGAGGTTGGATCATATCCTAGCATTTTTAATCTTCACTTGCATTAATTTAGGAAAGTTTTTAAAATACTTGGAATCCAAAGAAGTAATGCTTTCCAATGTTTGCCATTCTACTTGAGGCAGATAAGAATCTTTATGGGAATTCGTACTCTATTTTTGTACTGAATATAAGCAGCTAGGCTTACTGATAGCGTGTTTAAAGTGTTACATATTATCCAGGGACTATTTCAGTATTAACCTCATAACTCCACTACTTATTGCAGTTAATATATAATGCATAAACAACATATTTAATCTTTAGTGGATCAAATCCATTTTTCGTACACTGTTGTACATGGTGCTGAACATTCGTCAATGTTACCTGTATAGCCATCTTATAAGAGAATGACTGACAAAGCTGGTATATTGGGCTGGCCGTGTTTTCTTAGTGTAGAAGTTCAAAACTTGCAGCTTACAACACATGACTTCCCCAACATGACAAATAGTAGAATATATATTTAGAGGAACATGCACATTATCAATCAGTTGAAGTGCTGTAAATGTGAAAAGAATATGGTTGCAACAAACAGCTTGTATAATGTCATGAGAAACTAAAGCGTATATGAATGAAGAATTTGGCTTCTTTCAACAACTATAGGCTAGTTTGCACAACCATTGTATTCTTGGGTAGACATCAGATGTAATTTTCAAACTACTTTCTCAAAAAATTGAAATAAATAATAAGTTCAACACTTACTGTACAAAGAAGAATCATAACTCTAATCTTTGAACTATGCATCTTATCATCTACTTAGTAATGCCATGACATATTTAGTGTCCTTCGGCTGTCTGTCTGGCAAGGCTATGGCTAAGAAAGGGTTCATTTGTGGAGAAGTTGATAGTCCATTTCATAGATGCGATTAATGTCTTATACAATCTATATTGGCTGCACTGTACTCAGTTAAAGAGAGATTCAAAACTGTTACTCTCTCAGGATGCCTTTAAATTGCCTTGAAGTAAAACCAATTTCTTTTAACTTGCGCATCTGAAGGTTGCATGGGTATGAGCATCATTCTGTATGTGTGTCAGGGTGTGGAGGGGAGAGTACATTTGGCATGGGTAAAGGTAGTAAGGGACCACTATGCATCCTGAAAAAAAATATATGCTGGTACAGTGTATGGCTAGTAGTATACATGCAAAGACACATGAATATATATAGATATACAAATTCACATCACATAAATGTGCATTTATGTGTATGTGTCTGAGTGTCTGTTACTGTCCTTAGAAACAACAAATAAAGAAGCCTTCAAGGGAAAAATATTTTAGGCTGTGACGTGTATTGGAGCACATCTTTAAAACATATGGAGACTTGTACACCAGAACACCATCATATCCTCCAAATGTACAAAATATCCTATTGTCTAATGAGAAGACTAAAATAAAAAGGTCTTCTGGGGGTTGGATTTCAAAATCCTAAAATTATATTCTTGACTTCTTCACTCAATGTAGGCCTAGGTAATTCTCCTACCCAGCCATATCAGGGAAATGCTCTCAACAGAGCTGTGGCCCCACAACATGTGGTAGGGGCACAATTGAACTGTGGTAATTGGTATACAAAATGCAAGGAGTTGAGATTCACATAGGTTTGTAACCCTAGCAAAATTATAGAAAACACGAGAAATCATCTCCACTGCTGCGCACCATGGATTGTCATCTAGGACTCTATCACCTTATATTGTAGTACTCTAGTCCATTGCTTTCCACACTAGCCATAAAATTTGGGAATTTTGTTTCTCGTGTATATGCAAGACCAAGGGAGGTGATCTGGGGCAAAATTCATCCTTCTATTAAGTGTTGTCATGGCAAAAAAACAAATGGTGCAAGTCCTTTGTCCACATGGTGCCATTTCAAGTCATTGCATTTTGCTTTGATTATCCTTTTAAAAAGCACATTAGAATGAAGATTTTATCATTTAATGACAAATATTTTATGCTCTATTTTTTAACAATGAATTTCAGTATTGTTTAGAAACTAATGAACATTAATCAATGGAAAACAAGAGATAACAATGTTCCTTTATACATGTGATGGTTACTCATTTTTAAACAGTTATTTTTGTAACCTACAAAGTCACATCTCATGGAATAAACCTTCTTGATTCATAATAAGGAAAATGTAATACTGTTGGTATTACCCATTCCCATGTTCCATTCGACCTCAATCTATAAAAGGCTCTTTAAAATGTTAGGTTCATTGTGTGTATTTTCTTTTCTTTATATCTTATCACCTTTCAATGCAACAGTCAAGAAGCGCGTGGGGTGGAACGCAAGGCACTTTTGGAATCTCTTGCACATAATATGCCTGAAGATACTATATGTTTTGGTTCACGTGTTGAGACCATTGAGCGTACAAAAAATGGCCATATAAATTTAGAACTGGATGATGGTACACAGATACTTACCAAGGTATGATTTGACCACCATAAGGCACAACATATTATGTTAACAGGTCGAAAACCAATAAAATGTGTGAAAATATGTAAAGTTGAATTCATGGAAATCAGTGTTCAGAAGAGACTAGTTAGGGTCCTATTTAGAAATCTCGAGCTTTTATTCAAGGAAATGCTACATTGTAAAATGAAATTCGTCCATACATTTTATCATTTGAAGCCATAAAGTAAATAAAATTCACGAATGATTAGCATACAGTATAATAAAAATACCTTTATTAGATGTTGAATTTTACCACTGTTATTTCTTTTATTCTTGACAAATATAAAAATATTTAGATTATGAGAAGAACAAAGATGCTTCTTAAGCAACCTTTGTAATGTATTTTTCAACAGTGACTTAGCATATTTTGTTCTTAATATGACCCTTAGGCTTGATACTTGACATCAAAAGATGATTTAGTCACTAGATAACAATGGAGAGCAAGCTTGTTGTAGTAGTTGAACATGGTGTAGTGTTACTGAACTTTTACTAGCTTTAAAGGTCAATAATGTTGACCTCACAGATTTAGTCATGTTAGTTCAGAACAAAGTGAGATAACTGTAGTCTAGAAGAAACCTAACGTGTGAATTTTCTTTTGCATACAGAGCAATAGATTATCTGCTCAAAGTAGACAATTAATAGGAAAAGCGTGAGGTACATTGTGGCTGTCATGAACAGAAAATAGTATTAACTTTTAATGCATATTAATTGCATTAAAATGATAGCAAACTTTCTTGATAAGAAAAAAGGCATGTTCAAGAGGCTAAAATGAGAAAATAATGGAGATGAGGGAGCTATTATAATTTGAAACATATTAGAAGAATTTTTCCGTACACTTTCAAAATCACAACTTCACTTTCTTTACTAGCAATACCATCATTCATATGAAGCAGGATTATGTTGTGTCGTCAGGGATGATAGAATAGTGATTTAATAAGTGAGGGTCCTCTACTATAAGAGAAAGATTATTGAGAGCGGAAAACAAATGGAAAGGGAATGGGACCATTTCCTTTTAAGAGCAACAAAGTACCCATTAGAACTTCTTCGAACCAAAAAGAATATGGGTCATTTGAAGACATCTTGTTATACCACAAAAAATCTCTTAATGGTCTTAATAGGTAATTTATCCATAATTGTACCAATATAAAACTATTAAGTGATTATTATATAAGCTGGGTTAGTTAATGTTTTGAAGCTTATATCCGATCCCACATAAAGGAAATAGCAAGACTTGCAACCATTTGACTTTGAGCCTTAACAATATTTATAATTTCATTCGAAAATTACAGAAGTTCCTTGTTGCATAAGTCATTGCTTTACAAAATTTCAGTGGAAGTTTAATATCTGCTTCTTGAACACTCATTTTGGAAACACAATTGCATTGCATGTGGGTGATCCATGAGCAAGAGGGGTTCCTCAAGCCTACCTTCTCATTGCGGCACTCTTGTCAGCTTTTGATCACATACAAAGTACCGTGTGTAACATCTGTCATCTGAATTGTTTACCCCGTGTCAGCAAGCAGAATAGTGTGAGTGCACCTTGCAGCACCTCATAACAGCATCTTGCAACATCTACAAACTCCGCACAGCATGAGCAGTACTACATCCCAAGATGGATCTCACCATCTGAATGGCTCATTTTGGGTGATCATCATCACAACCAACTTTCCTTGTGTGATGCTCTGCTTGATTGGCACAGTCCGAGGTAGTGCATGACACCAAGGACTTCTGCACAGGTTGATCTTCACCAGCCTTTGTGCCATCATCCCAACATATTAGCACTTTCCTTGGCCACTGCTCGGCTTGATTGGACACCCCAAGTTGAGTTGAGGCGTTGAGAAAACATTGTGCATACTGCACAATGCTATGCATGTTCACGTGTCCCTGTGCGTCTAGTGCACCATTGCAGTAGTGTGTGCTACCCGTGCAACTTATGCATACCCTTGCACACTTCTGCAGCATCAAGATGCATTTCATGCAGCATTCAGGCTCTGCACAAGACGATCAACACTCTATGGCAGCTGTGAAGTTTCTTTGCATCCTTGCGGCATCTTGCACCATGAACATGGACTCATGTTACTTTGCAGCACTGGAGCAGCTCCTTGCAACATACCTCACAAGTCCATCGTGAGTTGCAACATGCCCTTTCCTCTGCTCAGCCTCATGATACTGTTGCGCACCGCACCTTGCAGTCCCACATACACTGCAAAGTGCCTCTCAACACTTGGCAGCTGTGCAAGACCTCTAGAACTCAGGGTTCATGCATTAGCATCCTTGTGTCGTGTGGCAAGCAATGTGGCACTCTCCACATGGGTGCCATTTTAGAGCAACTATCAGCATACCGCACCCCTGGAAGTCCAACTGTTACACCTGTAAGAAGGCTGACCATCGCTCGGGTAGAAAATGAACTGTTTCTTGAAACCGTCGTCTGTTGTAATTGATTTCTTGTAATGATATATTGTAACTCATTCGATCCTAAGGGGATTATCAGAGTGGAGACGATCACGAGCATGGAACAATGTTAGCATGCCCTAAGTATCTAACATCAGAATGCTCATCTCTCGACAAGGACAAATCGGTTAGGATGTATTACACCCTTTGTGATCACGATAATTTTCATAGTCTTTTTGGTCATTCGTAGTCTAGGCAAATTAGAAAGGAAGTGTTACCTCCTTTCTGATTACAAGAATTCTCATCCTCAGCATTGCTATGCATTGTCCAAATATGTACTTTAACCTATTCTTTCCCATCGAATAAAAGTTGCATTATTCCACTAGTGTTCCACATTTGAATGTGTAATAGTTGTTCCACATGTTGCTATTTAGTCCATTGCATATTCTACAATCTGCAACTCTGCTTGAGCATCTCGCTTAACTAGTTATAATTTCTGTTATATGTTGCAGTATAATGATTTTTTCATTTTCTTTTCAATACTAAAGGATGCATTTCTTCCAACAGGCCATGTTCTTGTGGTATGGCAGAGCAATGTCCATGACGGTGACCCATGGTCAAGCCTTGTCAGTCATGTTCTCCATCGTATAGAATTCATGTCAATATGGGTTAAAAAGACACAACTCTCGGTCCAAGTCGATGTTTAATTTTGATGGAATAGAAGCCCCATAGATGCAGCTTCTAAGTGGAAAAGTTGTCTAAGCTTGATATATGCTTTCCTATGTATTAAATAGGTTGTGGGTGAGAGTGTCTGTGAATTTTGCTAAAAGAAATAAAAAAAGAAAAAAAAGTGTTTCATGTTTTTCCTTTGAAGCTGTTTAAAAGGAATTTTAACTAATTCTCACATTTCTTTACATGCAATTTATGTGGTTTGAATATTTGCTAATTACATACTTAATTCTATTTCTTGGATGCAATCAAAAATTTGCACAATCCTCTCAAAAGACAGGAAGTTTGAAACATTATGGTGATGGATGTGTTTCAATTCGTAGTTAGAGAATACATCGAAATGTTTATTAATACAAGCAATACCATTGGGTAATTTGGAATAATCCATACAGTTTATAATTGAGATCTAGAGTTTCTTCGAAGGTTCTCATTGCTAATTTTGATTTTGAACTCTACAGATTCTTATAGGCTGTGATGGGGTCCGTTCAGTTGTTGCGAGGTGGATGGGCTTCACTGAACCTCGCTATGTTGGACATTGTGCTTATCGTGGATTGGGAGTTTACCCTAGTGGACAACCCTTTGCACAGAAAGTTCATTATATCTATGGGAAGGGAATTCGTGCTGGCTATGTCCCTCTTACTGCTACTAAAGTCTATTGGTTTGTCTGCTTCAATAGCCCTTCTCCAGGTTTGCTTCACTAAGTAAATTTATGAATAAAACTCTGCGATTTATAGCCGTCCTGAAAAATAGAGGGAACTGGAGGAAAGAAGTTAATAATGATACAGTTTATCTTGATAGAGAACAAGGCTAAGACTGATTTTTTTTATTGCTCCATACTTTTGGTGCCTATTTTTCCAATATTAATTACCAAATATCGCTGGGCAGGACCTAAAATAACAGATCCAAACATTTTAAGACAGGAAGTCTTTCAACTCGTTCATAAGTGGCCCAAGGAACTTATTCAAACCATTGAGAATACACCTGATGGATCCTTTTTGCGAACTCCTTTGGAAGACAGATGGTTGTGGCCTGTTGTAAGTCCAAAGTCAACAGTAGGTGGTGTTGCACTTGCAGGAGATGCATGGCATCCTATGACACCAAATCTTGGCCAAGGAGCATGTTGCGCACTAGAGGATTCTGTTGTACTTGCTAGGAAGTTAAAGAAAGCACTTGATATGGATAAACAAGACACAGAGAGCTCAAAGTATATCGAGGAAGCATTACAATCCTATACAACTGAAAGGTGGCCTCGAATTTTTCCTTTAGCCATTAGAGCCAATATTGTTGGTGCTCTTTTGCAGTGGGAGAATGAGTTGATTTGTTTGGTAAGGGATAACATTATTATACCAAAAGTGGCACAATTAGAACCTCTATTAGAACACACAAATTACGACTGTGGTTTATTGTATACGAATCCTTGAGTTTTTCATTATAATTATATGCAAATGAAAGTAAATCTTGTTACTTTTTACAATATTGGAGGAGATTTTTCAAACGCTTGCCATTTAATTTGGCTCTTATTCTAATGTCTCCACTATATATGTCGTTTGTTTCCTCTTTGGCGCATACATTCTGCCCCAATTTTGTCATGAAGGTGGAATATATTCTTCTTATTGCCCTGCACTCTGTTTCATAGTAAGAAACTTGCTGCCATTTCCAAGTTTTTAAAATAGTATTCCAATATTCTAAATTGAGTTCTTGCCATCTATGTGAAAAGGATGGATTGTAGAAAAAAAGTTACTGGCTTCTAATCTTTTATCGCTTATGATGCGTCTAGTAGGGAGACCCGAAACATCTCAAAACTTAAATTCTACTCCATTGTTCCCAAAAGACACGCACATACAAATTTGTCATAGATGATGACGATTATTAATCTTCTTGCTTTGATGAGATTCATCAAGGGCATGGCTGGTTTTTAAGTTGCAATTGTGCAAGCATATTTTTATGCCCTTTCTTCTCGTTAGACACGTTGATTAACCAAGTCTACACTAAATGTGACCTTTGAAAGGATGATTAGCAAGTTGTATACACTATCAAAATGGTAGTGGAGGCATGTCCTTGGCATAATGTTAATGGATTAGCTATGACCCATCAACTCCATGCACATATACTTCATGCTACTAGATAAAGAGGTATACACAACATAGCTCCATTCAAGCATGTGACATGCCAGTGGACTGTGTAAATTCCATGTAGGAAATCTAGCATGTAATAGGAAATGCTAGTGGGCAAGATGACACCTATGAGGTGATGTGGACAAGTAGACCACTTTAATAATATCAAATGATCATATGTTCAGGTCCTATAAGGGTTTGTAACTACCCAATAGGTTTATAACTGTACCATGACCAAAAGAACTGATATGGAGACCAGACATTTGTCTTGTTCATACTTACATGGCCTTGTAACTACCCAACGCGTGTATAACCGAACCATAATTGAAAGATTTTGGTTTGTAGTCCAAAATTTTCTCTTGAACAATGATTTAGCAAGTTAATATTCATAGACAAATATTGGTTTGGAGGCCATAAAATTCCCGTCCATGCTTATTTTTGTCGTGTTTAGAACATTGCATGTTTTCTTGATATACTCAATGATGACTTCATTTTGATAATGATATTTAATATTGTATAGTGGGCTCCATTTCGGTATACTGCTTTTCTATTCTTGTATACATCTTTATGAATTTGGACTATAATTTACTATTGGAACTGCCCTTATATTAATAAATAAAAGAGAGTTACATTAGCAGGGGCGACCGTAGAACTCACCGTCCCACAAAAATGCCACATAGGCCATAGAAAACGCCCATAGGGAAAACATAAAGCACGAGAACTACAAAAAGTAGAGAGCACTAGACACATGCCACTGCTCCGGGAGGAGGATCGTCCTAGGGAGGGATGAACACTCCACTTGACGTCTCGACCGAAGGAGGATCCACCTGCCAACCATCTTGGTTGAGCATTTGCGCCTGTAAAGGAACAATAATCCTCCAACCAGGGGCAGAGAGCCAACAAGTGTGTGCACGCCAGGCGGAGGAGAGGCCCACCACAAAGAGCTAGCCACACACTTCCCCCTCGGAGGAGGGCTCCAGCCCGGTCCAAAGGAGGACAAAGTTGAAGGGTGACCTCAAGGAGAGATGGAGCGTTTATAATCACTTGATTCATAGTTCACCTATAGGTACTCGACAAATCAATTTTTTTGATTCGACATATACTCGACAACTTAAAAAATACATAATTTTTTGTAAAAAAACATAAATTTCATGCAAAATATAGTTACAAAATGTATCAAATGAGTTTGTAAAATGTTGGGGAAGTGTTTTCTATAATATTTGAATAAAAATAGAGTACAAAATTGCATCATCATGCGAATACAACCACCAACTAATAAGTCTTATGAGTTATGATGATTGTCATTGAAATCATCATCATAAATTACATATTTATCTAGTTACAAATTACAATAATTTACAATTTCCTCTTCCTTGTTATACTAAAAAATTGGGGAGTGGGTCTAGTGACTCTATTGGTTCCCACACGCAATAGCTACTATTCGTTCCTCTTAGAAAGTTTTGACTGAGGTTCTACCCTAGTACTAGATGACAATGACTCTTTTATCGCATGTTCGAAATCATCTACAAATATGTCGTCTAATTAAATCTATTATGCTTTTGCTTCACCCTCCATAGATTCTCTCTCGAAAGAAACAATTTAATTCTATGTGAGTGTGGGGATCTCCACTTCTTGTGTAATCCAATTGCTATATGGATCAATCTCATTCAAATCAATAAAAAGCTCATGTGATGTGTCATTCACCTATCTTGTGCAAAGTCGAAGATTGTATTGCACAAAAATTAGGTCATTGAGGCATCGTTGAGTCAACTTGTTGTGCTTCTTCATGTGATTGATCTCAAACAAACTTCAAGCGACATGGTTGAGATACAATTATGAGGGCTAGCTTTTACAGATTTAGGGTATTTCCACCCCAATTTTCCCACCAAGAACCTACAAACAAGATGTTCAAAAGTTTTTAAGTAATTAATAATTGCAAATTCGTAACATGTAAGATATATGTAAATACTCTAATTTGTGTTCCTTTGTGGCTGGGTGGATCTCCCTTGGATTATTAATGTTAAAGAAAAGAGCTTCCCCTAACTTGCTTGTAATTTTGCAACTCTATATTAATGAGGTCCCTCACCTCAACCTTAGATGTCATCCTCTCAATGCATGTTGAGAGGCCCTCCATAACATCCCCAATAACTTCTGCGAAGCCATTTGTTATCTGTAAATTTTGAACTTGGTTTGATTGATCAAACTGGGTAGCAATATCAATGTTTTGAGTTTCTCATGTAGACAAGATCACCTTACTCGTGGAGTTTGACCTAGCCTTGACATGTGCATCTCCTCTATTACGGTGAGAGGTTCAATGCTTTTACAAGAAGTACTCGTGTTGAAATGCATACGAAGAGCCGATACATGTAAGGTGTTTGAGGAGATACCTGAGTGAAATGTATTTCAATAGAATGCAATAACAACTGGATGTATACAAATAGGCATGAGGCGCAAACAAGGCACATATGTCTTTGTCGTTACAAGCTTAGCCAAGGCTTGGTTTTATAGAGCTAAAAAGATTCCAAAATGGCCTTTAAAGCCCAATCTAGCCTCACCAAAACTCTACTCCATGTTGGATTACCAAGGAAGTCGCTTAAGGCACTTGGATCGCGCCCAAGAGGAATCTTCAAAATAGTTCCATCGTTTTGCATTGTAGCGATAGGCATGATGGGATTTATTTGCCTTGTTCCACATCTGCCCGCTAACCACAATTGGATCACAATGCACAGTCTGTTTTGGCACTTTATTGTGGCCTATAAGGAACATGAAATTAATTCCATTGTGTTTGGTGTTCCGCAATGGAACCAAAAAGCCGACAAAAGGCCTTACTGGGCTTTAATTGTCTCCCCATTGCTACTCATGAAAAACAATGGAATTGTTCCATCCCTGCCTTGGTTCCACAAAGGTTCTAAAAGAGTGATGGGTTGGACAGTCCTATGTGGACTACAATAGCGCAATGAAAGTCTTACAAACTTTGCAATTCGAGTGGCACAATATACATTTGAATGGAGTCAAGAAGACCATGTGCCACATGTGATGATGCCCAATACCTACTCCAAATGAAGTTCTAAACTATGCGTATGGATGCAACTAATATTTCATAAATCCCTAGTGGTGGGTAAGGCCTGACTCGGGTTTGCTCAACATTGTTCAAAGTTGACTTCATAACCTCGATCTAGCTTCTCCAAGCTTAGTGGCGTGATACACACGTTGACCTCATTTGGAAAGCTTAGCATGAATGTAGTTGTGTTGTTAAGGATCAAATTGACAAAATAACCAGGTGACACCACATTGCTATGATGTTTTTCCTTCCTAGACTTCTATTTTGCATACAATAACACACGAGATAAGTGCAAAGCAATAACATGAGCTCAACATGAAGAAATTGGAAAAAGTGCAAAGAACTCGACGAGCCATAGTGAAGTTCAACAAACTGGGAGACAAGTCATGCAAATAACAAGCTCGATGGGCTCTGTATATTGCGTCATCAGGGGAAAGGCGAAAGCAAAGAACAATTCTCATGTACTGATGGGTCGTTGTAATCTCCAATCATTTAACCAACATATTCAATTGTCGGTGTCATTATAAAACCAAGGTTGTGTCCTAGGTTGTATGCAATGAAGTCTTATGCAACTCAGTTGTTGTGGTGGTTCTCGTTGGGGGGTTTTGGTTGGTGTGGTTCCACTTGTTTCTCCTCTAGTCTATGGAAAGTAAATGCAATGCTAAACTACTGAAAGGAAATACATGTAATCTATTGAAACAACATCGCTGTAATAAAAATGCTTTCAAAGGAAATACTTTAATTGAATTTGAAATGCACACTCTGAATTGAAATACACACACTGAATTGAAATAACAGAATTAAAATGCACACATGAACTGAAATAACAGTAAAGAAATATACTAAAAAAAGAAAATAAGTAACTGCATTTAGATAAGCATTCAAATCAAAGTATTGAAACTTGAACTTATCAGAAATAACGATCATGCATGAAACATCAATCCTCCAATCGCCTTGGTTGAGTGGGCCCTTTTTCTCCCTTGGGATTGAGGTACTCTTAACACCAAAAGATATTCAAAACAACATCGACTATTTTGATTCAAATAGGTTCCCAAACATATTTCAGTATGAGACTGAAAGTAAATACCAATAGATATATAATTGTACTGTAAATTACTATCACCAACTACTATCAAATTGTTTCAAGAAGGTGTCTTTATAGACACATCTAGTTACAGAACATGCCATGATTATAGGCAACGAATTCAACCAATAACAACCTCATTAAAGCTCATTAAAATCCTGTAATATAGCTAAAAACAAGATTCTTGTTTGTAGGCTTGTTATGGGAAAATCCCCTATAATGGCATGATGGCAAAAAAATCGACCTTCTTGATTGTAACTTCCCAAAATTGGCAGCGAATGCTCATTATTATCCTGCACACATCATCACATTACTCACAGAAGCAGTTAGTAGGAATTTCTACGGTCAATAGTTTGCATGAAACAAAAACAAGAGAAATGCATCAATCTCACTTAGGATACAACTATATAGAACATCCCCCATGCATAAATTAACATTTTTAGGAATAAATTAATAGCCATATAGATGATATAATAAGTCAATTAATGCACTCATCATTTCCTCTGCACTTTACCTTTTACATGTTCTCATGCAAACTCATCTCTGCCCTGCTCTTTGTCCAAGCTGTTGTGCCATACCGTACTCCTCAAATTGGTTTGCATATTGTTTCTTTGTTCTCTTACACTCCTGAGTTCCTAAGATAACCTCTGCCCATGTTATGAAACTATCATGTGATTGGACAACATTATTCTGCCAAGTAGTCATGGGACTCAAGATAAGGGGTGGTCTCACCTGCATTCCAACCCACTAATCACTGTATTCTTTTGTATTTTTCTCTGCCAACTGTCGAATGATTTCAACAAGTGCATCCCCCTTCTCATATTCCAACTGAGGTTCTGGGGAGAGATCACTTCCCTTCTTTTCAATGGCAGGCTCAAAGTGTCCCACCGTTTATCACAAGCTTTCAGTGCTTCACCAAAATTCTGTTGACAATAAACCTCAAAATCCTGAACACGTTTGGCTAAAATCTTTGAAGTATTCTTTCCTATGCCACCCTGATAGTAAAGAGACTTGAAATCTTTTTTCATAGACACATCGTTGTGGTGGGTAGGCCTGATGTAGAAACCTATAGTTCGGGTTGTTTGATTTAAAAGTTTTTTTTGCTCACCCCATACTATTTGGTTTCTAATCAATGACTGAAAAACCTTTAATTGAAATTCCCCCCACAAACAAATTAATGAAGAAATTAGGGACATTAGTAACCAACATATTATGAAGGTAGAATTCACATAACAGATTCTAAATTTTAGGAGTACCTTTTTGATAAATTTCCAAGAAAGTTTTACAATCTGGGGCCTCATAGGGTTCTCCACTACACATCCTCATCAATTGCCATGCATAAAATTGTTCTTGGATAAACATATTGTAAGCAGAGGAGGGTTTCCTACAGGCTAGAAGTTTGCAGGCCATAGGACAAACATAGTCCATAATAGATTATAATTTCTTTTTATCATTTGAACTAGCCTCAATCTCTTCCTTAAGTCTCTTATTTTCTTTTGCCAATTCTTTATTTTGAAGAGATAATTGGTCAAAACGAGTATATAAATTGTTCCATGCTTGTAGACCAATATTCCTTTGTCTTTTGAGACAACCAACTTCTACCTTTAATGTAGTAATTTCCTTAATCTTCTCTACAGTTCTTTGTATGAATTCAATTTCTAAAGACAAATTAGTTTCTTCCATACCTTTCAACTTCTCCTTTAAAGAGGCAATTTCATTCTGGTACCACCTTAACACTTCATCTCCACACAGTTACTGACAACCAATCACCATTGCAACAGTTTTTGGAGCTCTAGTCTGTGTTTCCGGCGATGCAGGCATTTTCAGAGATGCATACCCAGTTTGCGGAGCTACAGGAACATCTGGCATATTATCATGTAGGCACTTTTCTTCTGGAATTGTTGTCGTAAACTTATCATATTTTGATTGATTTTCCAAGTTAGAAGGACTACCAGTTTCAACAATCTCCTCCACAATTGGGGCAGAATCCACAGGGGATGGTGCAGACTGAGAAATTGCAGGTTTCTTCAAAGTACAAGACCTTCTTGGTCTTGATGAAGTAGTAGCAGATGCAGGTGGAGTAACCGTCTTCTTGGAAATTTGAGGATCAAAGGATTGGGTGTTCTGGATTGTAGATTCTTCCAAAACCTCAATCGAAGGCCTAGGCGCTGGCTCTAATTTAGGTTGGGCACTTGGAGGTGGTGCTGAATAAACTGAGGTAGGAGCTTTCTTGATTTTCTTATGTCTCAAACTTTCCCCTGCACTCATTTTTTCTATCTTCCTCTTGGGCCTGTAAAAAACCTGATGTGCACATATCAACTGTATGAGTCCTGGGTGTTTGAGGGCAATTTTACCAACTCCATTCTTGTATTTTTGACCCACTTTTATAACAACCTCTGCAAGATATTCTGGAAGATTAACCCTAAGTTCATGGTTTGTTCGACCCTTCTTTAGATGAGTTAAGATTTTCAATGTATCACCTCCGAGTACTGATGGCTGCCCATCACAAATAAAATATCTGTTAACCCATGTAACTATTTCTTTCGAATGACCTGGTGTTAGTTGTCAAATAAGGACTTTAATGAAAGCAACATTGAGGGGACATAAGTCCCTCCTCTTTAATGGGAGAGGTTCCCTTATTCAAAGGCAAAACCTATTTACAAATGTACAACGTTTAGTTTTAAAGAGGAACTCTGATATCATTGAAGTGTTTTGAATGACCGATTATCAATACAAAAGGACAGAAGAACTAGGAAGTGGGAAAATGAAGAGTAGCATCCTCAGGAAATATAGATAACAAAATAATTCCTTATAAATGCTGAATTAGGATCATATAGAAGAAAATCATTTACATTAAAGCCATAAGATGTTATTTCATAGACACAAAGTTCCAGAGATGACATCCACAAAAATACAAAGCTTCTTTATGCAAAATGGATTAATGATTCGATAGCTTTAACAAATAAGAAAGAATGAATAACCACATATAGAAACAGAAAGAGAAGTCTTCTTGTATTGATAGTTTTTTAACTCTTTTACACTTTCAAAAATAGTCAGAGTTCTAACCCCTTAGAATGGCGTGGAGAGCTCATTATATAGTTTACAAATTAGTTACACTTGGTAACCGTTTCTTTTAACTAAAATATTAATTAAGGAAATGCTCAATACAATATCCTTAATTAATTTACAAGGAGCTCAGCACTTAAAAATAGGAGGAGGAAAAGAGAAGCCAGAAGAAGAAACATCCAATTATGGTTGAGGCGGGCCCACTAATTTGAGGATCCGATATCTGAATTTCTTCAATGCTTCAGCTATCTCCATACCTCGTGGGATTGTTGTGTTGGCAGTGGCATGAGACCAAGTGCCTAAACATTTTTCCATATCTTTATTGAACTCGGTATGCTCCAGGTATTCTTTATTTGCCTCAGCAATTGCAGATTGAAGGAAGCAAATGTCCTTTATCTTCTCTTTGGTAATTAATTCTTCTTTGAACAAGTCTTCTTTGATAAATGTTCTGAACTGAGCTTTGATCTCTTAAAGAGAAAAAGGAACCCCCTGAGGTTTCATCATGAAGATGGCAATGAATGTCTTTAAAGGTAGAGGAAACACAAGTTTTGAAAGATTCTCCTTTCTACCACACGTTATTTATTTCACCCAGTGCTTCTTCCAGAACCTTCATTTTCCATTCGACACCGAAAATCCATGCCTTTGACAAGTTATTCTTGGCATCATCAAATACACTGTTGACCAACAAGATCTTCTCATCAGCTTGGCCCATAAGGCGAAGATCTGTAATACAACTAGTCCATAGCTTCAGCGCTTTATCCATAACCCTTATTGAGGAAGTGAGTTTCCGCTGTAGATTAATCACCTTCTTGTTGGCCTTGAAGGCTTCCTCAATGAAATTCAAGCCAGCTATAATCATATCATCAACCATGGCTTCCAAAGCCTTTCCATAAGTAGAATACTTATGTATATCTTTGATGCTCTGAACTTTATCCTGGCTGAGAATCATGAGGGGCGGAAGAACAGCTAGTGGGGCATGATCCAAAACCTTACCTTTGACCAATAATGACTTGATAAAGTTGGAAAGAACTTGATTTTGTTCTTCCAATTGTTCTATATTTTCCTTACCCTTCTCTACTCGTTCAATAACCTTTGTCACTATTTCTTGAAGGTTATGAACCTCACTCTCAGGAGTGGATTCCCCCATTTGGGATTCTAGAAAGCTCTAAATTAGAGACCAAGATATCCTGCTCTGCCTTATCAACCTTGGGCTTTGCAACCTCCAAGAACTGCTGGCCTTGAGTATCAATTATTATCCTTGAAGTGGTCTTGGCTCTCTTAGCTGGAGGGGGGGAGGAGTTCCTAGCAGAGCTGCTACAGTATCAAAATCAGGCCCTGTTATCCGAGAGGAAGATTTCCTTCCTATTGTCAACCATGGGTTGCACCCAAGCAAAAGTAGTAGAAGAAGAGGAAGGAACAAGGGGCCCAAGAGCAAGTGAACTCATGGCACTTAAAATATTGACCACTGTTGCCTCTAGCAAAGAAGTGGAGGGAGTATCAGGGGCTTCCTTTGTAGAGGAGTTTGCGGTACTAAGAGGCTTCTAAATTGTTACCAATGGTCAGCTCTTTTCCTATTTCAACAATCACTTGTTTAGTATCTTTCAGAATAGCAAGCTTTGCATCAACAATCAAAGAATTCAAGGGACAAACATGAGGCTGTAGTATGTGCAAAATAGTCATGTTTTCAAGGGACATAACCTTGGCTAAAGGACAATGGAATTTAGTGACTGTATGTTCTTCATGATAATCATAGTTCTCTTCACAATGTTTAATACAAATGTCACTTACTAAGGTGATATTATCCGTTGAGTTCAAAATAGTTGTTTCCGTAGCCACAGTTTGAATTTTCATAGCCATAGGTCTGGTTTCTGTAGCCACAGTATCCTCTTCATCAGACATTGTGTATGGCTCAACAATTTCTTCCATATGATTTTTCACTGCAATGGTGGCCAAATAAGAAGAACTCATATTGTTAGTATCTGAAAAATCTACCCATACACATTCACAAGCATCCACATATGGTTGGGAAGGAGGATAAAGTGAAATATTCTTTGCTTTTTGCCCATTCGAAATAATCATTTTTCTTGACCTACAATCAATGTATGCAACAACAGTAGCTAACCAGGGCCTTTCTAAGATGACTGGGTATCCTAACTTCCGAACTTTAGGTTGTAAGACCATAAAATATATAGGATACTCCCAAGATTAAGCCGTGCACATAACATCCTTGATTACTCCATCTGGTACAACAATAGATTGATCTGCCAATTGAAGAATGGTATTGGTTGGCTGCAATCCTATTAAAGACAATAAATTGAACATATCTATTATTATAACATTGATGGCAGCACCAAGATCTACCAAAACGTTAGTTATTAACTGACCATTTACAAAAATAGTAATGACTGGACTCCTAGGATCCCCATATTTTGGTGAAAGAAACTTTCCAGCTATTAGATCAACTAGATTTCCTTCTACTATTTTTGGGTACTTCCTCTTCCTTCCTGGTGTTTTTATGCAATGGATTCTAATGGTCTGGTTTAACTTAGGAATGTCCCTTATTGCTCTCAGAAGTGGGACCTCAATGTTCATCTTTTTCAGCTCTTGAACTAGTGTTGTTTCTTCATCATTCTGTGTTTCTCTTAATTGTTCTGGGAAAGGAGCTGCATGTACATTCCTATCGTTTCTTTGGTTGTTCCAAGTGGCTCGTGTTTGTGGAACATGTTTAGTTTCCTTATTTTTTCGAGTATCTCCTCACTTTCCTTTGGTATCTGCTCATTTTCCCTAGGTATTTCTATGATAACACTAGGAGGATCGTTTATTGTTCTTCCAGACCTCAACTGTACATTATTAATGGCATTCAACTACATTGCCTCACCTTGTCCCGCTTCATTAATTGAAGTTGTTTGTTGATTTTTGGGGTTTGAGACAGGTTGGGATGGGAGTTGAGTTTGTGTTACTTTCTCTTGCTGATAATTTTGTTGTGGTAGAGGCATTAAAGCTTGTTGTTGTTGTGCAAACCTCCTTGGCTGATTAGAATTTTGCTGAGGTGCACATTGTTGATTTTGACATAGTGGTATAATGGTTGGTGGTGCCCAACCTTGCTGATTGTATGTAGGCACCCATGGTGGTGGTTGTGGGTAAGCCATCCAATTTGGTGGTGTCTAGTCAAGTTGTCCCCATGTTGGTGGAGGAGCCTGATTAGGCCATAACATCATCCAGGGGTTCTGAGCAGGTCTAGGGGCATAAGCAAACTAGTTATTTGATCGTTGCACAAAGTTTACCTCTGCATTTGATTGAGTTATGACATTTAATCTCTCTTTCAGCTGAGGTAGGAGATTACAATGATTGGTATCATGGTTAGAAACATCACAGATCAAGCACATTTCTATGACATCCAAAGGTAATTCTCTCAAAGGATATCTCTTCCTGCATTTACAAAAATATATATCTAAAGGTTCCTTTGCAACATTGTTCTTGGCTTTCAACCCATCTATAGTTGAAGTTAACCGTGAGAAGATTTTTGTTTTCATGTTAGCCATTTCTTCGGGAAGCTCTGAGGTACCTAGGGCATTCTTTGATATTTTCCTTCGCCTTATACCTCCTCTTGCTCTAGAGTAACTCCTACATAACTCAACAATCTGTGCCATGGTGATGTTGTGTTCATCACCTCCTCCCATGAGATGGAGTGAGTCTTTGGTTTCATCATCAAGTCCTTCAAGGAAAATTGTTTTTTTTTTTTTGTATTTAACTCATAACCACTCCTTCATGGAGAAAAGTAAATGTCCAGATAATCTTCCATATTTTCGTCTTCTTTTTGTTTTATCTGGAAGAACTCTTCTCTCATATCTCTCCCCCTGCAGTAGTCTTGGTATTTCTCTAAAAAGGATGTCTCCATGTCCTCCCATGAATGAATGGAGTTAGAGGGAAATCCCATGAACTACCTCATGGCAGATTTTTTGAGGGTGGAAGGAAAAAGTTTGAATTTCTGGTTGTCTGTTTTGGAGTCATATGTCTGGCAAAGAACTTTGAATTCAAATAAGAATTGGTCTGGGTCTTCTGTGGACATTCCTCGAAAGATAAGGGGAATGGATGGAGAGATGTTTTTCATGGATGCATCCTCATCCTGATTTAGGACAATGGGATAAGTAAAGGTTCTACCCAAAGGTCGGTCCTCATCATTCCTATTGTCTCCCATTTCTGAAAGTTGCTCTAGTTCTAAATAAGATGATGCAGATTGTTCAAAATTACTCCTAGGCATTATATTAAATTCAGTGTCACTTTCAATGTTCCCTACTCGTGCTTTGTGTGGAGATATTATTTGAATATTACGAGGTATAAATCTCCCTTAAGTGTCCCGTGGCCTGTGCATCAATATTAGTTGTGTAAACAAGTCTTAGGACTCCTAATGGTTGCATAGATTAACTTCACTAACACCCATATCATGTAAGGTGAATAGAATGACATGTTGTGCTTATGGTGTCCCTGGAAACGACGCCAAAAATGATGGGTCATTGTAATCTCCAATCATTTAACCAACAAATTCAATTGTCGGTGTCATTATAAAACCAGGGCTGTGTCCTACGCTATATTCAATGAAGTCTTATGCAACTCAGTTGTTGTGGTTCCCCTTGTTTCTCCTCTAGTATATGAAGAGTAAATGCAATGCTAAACTAATGAAAGGAAATACATGTAATATACTAAAACAATGTTATTGTCATAAAAATGCTTTCAAAGGAAATATTTTAACTGAATTTGAAATGCACACACTGAATTGAAATACACACACTGAATTGAAATAACATAATTGAAAAGCACACACAAACTGAAATAACAGTAAAGGAATATACTAAAGCAAGGAAATAAGTAACTGCATTCAGATAAACATTCAAATCAAAGTATTGAAACTTGAACTTATCATAAATAACTATCATGCATGAAACATCAATCCTCCAATCGCCTTGGTTGAGTGGGCCCTTGCTCTCCCTTGGGATTGAGGTACTCTTAACACTAAAAGCTATTCAAAACAACATCGACTATTATGATTCAAATGAGTTCCAAAACATATTTCAATATGAGACTGGAAGTAAATACCAACTGATATATAACAGTATTGTAAATTACTATAAACTACTATGGAATTTTTTCAAGGTGTCTTTATAGACACAGTTAGTTACAGAACGTGCCATGATTATAGGCAACAAATTCAACCAATAACAGCCTCATTAAAGCTCATTGAAATCATGTAATATAGCTAAAAACATGATTCTTGTTTGTAGGCTTGCTATGGGAAAATCCCCTATAATGGTATGATGGAAAAAGAATCGTCCTTCTTGATTGTAACTTCCCAAAATTGGCAGCAAATGCTCATTATTATCCTGCACACATTATCGCATTACTCACAGAAGCAGTTAGTAGGAATTTTTAAGGTCAATAGTTCGCATGAAACAAAAACAAGAGAAATGCATCAATCTCACTAAGGATACAACTATATAGAACATCCCCCATGCACAAATGAACATTTTTAGGAATAAATTAATAGCAATATATATGATATAATAAGTCAATTAATGCACTCATCATGTACCTTGTGTTCCGCAACAAGGCGAGAAACGCAACAAGTTGTTGCCAAGGCAAGAGCTCTACATTAGTCGCAATGATTACAGGATATACATAGGTGCTTGTGTTAAGGGGGCACTTCAACTTTGTTGAGCGTGTATCTTCTCGGTATGGTCTGGGTTGATCGCCAATATGGCCATTTGACATCTACAGGTTTACCATTTCATAAATATCTTTTGTTTATGCCAATGCACCTTTGTAGTAGTTCTGATTAGTTTTCCATGATGACGTTGCACCAATTTCAAATAGTGAGACCAATAGCTGACAAGAAATGACAGAGGAGGTGACCACTAGTTGTTCAAAAATAGATGGATGTTGTGGTTAAATTTGACGGCCACCTATGTCTGTCCAATTTTTTTTGGGTGACAATAATAATTCAGTATTGCCCTTCAAAACCATGAATGTGTTATTCAACCAACTATTTAATATTTATCTAATTTTTAAATATATATTAACATAATTTACATACAAATCTATATTAAAAATGACAATCACATATTAAATTTACAAGTGGCGTGTGAGAATTTTTTCAAATATTTGCAAGTATTTTACATCTAAAATCATAAAAAAAAATGTAAACGACCGTCAACTTTAACCCTGGATGGGCGACATGAATTGAAAATTGAAAATTCAAACATAACTAAAATCCCATAATCCTTTGTCTTGGGGATCACCTTCATGGCACTTGTTGGAAACTTTCATAGTAGGCTACAATATGTTCAAGCTAGAAGTTGTGATGGAATGACTTCTTCTCAAAGTCTTAAACTATTGACGCCACTCACTTGCCACTGCTAATATTCTCTGGTATTGAATTTCTTTAATGTCTTTCATTGCTGCATTGTAAGAGAAAGTGTAAGTCACTAACAAATCAACATATTTCATTACAGGTAGTATTTGAAAGATGCGAGAAATCATACAGGTTAAGAAGATGATCAACTACTTAGCAAGCCTTTATTTAGTAGACCGTCAACAAATTTGTTTTTGGTCGTCAATTATAGTTGCTTCATTACTTATCCTTCACTATCAAGTAGTCAATCAATATGATTCATTCAAATTGGTAATGGAGGTAATTGTCTTCAACTAATACCGTTTGTTTTTTCCAAATTACAATTTTAACCAAAGCGCCTTTATTATACACATTTTAATGAGGATGTTTAGCAAAAATGTGAAAAGGATGGTGGCAAAGATCTCAATGCTAATGAGATAATGAACAATGGTGTTACTTTGAACTTTGTTACGCTAAATTTGATAAAATGTCTCTCTATAGAGAATGCAATGGTTGCTAAAGAACGTGTGGTAGCATTCTCCAACAAGATTGGCTACCATTGTCACTTCACATGCTCTATGGAAAATATTTGTTTAGTAAATATTTTTAACGTCAAGTAAATGTAATAGATCCATTCTTTTTAGTTGATAAAAAATCAAATCTTCATAAATTACCAAAACACCTTCATTATAAGCTACTAAGTTATGACATATTTATCACCCATGGGTCATTAAAACAAGATACATGGCGCTTGCTACTATGATGTAACGTCTAACAAAATACATAGTTCAGAATTACAATTATGAGACATGAGAGTGAAAAATAACTCCAAAACATACACTTTGAGGACTACATGCTACTTTGTTTAAAGAAATAAATCATATTTTTAAAAATATGTTACATAAAATTAAATGTACGGACAATAATATGACAACTTTGTTAGTTTGTTAATTAGCTTATTACAAGTTTCTCACTGAAAGGAGCTGTAATGGTTACATTGATAGCAAGTAGGTGGATTTTTAGAGTTGTCAAAGCAATTCCAAAATGTACTAAAGCAACATATTTGACTTCGGTAATAAGGCATGCATTAGGAGATAATTGTGGAGGATTTTGACAGTGCCCCTTCCATTGTGGCCTCACCACTAATGGCATAAGAATAATGTTATATAGAGGTTTATATGTTATCGTGGGCCAAGCCAACCAACTAACCAACCAAAAAAGTAGAGGTAGACTGTTATTATAGAATTATGCTCGTCATACTACAAATTTAAGGAAGTGTGTTCAACATTGGGGTTACAACCATACCCATTGTATACACACTATTAATGATGTGCTTGTACCTAAAGGAGGTGCAATAGTTATGCCTATACCAAATTATGGGAATATTTTTAGATTTGGTGAAACAATTCCAAGATGCACTATTGAGGCATATTAGACTTGGTAGCAAGGCAACAAGCATACTCATCCCACAACTAATCAACCATTATATTAGTGAGAGAGCCACTTATAACAATCATGATATATTGGAGTATCTATGTTACCGCAAACGAGGCCAACCAACCAATGTGGGATTTATTTTTTGAGAGAGACCCTGATCTTGGAAGAAAGGAAACATACTTATCTTGTAACCAAACAACCATTATGTCAGTGAGAGGGCACTTCCATTGCAATCTCATTGGCATAAATTGTGATATATTAGGATTTTATATGTTATTGTGGACTAGACCGACCAGCTAATGCAACATTTATTTTTTGAGAGGCATATATAACCTTGGAAGCGAGGAAAAAAAATACTTATCTCACAACCAATCAACTGTTATGCTAGTGAGAGGGAACTTCCAATGTTTCCTCACTCCTGGTGGCATAAACATTGTGATATATTGGGGTTTATATGTTATTGTTGACCAAACCGACCAACCAATGTGCTTTTTGTGACAACAAACGAAGGAAGGAAAAGAGCTATGAGGAATTTTTTCAAACATTCATCGTGCCTTGTGTATGCTTCAACAATATGCATACATATCTAGAAGGAAATTTACAAAAACATTTGACAAACTTATCCCCTTTCTATCTAAAGCTCTTGTTTTAGCATTGTCCAGGGTATGTTGGCAAAGGTTGTGAAGTATGGCTCCACACCTTCCAATTGAATTTGCTTCAAATTTTCCAACACATTTTCAACAAAATAGTTTTGTGCATATCCTGCAAGCATACCAACCCATAAAATTATACCACATTTCTCTAAAAAGTCTTAAAGTCTCATCAAGAATGCCATGTTCAACATATCCTACAATCATAATTGTTTATGAAACCACATTGTTTGGAGGTGCTTTGTCAAAAAGTTCGCGTACGTTATGTATGGGTGTATATTTTACATAAATATCTATCTGGGCATTTGTAACTACGACATCTTAAAAAATCCCCTTTTCATTGTAAATTTCTATCTATCCACACCATGTTATAAAGATCCCATTTCAACATAGGCATGTAGTTTATTGACACAAGTGGTAGAGTATGGATTCACACCTTCCAATTGCATTTTCTACAAAGTTTGTAAGACATTTTCAATAGATACATGTTATGAATACCCTACCATCATAAAAATCCATGAGACCACATTTCCTTGAATAGTCTTAAAGCCTCGTAAAGAATACCATTTTGAAAACCACGTTGTTTCAAGAATAGGTTGAGATGATGCATGCAGAGGTTGTGGAGTTTGGTTGGTTGCACTGTGCATGCCTACCAATTTATTTTTCTTGAGAGGATGTCAGGAAATTTTTACAAACTCCCTTTTTGTGCACATCCTCCAACCATGGCGCCACTAGTGCCTCACCTAAACTCCCCTACAACCACTCTTCCATGTCACATGAGCCTGCTACCTCGTCCAACAAACTTGTAACAAATTACAAAATTTCTCCATCTGTTATGCTTCGATTTATGCCCACCCCTATTCAAAAACACCCATTTTGGTGTCGTGCCGCTATAGTTTTGGAATGGATGGAATTTTTCAACTCATAAATATTGAATAAAGTTTTGCTTTCGATATTTCTTCAATAGATGCATGCCTTGTTTCCAAGCTCCCTTTTTTATACAAAATGGGAGGATGCTAGAAAAGTTTTGGGATGGAAAATTGGCACAAGTTTAATTTGAATCACTACTCATATACCATACATTTCTCCTTGAACAACACATATTTCATTGCTTTGAAACATATCATATTATTTTACCTTGTATAAAAGTGAAAAGAGGAATAAATACTACAAAATTAAGTCTGCATTCGAATCGCAAGAAAATTTGTCCAAGAAAAAGTAAACTAAATTGATGACCATCTTCAATCAACATAGCTTCTAGATAATATTAAAAGTAAACAAAGATTACATCATTTTTTAAATGTTGAAGTTTAGGATTATGGATTTGTTGTCATGTGTTTTTGGAAGGGAAAAATTCAAACCTGAAAGCATGACAACTTTACCCTATTGCCAATTTTCTTGATCACCAGTCCTCCCGAGCCCTCATCCAGATAAACTAATCCCCTATGTCGGGCCTATCATACCCTTTCAAGTAGTCCTGTGTGTTCTTTCAACCTTGTCCATAGGTGATTTAGGAAAACAAGTTCATTCAAGTCCTTCCAAGACAATACCTTTCAAAGTGGACTTTTCAAGAAGCTTAGGAATGGCTATTTTTAGCCTTTCTAAGGAAAGTGCACATCCCTCATAGCGGAGTTGAAAGCCCATATTCATAAAGGAGTAGTATTGAGCAGCTAGGAACATTTTGCAACTGATTTTGGAATATTTTGGAAAGTTTCATAAGTTTTGGGATAAGTTCAGCAAAAGCGGGGTTTTGAAGGTGTAGGAGCTTGCAGATCAACACAACACCTGAGCTTCGAGAAGCGATTCCGGGAGCTCCAAGAAGATTTGGAGGTCAAAAAATATCATTGGAAAGTTATTTCAGTGCTCTAAGTGATGGTGGTCTTAGGATCTTCACAACATATAAGAATTTTTTCCCATAATCTGTTTTTTGCATGCATAACCTGCACTCCCACGAAAAAGGCTATTTTTGAGAGAGTTGCATGTATAATAAGGACATTAGACCCATCCTATCCTACTCAAAATGATGTTTCCAGTCAAGATCATATAAATAAGTTCTTGAAAATACCTCCGGATGCTCAAGATATGTCTTCGTCAAGCTTCTCTCCAAGGTATGCTTTAGGACTTTGTCATTTTTCTGGGTGGACACATGTCACTCCCAAGTTGAGACGCAATTTCTTGCACCAACTGTCCCATATCCTTGGGACATTTGGGACATAAAATTGTACCCAAGTCCCAAGATAGACCCCTGGACCATCATGTGACCCTGGTGGAGCTCAAACTAGCAAGTTAAGCACCTTTGCACCCATCCTCGGCTCTTCTCGTCATTAAATCCAAGTGTGCCACTTGTCATCACCAGAGCAGGGCACATTTTCTTACACCAATTTTCACATCTCCTTGGGACAGTTAGGACACAAAATTGTGCCCAATCCTAGCCTTGACTCTTGGTTTTTCATATAACCCCAAAAGGTGTTTCACAGGCCATTTTTTAGCCCCCTCTCATCTCCACCTCCGTAAATGACCATCCGCCACTTGTCGTCACCAGGTGAGGGCAAAGTTTTTTGCACCAACTATCCGATCCCCTTGGGATAGTTGGGACACAAAAATGTGCCCAAACCTATCCCTTTCCCTGGTCATCCATGTGACCCAGTTTCAACATTGGGAGCTTTTTAAGCGTTTTTTCTCCCTCCTCCATCATCCAATCCTAGTCTGCCACTTGTCAAGTTGAGGGTGAGGCACATATTCTTGCACCAACTGTCCCGTCCCCTTGAGACAGTTGGGACAAAAAATTGCGCCCAACCTCATGAAGCTTTAAAAAAGTTTAAAATTGGACAGTTGCAACTGTTGTGTTGCTTCTTCTTGTGCTTTTGAGAAAACTCATTGCCAAAAGAAAGTTATAAAAAATCATTTCCCCTCTCCACTTCTACATTTCTTTATTTCTCCTCCATCCTAACAGTTCCATTGTTGCAATAACACCAAAATATTGTTTTCTCTACAAGCACCATGCCCGTTTTTCTCCATGTTGCGTCCATAGCCAAAAACCTTGAAAAACTCATATCTCACAAGCGGGTAGTCGGATTCTGGTGAATTTTTCACCATTTCTCTCTCTCTCCCAAGCGCCTACAAGAAGTAAGAAATAGAAAAACCAGAGGTGCCTTTGAATTTTTATGGTAGCAAATCCTAAATTTATGCCCTTTCTTCCTCTTCTGCAATTTCCCATAAATCTGGAAGAAGGTTTGAGCCAGATTTTTTAGGAAAACAAACATAGAAATGGAAAACTAGGAGATTCAGGCAAAAAAAAGCAAAAAAGTGTGAAAAAGCAAAAAAACAAAAACCAAACTTTCTAAAAATAGAAAGTCTTTTAAAATGGCAATCAAACATCTGTGAAAGTGTTCCAAGCATGATGATGATTCCACAAAACTAATTCTGAGACAAAAAAACAACCTTTCCCAAAATAACAGCTCCTGGTTCCTAGTGGCTAAAAATAGAAAGTTGCGGTTTTTGATTGCAAAAAGTTGCTACCACCTCCATTCTGACTCATATTGTTGTTTTTTTATCCATATGAAGTTTGAATTCTCTAGCCTCGAGCCCGTTTTGGCTCTCTCATCAGAGTACTCTGGTGCAGGGGACAATGATGTCACCCACATGGATCTAGAGGACCTCAAAAGTAGAATGTTGAGTGGACCAAGAGAGCCTGTGGAGGAAAAGGTTTTCGTAAGTGGATTGTATGGAGCAGGAGGCCACCTAGTGTCTTTGCAAAGTACATATTTTTGTGTTGGCTTTCTCCCATTACTTTGATCCAGACACCCGAACTATAAGAGTCGACGACAATTCGGTCCTCGCAGGTGTTTACCCCAAAGGCAATATGTCAAGGCATGCAAATTCCTGTCGGGAACAACATGGTAGTGATCGCAAAGGAGGTTTCATTAGGAGAGTGGTTCTAGACCAAATCTTATCTTCAAGGCCTCGCTCTTGGCTCATGGTTGAAGTAAGGAAGGAAGCCCTCCCGTGTGCCAAACACTCTCTCTCAAAATGAACTCCACGAGGGATTCTCAGATGCCATCATTCTCCTGAGCCGAGTAATGGGAGAAGAAAACAGAAAATATTTTCATGATTGGATGACATTGTTCATTCTCACAATCCTAAATGGAAATTAGACAATTGACTGGGGACAAATCATCAACGACAACAAGCATTTTCAATTACTTCAGGTGTCAACTTCTAATAAGTTCTTCATGAATTCATATCCGGTCTACGCCTTGGAAAATACAAGACCATTCAGGGGCCTGAATCTTAAACAAAATGTTTCTCAGTAGGCTCCTGAGTACGTGTAATATCTGCACGTGGTCCTGAAAGAAATCAATCAGAAATTTACACGAGTGAATTATGCTTTCGTAATGTAAGTTGTTAGACTGTTAGAGGGAAACCCACATTCAAGGCTGTCTTCAGATCTCGTTTCCCTAGTCAAAAGGTATGGATCATATTTCATTCATTTTTAAACCTTTTCATATATAAGAGTGTTGGGTTTTGAACTTGCTCCATGGATATTGCCACACTACTCGAGAGACATGATCATGTTGATCGATTTGTGTAGACAATTGGTTCACATCAATGGTAAGTTGAGGAATAGAAAGAAGAAGTTGATTGCTTTCCCTATTTCTCTAGGGAATTTCTCTTGCAAAATTCCTCATAAGGCTTCCAACATTGAAGCTTCCCTCTCTCATATAAATATGTACTCATACACTCCAAGGGAAGATTTTGACATCCGAGATGATCCAAACACTTTTCACCTTCCTGATTTCTATCATGCTCCACAAGTTGAATATTATTGGGTGAACTATGGTGATGATTTTGAAGTCCAAATGCGTGATCATAAAAGGATGACAATCAAGAAATGAAAAAGTTTAAGTTTGAGTGGTATGAGGATGGAGTTCTAGAATATGGTAGAAAAATCTATGCTGTTGAATACCCGACAGTGAAAGCTTCTCACCTTCCTCAAGTTGTTTGGAGCATTTTTGAGTCAGGGGATATCAAATAATGCACCAAGGTGGTCATGAAAAGGTCTAAGGAATGGTTCAAAAGAAAGAGGGATGCTCTCATCACATCTGGTAACATCCCTACCCTCAAGAGGTAGACATCTCACCATTCCTATTCCAAGGAAAAATTCAAAGCTCCTAGCTCAACTCACTCAGGAGAACGTTTGAAGTGGAGAGAAGTGGAACCAAAATTCCCTCACTACATAAGGTTTCATAAGAAGGTGAGAACCACAGAGGACGTTGTATTTAATTTTGAATAAGGGAGATTGATCTAGTCCACCTCTAAGCCCCTTAACAATCCCCAAGTTTCTTTATTTTTTGTGTGCTTCTTATGTGCGCTCTTTTGTTGCTTATGAGATTCAATTTTGGTTTAGAAATATTCCAACAATATTTAGTAGTTATACATATTTCAAACAGTGCTTCAAGTGACTTCAAGGGTCGTTCTTCAAGTTACAGATCAGAAGCTCATATGCTCAAGCTAACTCCATACCCAATGGATACTCCAAGGCTACTGATATACTTCATCTAGCAGGTAGATGGCCCCGTAAGTCACCAAACTATTGTCCAAAATAAATCTCCTAGTTATTTTAACAACTTACATCCTCATGTTGGCTTTGAAGATGGATATTGCAGGTTGCACGCACTCTGGTTGCTTACTTGGCACAATTTCCTTAGTTGAAGTTCCTTGCGCGCCCTCGCGCGCTCTTCTCATCACATGTGCCTTCCACCTTCCTTCTTCATTCCTCTATCTTCTCCCATTTTCCTTTTTCTCACTTCTTGTGCGTTCGACTTTCCTCCCAACAATTTTTGCACCCTTCGCGTGTACCCTCAACTTGCCTTCCAAAATTGGTTAAGTCCCTTGCGCATTCCTCCGTGCACCTTTCCCTTCTTGCTGTCGCGTGTTCCTCATTTTGATGCGTGCTTTGCTTGCATACTTGTCTCCTACAGGTATGTATCCATTCCTTCCACATGCACTACCTTTGCGTGCTTGTCTTTTCTATCTTATTTCATGCACCTTTCTTCCATGCACGCCTTGTGCCTTCTTATGTGTCAGTCACTGTGTCACGTGGCAATCTATCATTCTTGAGTGTCTAACATGCAACCAACCAAGCGCACCAATAGGGAATTAAATCCTTGTAATAAACCAGTGCATGACAAGTGGTAGAAATGAAAAAAAACTAAACAGTTGGTCGATATTTCAGCCAATTAGCATGTGTCACATGTCATTTTGAGTTCAGATTTCGTTGTACCCTTAAAATTTCCATAACTTTTGATGCAGGTCTCCGACATATGCGCAATTGGTCTTGTTGGAAAGCTACTGACAGGTGCTACACTCCAGATAATTCAAATTCAAATATTGATGGGATTTGGTAGGTGATAAGAAAGGAAATGCATTTTCATCCATTAATGCAAACATAAAATTGACCCAACCACCAGATTTTATTCAAATCTTTCCTTCTTCCTTCTTCTACAAGGCAAACATACATGGAGAGGCATATTTGTTAGCATTATATGAGGATTTCCATGCATTCATTGATGGTTGTTGGTGGTTGAAGATTCAAATCTGAGTTTCCCTCTTCTTCTCTTCCTCTTCTCTCCTACTTTTATATATTTCAGAGCTTTGATATTTGTAAAGGTTGGATTCTTTCAATTCGCAAGGGTATTATTTAGGTATTGCCTTGTATTTTTGAGTTACATACCTTTGGATTTGGTTCTCTGCATGTGGATACTCGCCTCTTCTACCATTGCAATCGATTGTGCATTATTTGGAAGTGATAAAAGTTGTTTTGTGGCTATTCTCTACCTTGACTCGTTTTATTGTATCTTCTTTCCTTTCTTTTCACATTGGTGGTTTGTTGTGCATTCTCACATCCCTTACAGGTTTTCTTTTCCATTGTGTTTCATGAAAATGGATATTTAAATGTGTTTGAGATTGTGGTACGCGTGCATGCCCTCCCTATGCATATTTCTTTCATTTTCACTCAAAGATGATCATGTTCACCCCCTTCTTTTTGGTGATATTGCCTCCCTTATATTAGTTTTCCATTTTTGCGTATCCTTCTAACTCCAGTCCCTTGGTATGATTAGTAGATAATTTGATTTTAGAATTAGGAGTAGCCATAGCAGTAGAGATAGGTAGAGGAACTGGCCTTCTCCGGAGGTTTGTCTCAAGTTCACAAGGTCCCACAACTTGGAGACAGTCCCATGTTGCCTCAATGACCTAGTTCAACCTAATTTGGGATGGGTATAAGTTTGAGCTCAAAAAAGCACAATTCTGCACGCACACACGTAAAACTTCATTGGGTCTAAGATGTAGTACAACACTCAGTCGTAAGATCACTTGTTTGACATCTGAGGGCAGTTTGACCCCTCCTTCAGAATCTTTCTTTTTTAGGATTTGATGTGCTCTTGAGGGTTTTGGAGGTGGTCTTCTTTATTGTAGGTTATCAGCGACATCGATGATCATAGTGTGACATTATAGTGGCAGACAACGAGGGTTTCAGACAAGTTTACGACCCTGTAAAATCCATTTCCGGACCTTCTACACTGGCCATGGCACCTAGAGAGGGAAATTAGCACCCAAACACCATAGTACAAAGCCAGACGCGCAGGTCCCTACTTCTCATGCACTCCTGCATTTTTCTGGGCTAGGTCGTGACATCTTGCACTTTTGTTTTGCTAATCTTCCACCTTCGTACATTGTTGGGATTATTGTGAAATCAGCTAAGTGTTATATAACTCTTCATTGCACTTAAGGTTTTACTTTTCTTATTTCTTAGGTCATATATGTACTTCATTACTACATTATTGTTATATCTACTGCTATATCCTATGTAGGAATTTAACAAAGAAGACTTAAATAGTTTATTTTTGTTAAATCATTTGATGAACCTGTTATCCAATTTGGCCCCTCGGGTGAAATTGGACAAACAAGACCCCATAGAGAGAAAATGAGGCATCAATTCAGATAAGGGAGATAACATTTCGGGATTGGCCGAGTAAGTTAGTGAAGTGGGTCGAGCGCATTGCAAAGGACCTCGAGAGTTTGAGCTAGTTCAGGGAATGAAGGAATTCCGAAGTCTGAAATACAGACTTTGGAGGTGTGGTCGTTCAGATGTAGGCCGAAGCAAAATTTGGGGATTCAGTGGAAAGAAGCACAAAAAAAGGAGAAAAAAGTCTGAAACCCGAACTCTGAAATTTCAGAGTTCAAGGTTTTAGAGTTTCAAAGGTTTCATGAGCTCGCAGTGAATAGTGTTATGCGAGGAGAAGAAAATTCTGAAACCCAAAGTCTGAAATTCAGACTTCGAGCTTTTGGGATTTTGGAGGTTTCATGCGCCAAGTGGATAATCTAACCCCAAAACCTGAAGTCCCAAATCCCCGAAACCTGAAGTCCAGAATCCTTGAAATCCAAAGTCCCGAATCCCCGAAACTCAAAGTCCTGAATCCCTGAAGCCTGAAGTCCTGAATCCCCAAAACTTGAAGTCCCGAACCCCCGAAAAGGAAAAGGTCTGAAACCTAAAGTCCAAATTTTGGACTTCAGGGTTTCGTAATTTCAGAACTTTTGGCTCGAACAATGAACAATGTCGCACAATACAATTTCAGAGCTTGAAACCTAAAGTCCAAATTTCAAACTTTGGGGTTTCGACATTTCAGAGCTTTCATGAGCTCAGAGTGATGAACAATAACGAAGATATCTGCAGTGCAATCTCCCAAAGCTTTGAATCCCAAAATTTTGAAATTTCAGATTTTGAAGGGTGCGATGCAATTTCGGAGTCTGAAAAGACAGAGCCAACCATCCGCATTTCTTACAAAATGGCACCCTCATTTTCAGATGGCCATAAATTTTGACTAGAAGCTCAGATTTGCATAAAATATGACTTTTTGGAAAGCTCTCAGTGTCCTCTACACAACACCAACTCGTTTTCTTAATTTTAGTGAGATTAAGTACTTCAAAATGAGGAAATACAGTCAGTAATTTTAGAGGATGTTTCCAAATTTCTCACCCACCCAAATGATGAAGGTATGAGCTTCCTTTCTTCCCCAACAAGGCAAAGTACATGGAAGTATGGGTTTTATAGTGGCACCCATCATTGTTCCAATTGATTTTAATGTATTTTAGGTTGGTTGAAGCAAGATTTTGGATCATTCTCTCTCCCTTTCTCTCATTCTTCCTATATATTGTAAGAAGGGGATCTGTCTAAAAGGTTGGACACCTTGTATATGCCCTCCCATATTCTTCTTGTCTGTAAGAGATTTTGTGGAGATTCCAAACCTCCCTACTAGACATTGTAATGTAATTGTTATCCAAAATGTGCCCCCTGCTCATTTTGTGGCTAACTCCTCCCATTCTTCCCTCTCTTGTGCCTCAGTCACAAAATTTTTCTTTCAGGCACTCAAAACCTTCTGGAAGTGGCACCATTGGATAGAGCTCTTTCTCAGCTTTCCAGAAAGGTAAAGTTTTCCTCCTAACTCCATGTATTTTTGAAGTTATGGCTCGACGAAGTTTTTTGGAAAATTTTTCCCCTGAAAGGCCCGCAGCCAATGAGATGCCGCCATGTGGCATCTAGAGTGGCGGAGTGCAGGGAAATTTTGGAAAATTTTCCAAATGACCAAAAAGGTGCAAAAATTCGAATTTTCCCACCGACCCGATTTGGTCCTGTTTTGACCTAAAACTTCAAATCGCCATATCTTTCGATCTAGAGCTCGATTTTTCGCATTCTTTATATCAATGGAAACTGGTGAAATTCTCTACAAGATTTCGGGGTCATTTTTGCATTTTGGTTTAGTTTGGAGAGAGAAAATTGAGAAACGCCTCTGGCACGTGGTCATGGCCAGAAATGACGTTTCAACAACCAGTTTTAATGCAAAACGGGTCGCATTCTTCTTCAGTATGGTCAAAAATGTCAGGGCATGGGTTTGTAAGGACCTCCATGCTGTTTTAATGCATCTTCATTCAATGGGTAATGGCTCCCACGTTTTTTCACATTTTCTCTCTCCTGGGCTCGACCCATGCATTGTAAAAGTCAGAATGAGTTCATTTTGCAAAGAGAGACACCTTTTCAGCTCTGCAACTTCCTTTTTCTTCCTCCTTGGCAGAATTTGTGAATATTTTTATCTTTCCATGTAATACAACACCTCTTTTTGCCTCTAGATCACTGTAATGCATTGTATTGGACATGGAATGTTAATATATGTTCTGTGATTAAAATCCCTCAATCCTTTCATATATCTATCATTGTTTTCCTGATCTTTCATTACATTTTGAGCAATTTGTGCATGTTTTGTGTTGTGTTTTCTTGTGGATTGTGTATTTTTTATGAAGTAGCAGGTGTCTACAACTCCTTTGGTGCATCACCATCATTAGCATTAGTTTAGTTTCAATTTTTGCACTCTTCTACCTTTGTCCCTTTGAAATTTAGAGTAGATTAGGATTCAAACCTCTGCAGTTGTGCAAATAATGGATTTGATAAGAGGAGTTTGAGGAACCAACCTCTAATCTAGAGATTTCTCTCTCATTTTACAAGTCCCACACTTGGAGAGAGGTTTCAATGTTGTGCAATCACACTGGATGCCTGAAACATCAACTTAGAAACCTGATTTGCATTCAGGGGTGTTGCTGATTTGCAACAACAGTTTTGGCACGCCCGGTGGGACCTTAGAGGTCTTCCACTTTATCTTTGATAGGTTGGTGTGTTCCTGTTAAAGATTCAGCCTTTTAGAGGCACTTTCAAAAGCACATATGGTGACTCCATCTGGTAAACAACTCATTCTCTAAGTTGCAGACCTATTTTCCATTCATTTCCATCCATTCTTCTTTCCATCATTTCCATTCTTTTCCATTCCATGAAGTTGCGCAATCATGACTTCATTTCCATCATGGAATTCACATCAACAACAGCAGTATATTCCACCTCCAACATGCATTACAACTCTTTCAAATCAACATTTTGAGCAGATTCAAGATCAATATGCATACCCATATGAGCAGCAGTGCCAAAGTCAGTTTGGATATGAAGCATGTCAAGCACAAGGGTATGTTGGTTGTGAGGGCAATCAAGAAGAAAATGCAGATCTGCTGGAAAAAATCCAAAAGATGGAGGCAAAGATGGTGCAATCAAGAGCAACAGCTCAAATGAAAGCTTTCAGAATTGGTTGCAGGACTCTTTGTCCATGGGGAGGCCCTTTTCCAAGACACTTCAGCCCTCAGGAGAAGCTGGACTTCATGATGAAGATGCTGCCCCAACTTGCACAATGGACAGCAGAAATAGAGGCCTATACACTTGTTGTTGAACAACCTTGTCAATGGGTAAGTTCTACACCATCATCTGGTTTTTCTCTTCCCATTACTCAAGCAGCATCATCTCATTTGGAATTGCAAATTCTAAACTCTCCATCTGTTGTCCCAAATGTTGATCCCATGTTTCCACCTCTCAGTCTTCCACCACACCTCAATTCTTCTTTCCTTTTTCCTTCCAAACAGTCATCCCCTCCACAAGAGCTAAAAGAAATACGCTCTCCTCCAAAGAAACAAGAGGCTTCACCTCCTCTACCACCACAAAAAATTTCCAAATCAATTGAGTTACGACCCATCCCTCCTCTTGCATTCCCAATTCCATGTGGGGAAGAAGAAATTGCAAAAATCAACCATGAAGGACAGCAAGAAGAGGAGCCCAACAAAATAGAAATGACAAACAACTTGAGGAGTTAGGCTGCCAAATTTGGGATGAAAAAGATCCCCTTGATGGTTAAGCCTTCAAAAGAGGTTGGAGTTGGAGAACAAGTGGTGGTTAAGACTGATTTTGTGGCAGCAGAAGAAGAGCAAAAAGAAGAAGCAGATCAGCAGTCAGTTTGCTTAGAAAGTAGTGTCCATGTTGGCACTCTATTTGAAGGGAATGCTGATTCAATTCAAGTTACACAATCAGCCATAGAGGAAGAAAGCTTAGAAGAAGATCTTGCAGTCCCAACTTGTCCTCTAGAGCAGCAGATTGAAGAGTTTGACTTGACGAACTTCGTGCTAGAGGAAGAGTTCTATCAAGAGCAGGATTGTCTTCAAGTAGTAGAGAAAGGAGAAGCTACTCCAGATCCAAAAGAAGAGGAGCACATTCTAGTTGTGGAGGAGAAAATTGTAGATCCAAGGGCTTTGAGCACAAAGCAAGCTATGGGAGAACCTTTAGTTCTTTTTTCTACTTCATCTCTCCCGAGTTCTAGTGCTGAAGAGGAGTTTGATCTCTCAAACTCAATGTTGGAGGGTGAAAGAAACCATGGTGGTCAAGTTACAGATCAAGAAGACACCATGGAGGAAGTGGAGCATTTGCAGTAGGACAGCCATGAGGCAGTTTATCTGTCAGATTTGGAGGACTGTTTTGATGGAGAAGAGCCAGTTGAGTTTCCACCATTCTCTTTTTCATCATCCACATTCCAAACACTTGAGTCTCCTGTCATGAAGGAGAACATTCATTTGCAGCAGCCTACATCTTATAACAACTCTTTGGAACCAAGATTGGAAGATTTTAATCTTTCATGTTCTTCATTAGAGGAAGAGAAAGGACAGAGGAATTTCGCCATTTCTTCCACACCATCCATTTAGGAGGGTCTACAAGAAGACTCCATTTTTGGAGTTGAAAAACAGAGCTATGGGCATATCAAACGGATCATACCTTGCCCAATAAGGCATTTGACTTCATTGGAGTCAAAGGAGAAGTCACAACCAGTCATGCTTGCTTCTAAGCATGAGGATGAGCTATAAAGTACCAAGGATCAGTTGTCATACCTCTTCAATCCAAATGCAGAGCAACTAAAAGAGGTATTGGATTCGCCTTCAGCTGATACCTTAATGATTTGGGTGGAAGACCAGCTTCTTATTGATTTTCCACTCATCCTAACAGCCATGATCATCTCCAAATCAATTGCATGGCTGCCACTTTTGAGAAAGGGAAGCTATTTCTCACAACCAATTGTAGGGTTTGTTTAGCTTGCCTTTGCTTCCAGTTAGAGTAGAGTAGGTAGGTTTGCTTTTAGCAGAAGAAGTGCTTGTGCACACTCTGCATGTTCCATTTGGAGGATGTATGATTTTCAGTTCTGTACATAGTTTTTATGGTGCTGGTTTTGCTCTTGCACAGTCCATTTCAGTGGCATTTTGGTGAGAACAACTCCATTTCAGTGGGTTTCCAAGTGGCTCAGAGAGGAGGTTTTCAAAGTTCAGACTAGTTTGCAGGTTACAACTCATGACTCCATGCCCAATGGATGCTTCAGGCAACTGGTAACTTCATCCAGCAGGCAGATGACCCCTCTGAGTCGCCAAAATTGTTATCCAAAATGTGCCCCCTGCTCATTTTGTGGCTAACTCTCCCATTCTTCCCTCTCTTGTGCCTCAGTCACAAAATTTTGCTTTTAGGCACTCAAAACCTTCTGGAAGTGGCACCATTGGATAGAACTCTTTCTCAGCTTTCCAGAAAGGTAAAGTTTTCCTCCTAACTCCATGTATTTTTGAAGTTATGGCTTGGCGGAGTTTTTTGGAAAAATTTTCCCCTGAAAGGCCCACAACCAATGAGATGCCGCCACGTGGCACCTAGAGTGGTAGAGTTCGGGGAAATTTTGGAAAATTTTCCAAATGACCAAAAAGGTGCAAAAATTCGAATTTTCCCACCGACCCGATTTGGTTATGTTTTGACCTAAAACTTCAAATCGCCATATCTTTCGATCCAGAGCTCGGTTTTTTTCGTTCTTTATATCAATGGAAAGCTGGTGAAATTCTCTACAAGATTCCAGGGTCATTTTTGCATTTTGGTTTAGTTTGGAGAGAGAAAATTGAGAAACACCTCTGGCACATGGTCATGGCCAGAAATGACGTTTCAACAACCAGTTTTAATGCAAAATGGGTAGCATTCTTCTTCAGTATGGTCAAAAATGTCAGGGCATGGGTTTGTAAGGACCTCCATGCTATTTTAATGCATCTTCATTCAATGGGTAATGGCTCCCATGTTTTTTCACATTTTCTCTCTCCTGGGCTCGACCCATGCATTGTAAAAGCCAGAATGAGTTCATTTTGCAAAGAGAGACACCTTTTCAGCTCTGCAACTTCCTTTTTCTTCCTCCTTGGCAGAATTTGTGAAGATTTTTACCTTTCCATGTAATACAGCACCTCTTTTTGCCTCTAGATCATTGTAATGCATTGTATTGGACATGGAATGTTAATATATGTTCTGTGATTAAAATCCCTCAATCCTTTCATATATCTATCATTGTTTTCCTGATCTTTCATTACATTTTGAGCAATTTGTGCATGTTTTGTGTTGTGTTTTCTTGTGGATTGTGTATTTTTTATGAAGCAGCAGGTGTTTACAACTCCTTTGGTGCATCACCATCATTAGCATTAGTTTAGTTTCAATTTTTGCACTCTTCTACCTTTGTCCCTTTGAAATTTAGAGTAGATTAGGATTCAAACCTCTGCAGTTGTGCAAATAATGGATCTGATTAGAGGAGTTTGAGGAACCAACCTCTAATCTGGAGATTCCTCTCTCATTTTACAAGTCCCACACTTGGAGAGAGGTTTCAATGTTGTGCAATCACACTGGATGCCTGAAACATCAACTTAGAAACCTGATTTGCATCCAGGGGTGCTGCTGATTTGCAACAACAATAATATCTGTGCCTTTGGCCATAAATGTGATGTATTGTATCAACTTTGAGAGCAATAAAATCATATTTGTGGATGTTTCAAACCCTCTTTTGTGTTCTATTACATCTTCCTGATCTTTCATTGCATGCAAGGTTATTGTGTATTACTGTGTTTTCATTGCAAGATTCTAGTTGTGTTGTGTTTATTGTGCAGGTTGTTCAACACTACTTGGTGTATCACCTTCCCTTAGAGTAGGATTTAATTTTCATGCATTTTATCTATCTCTGTCTCCTTAGAAGCATTAGATTAGTGTTAAATTTATAACTCTTTGCCCTTTGGAGTCGTTAGCACTAGGTTAGGATAGGAAGCCAACCTTCTTCGGAGAGCTTTCCTGATTGCTAAAGTCCCACACTTTGGGAAAAGCTCCATGTTATGCAATCACACTGACAGTTTCAATCCATCAAATTACAAATAATCAAGGGTGTTGTGATTACACATCAACAAAACCCACATTTGAACACTTTTATTTTTTGGATCCTTCCACCATGAGTATCTCCCTCAATGCCTTCTTGCAGGCCAATCCCGAGTGTGCTAATCAAATTCAATCTTTTTAATCTACTACTTCTCTTCATCCTAATACTTCTCATGACTATGTGTATCATAGATTCACTACAACATTATCATTTCATGAAGAGAATATTACTTTTAAATCTGATGAAATTGCTTCTCAATCTATTTTATATAATGATCCCCCTTTATATTCAAGTTTGTATCAATAACATAGGGGTTAAGCACACTTTAGTCGATAATGGATTCGGGCTTAATATCTGTAATCTGACATTCCTTCATCAAATAGGCCTCTTTAAAGACTCCCTGGTTCCTTCACATGTTTCTATTTGTGGCTTTGATAATATTCCTAAAAGGGTCTTAGGTACAATCACACTTCCCATTACTGTAGGGCCATGCACTTTGTCTGTCCCATTCTATATCATGCCTAACAATCTTGACTATAATATTCTTCTTGGACGGCCTTGGATCCATGCCACGCATGTGGTCCCTTTAACCCTTCATGCACATATTAAAATTTTATACCAAGGTGTGGTTTATGAAGCCTTAGAAGATCCCTCTCCATTTTCATATTGTAACACTATTGATTATTCACCTAAAAGCCCATACTTCAGCAACCTCTCCTCCTAAATTCAAATAGTATGGTCTTGGGTATCAATATCTTCTTCACTACGGTTTCAATGGTAATGGATTAGGAAAATATGTAAAAGGATTAAAAGAACCTCTTTCTATTCTGACATAATCCACCAGGCCCTCGGCCTCAGATATCACCCTGAGTTCGTTTATGTTATTCCTTTTGCATCTCCTCTTAAGGTTTACACTATTTCACATACTCATCATAAGAAAAATAAATTTCCATCTTCTCTCACTACTACAACTTCCTTTGGTAAATCAACTACTCCTAACACATTGCCACATTCACCACCATGACATGCTTTCTCTTTCATGCCCGGATAGATCCCCATTATACACTTTGAGGGCATCACGCTTACTCTTCCCCCCATTCTAGCATCACCAAGTGGTTATCATTTTCTACTATTACGCTCCATATTTCATATTTCACATATTTGAGCAATCTTACATAACATGATACACTCTTGTATCACCATTACCCTATGACACACTCTTGTGCTAAGGTTCACACATGACTATTGAGGGCATACTATATACACGAACCTCACACACTGCACATTTCACATTTATGACATCTTCTTCTTCTTCCACATCATACACATTGTGCGCTTTCTACATCTACTCACACCTACTATTAGACATTTTACACATTCTACACATCTTACGCAGCACACTACACATCTTCACAGTCGACGCATTCAACATACATCTTTTTAGTGTCACATTCTCAAAAAACACACTATGCACTTTAAATCTACATCATTTTAGCAAATTCTTCTTGCGCATCACAATATCTTATTCTACATTCTACACTTTCTAATGGAACCTTTTTAACGCACATCTCACTACTCGACGATGCACTCTAGCTCCATGGTTCATATTTGACTGCTGAGGGTCTACATCTAAATTGAACCTCACCTCAATCACAACATCCTACATCATACACTTCACATTCATGACCAATATTTCTAGCACACAATGATATGCTATTATATAGCCTATGCCTTGCACTTCAAAATCAACATTTCTATCTTCTTTTTCTACACATCTTACATCAATCAATTAAACTCTCTTTAGCTTTCACATCATGCAACACTACTCTACAATTCGTGCTCTGCGCTTCACAAGTGATACTTTCTAGCATCTTCTTCAAACATTATATGACCTACGCTCTATGATACATCATCAATCATTCTAGCTTCACAATCAATTATTCTAATTACGCATTCAATCTTACACATCACATCATTCTACAATTTATCCTCCACGCTCCAATGTTTAACTCTTTCTCACATACAACACATCGGTCGAGCCATTTCCCGATGATGCACTCTTGCTCTATCTAGTTCATTCTCAACTATTGATAGGATATTGTATAAATGAACCTCATTTCACTTATGCATACATCTACACTCAAAGGGCATGCTACCCATATCACACTCAAATTTCATTCCATTCCATCTCACACTCATAACATATTGCATATCATCGGTTGCACATTTAGTTCTTTCTTTCTTATGCTCACATGTACACTTTATCTTATCATGCTAATAAGATAGTCAGTTATGTATGTCATTTTATTTCTATATACACATGCACGTTCATTTTCCTTCTAGTTGTGATTACACACTTTCCACATATCGATACATGTAACATGGATTCTTGGCACAATACCTCATGATACATTCTGCATAGTGGCTCCTAAGGGCATCCACTTCCGTACACATTATATGTGTTATTGTTTCATTTTTCATATTAGCACATTACTATATCTTATTATACACGCTTTGACATACATTTATATCTCTCTAACATGCATAATGGGTGCTTCGTGTGTAACATTTGTCTTTGCATGGTTCTAGTTGCTACCATGGTTATCATGATGTTTGTTTTCTTTTGTTTGCCATTGTTTGTGGGCATTGTATGCCATCGTATGCGGGATTTTCCATATGATCTATTGTGTGTGCACATTATATGACTTTTGGTCACTACAACCTAGATTGTCTTGTGACATCGTGAGTGATGTCCCATGTTTGCAAACCACTATTTTGCGGTTTACATTGTCTTCTTGCTTATTAGCTTACACTATTTTATATATACATGCTTGTTTGCACTAACACTTGTATTTTAGCCATTGTTTTCATGTACCTCAGTATCTACAAATCACATTTCCGCATACATACTGGTATCAGTTCAACATGGGGTAAAATTTTGGGCTGCATCCTCCTAGCGATGTTGTATGTAACCCAAATGAGGGGTGAAATATAGTGGGTGAATTATTCACCCCATTCAATAGTCTACAGTCACACTTCTCAATGCAATTTTCACTACAAAGTTAGAATACACTCTACAGTACTCAGACATGAGGCTTATGAATGAGACTTGGGTCCTTACTTCAACACATAGACCCTAGTGCCTATAATCATACTTACACGACTTAGACACTTATTTCCCTTCTTGGGAACCTGAGACCAGGGGACAGATACACAACATTTTGTCATTTGAATATAGTTTTCAGCATTTTCACAGATGGATTTTTACAGGAGCATACAACCCTTTAGCACTTGGCATGCGCAACATAATTTTACAATGGATCATATTTTTACACACTATCTATGCAGTGGCGTTTTTACTTCAGGAAACATTAAAAGGTTGGAGAATAAAATTAGACCTTTTCTCCCTACACTACTTCTGTTGTGGCGTAAGATCACCACAAAAAATTGACATTCAACATGTAAGTGGCATGAGATCACCTAAAAAAATGTCACTCTTAATGAACATATTTAGAATCCTCTTCTATCTCTTTCACTCATCACAGATCAGGTGCACATGTTCCTTTTTCTACTTTTCATCCTTCTTACACACTTTATACATGCATTTCATACATTTATATCGACACTTTTCTATATACACATATTTTAGTACTTGTTCATTATTCTTTTTTTTAGGTCCATCCTTATGAGAAGCAAGTAGTCAAGATCAATCACACAATCAATCACGCAACAAAAAAAATCATAAAAAACATGTACAATGTCAACATCTACACAGTACGCTTTCCACCCTAGGGTCATCATCATCACTTTTTACTTTCTCTTCTCTAGCTTCGATGGTTCACTTTTTATCACTCCACATTTTTATTGTCTTGTATCGAAAAAATATTCTACATCGATCTACATGGTTATCAGTTACGCATCTCCATATACTTTATGTTACTGATATTTATGCTCACCAACATAAATTAGGGGCAAATGTAGACACTAAATCATGCACTTGGGTACATTTCTAGGTCCTAATCATATGCATCACATTCATATGCTTCATAAGGGAGAAAAGTAATAATTGATCACTATACTTATGGCATTTTAGGTTCCCTTTTTGTTCTCCATCTTTGCCTCACATAGCCTTACCGCCCAGTCTAACCTTTTGATACTTCATTGTTCTCTAGCTATGGACACCTAGTGACCAAGCCAAGACATCAATTCTCTAGGCACCCTCATTCCCCTCTATGGGTTCCCTAGACCTCTTTATATCTTACTCATTCTTTTTTGGATCCTTTCTAGCTATTGGGCATCCTTGTCTCTTAGGGGTTGGTATTTTAGTGATCAATTACGAAAATTCAAGAAACTGAAGCATGTAAATACAATGTTATGGGATCAAATTAAGGGACCAAGCTCTAAGCATATAATATCATCACCCAAGGTTACATCTCAAAAGACATCTAAGAGACATCATTGTATCCATTTAGGTACCATCCAATGGGACAAGGGATTGTTATTCTACATCACACTTCATAAGAGGGGAAGTTCATTTTGTTCCATGCACACATCTATTTACATCTTTTACATCTAGCTACTTGCTCATTATCAAGTGAGACACACACAAGAGCCTCCTAGGGCACAATTTATCACACACACACATAAAACTACATTGGGTTTGAGATTTAGTGTAATGCTCAGTCGTAAGATCACTTGTTTGACAACTGAGGACAGTTTGAACCCTCATTTATGTATCTTTCTTTTTAGGATTTGATGTGCTCTTGAGGGTTTTGTAGGTGGTCTTCTTTATTGTAGGTTATTAGCAACATCGGCGATCATAGTGCAATAGACTAGTGACAGACAACAAGGGTTTCAGATAAGTTTGTGACCCTGTGAAATCCATTTCCGGAGCTTTTGCACAGACCCTAGTGCCTAGAGAGGGATCCTAACACCCAAGCACCACATTACCAGTCTAGGCGCCCTAGTCCCTATTTCTCCTGCACTCTTGCATTTTTCATGGATCGGTCATGACATCTTGCACTTTTGTTTTGCCAGTCTTCCACCTTCGCACATTGCCAGAATTATTGTGAAATCACCTAAGTCTTCTAACTCTTCATTGCACTTAGGGTTTTACTTACTTTTCTTATTGCTCAGGTCAGATATGTATTGCATTGTTATATTACTATTATAGCTTATCTAGGAATTTAGCAAAGAATAATTAAATAGTTATTTTTGTTAAATCAACTTGAAAGTATTAATGACCTCTACTCCAAGTTACTATTATACTCAACTACCTAGATAAGATAACTAAATTTTAATTCCCTCATATGAATATATTAAAAAAAAGTGGCATTCAAGTATCGATTCAAATGAAACCTAAAATAGTTTTGAAGTAAATTACTCTCTTGCTCTTACGTTAGCAAAATTTTCGTGAATGTCTCTTCAAATAAAATATATAAACAACAAACAACAAAGAAGTAAATTTGGTCTAAAAGATAAGTTCGCTGACAAAGCTTTGTAAAAATCTCAAAAACAAGGAAATAAATAACATTAAATTCATCTTAGCATAGACAATGACACATTTAGAAAGACCTGAACTAAAAAGGAAGAAGATACAAAAAAACAACATACCATCTTAAAGAACGTCCATTACTTATGGATCTTTCAAAGCAACCATTATCTTTAGGTCATATTTTACAAGAAAAAGATATTACACAATTTTATCATATTATATGAACACCTCTTGGTGACATGAAGGATTACATACAAAATAGTAAGGGCTAATGAAGCATAATGCTTCCATATCTGCAAAAGAGATCAACAATATGTACTAAGACCATTGGTTGAAATGCACATAATATTGAAAAATCATATCATTACCTTAATATAAATTTTCATTTGTTAACTTATATCAATCAAAATAAAAAATTAACTAGGAACTTAAGTCACCTTCATTGAAGATCTCACTCCTATTAAACATTTCTTGGGTGTTCCACCTAAGAAACCACCAAACATTTTATATAGGGATTCCATCTGAGAGACCACCAAACATTTCACTCAAGAAGTCACCAAATATACCACTTGATTTCCTACTTGTTGAATATCGATATTATTTCTTCGTTCATTCACATGCCTATTGTATATATGTACATATGCACATAAATGTGTATGTACATATTTATATACAAGTACATATATGTATATGCACATACATGTACATGTACATACACTACACTCTTAATCCTAGGTCATATATCGGGATATGTATGGACAACTTGTGGTTAACACAATCTTTTATCATGTCCGATCACATTTATTTATGCCTTCATATGTTTAGTAGGTCGGATTTACTGATTTGTGCAACATAGTAGGCTATATAAGAGTTAGTAACTAGAAAATGATCATCATATTGAGCACTTGAGTCTTATTTTATGGTTTGGAGGTTTCCACCTCAAAGTGGCTTAGTCATTTTGATTACATATTGTGATATTTTTCTATATTTTGCGTACTTTTGTGTTTTATGGTTGTTGATATTAAGATCTACTTAAGTAATTTCATTACAAGTTGTATTCGAGCTTCAATTTGGTTAGGTGAAAACCTTAATTTTTAAAATTCGGCTATACCTCTCAAAAGATGGCAATTTTTTTCGCAATTTTATTAATGAATTGGAAAAATCATTCAAGTAAGGTTTACTCTAAATTTCAACATCTTTTGACCTGCTTTGCATAACCTATATCCATTTTAAGGTTTTCCATAAATTCACTCCATAGGTTATAAGTTTTATATTTTTTCTAAGTTTTTTTATATTTTTCAGAAAGCTTACCAAAAATTAGCAAGGGTGTGTTCTTTGTGTTTTTCTTTATTTGGCCAAGAACCATACAAAACCTTAAACCCTACATTCATACCCTAATCCCTATACCTTAAGACTCAACCCTTACATAATGACAGGGAGACAAACTGGAGCTCAACTGAAGGGGTAAGTCATTCCAATAATGACCCCAAATAAGGAAGATATGGATTCTAAATATTTAGCTTTTGGGGTATCAGAGGTAACCCCCAAACTTCAAGAAAATGTTAGAAATATGGTGACTAAGGATGTCCTCAACCAAAATCTTCAAGCACTGAAGGGTGACCTCGCCTATGATCTTCAAACATTGAATGGTGGCCTCAACCATGATCTACAATCAATGAAGGATGATTTTGAATTAGTGAAGGATGAAATGAAGGTGGATTTAGAATCATTAAGGAAGGATTTGATGTCCATTATCTCATTCGTGAAGAATGACATGAATTTCCATCAAATCACTCATGTTCTTCAAGTAATGCACACTCAAATTTAAATCAGACCAACCAAGGTGGATCCTCTACAAAACCCGATAGATCTTCCAACCATTTGTCGAACGTGATTCATGAAGTGGAAATGCACAAGTTTAATGGGAATGATTCAGTCACCTAAATCAACCAAATGGATATTTTGTTGATCTGCATCAAGTCCCAAGTGGAAAAAAATTTGTAATGACATTCATTGTATCTAGAATAAAAATAGATTCATTTCAGTATAGATGGATGTTTTATCAAAATAAAAATATGGGTCTTCTTTGTTATTTTATATATGTTCACTAAATGAGCTCCATAGACACTTTACAATAACATAGTTTTATATAGAACATTATTTCAACCAGACATAACAAAGCTACAACAAATAGGGGAAAGTCGAGGACTATATATCCAGTAGTTCCAAAAATCTATCATTATGTGTGGATGTACATATCATAGGATCATCTAAATTATACATTCTTGTGTGGAATCGAAGGATAACATCCAACATGATGTTTTCCTTAATAATATGGGTTTGATATCATGAATCTATGAGATAGTTTCTTGATGATGTAGAGGAAAGAGATTATAATAAAGTGGAGGAGGTCTCACTACTTCACAAAGAGCAGCATGATTCTATCATCATAATTTTCCCAACCAAAATGATTGAGTCCTCAACAAATTAAAGAGAAGCAAGTAAAAGGTATATGTTATAGTTGTGATAATAAGTGGAGAAAGGGACATAAATGTCCTAAGAAGAAATTTTTCTACATTAAAGGGCACAATGAGGAACAAGAGGAGGATGAAACAATTGGTGAAGAGGAAGAAGTTCCTGAGATCAAGGTTGAAGAATCTCAACCAACTATATTTTACCATGAAATTCTAGGAATTAGCACACCAAAAATCCTCAAGGTTTTTGGTTTTATGAAAAAATAAAATGCGATAGTATAAATTAACTCTAGAAGTACTCACAACTTCATCAATAATAAGTTGATTTTCCACTTGAATTGTTTTCTTTATCCAACCCTAGAGTTTTAGGTTGTGATAGTAGATGGAGGTAAAGTTATTTATTTAGGAATGTGTCATACGATTAAACTATTTGTGGGAGACTACTTACTAAATAATCTCATGTATGCTATTTTAATGGGAGGTGCATACATCGTGTTATGAGTCCAATGGCTTACTACATTGGGAACAATTGAGATGAACTTCCAGGATTTGTTCATGTTGTTCCATTTTGAAGGGATGACTTATGAGCTATACATGATGAAGGAAAAAGTTACACAGCTGGTGATTTCTCATCAAATGTAGAAGATTCTTAAAAAAGGTTCATATGGGTTTGTGGCACAACTATTTTCACTAAAAGCTCAACCATTAAAATGTCCTATAACATTAGATCTAAAAGCAATTATTAATGAGCACTCAATTATTTTTGGGGATATGCTGAAAGGGTTACCTCCCAAAAGAGATCATGATCATGCTATTCAGTTAGTACCATGAAACCAACCATCAATATTTGAACTTGTCCATACCCTTATCTATAAAAGAGTGAGATTAAAAAGATGGTACAAAAGATGTTAGAAGCATGGATTATTCTCCATAGTCACAATACTTAATCGTCTTTAGTAGTGTTAGTATGAAAGAAGGATGAAGGTTGCCACATGTGTTCAAACTACAAGGAGCTCAACAAATACACGATAAAATATAAGTTTCATATTCATGTCATTGAGAATTTGCTAGATGAGTTGCATGGTGTTTTTTATTTTACAAAATCAGATCTCCGATCAAGATATCATCAAATTTGAATTTGTGATGATTATATTCATAAAAAAAACATTCATGACACATGAGGGCCTTTATAATTTTTTGGTAATGTATTTTGGTTTTACAAATGCACCCTCTACATTCCAGAGTTTGATGAATTCAATATTTCGATCATTTTTGTGAAACTTTTTCCTAGTATTCTTTGATGATATGTTAATGTACATCAAGACATGAGAGGAACACTTACATCACATCAATAAGGTTCTTGGAAATTTTTTCCTAGTATTCTTTAATGATATGTTATTATACATCAAGACATGAGAGGAACACTTACATCACATCAATAAGGTTCTTGGAACTCTTGAATAACAACACCTTTATGCCAAGCCCTCCAAGTGTGCTTTTGGAGTTATGTGGGTATAATACTTGGGTTATATATTTTCTCACGAAGGTGTAAAAGTGGGTCCTCATAAGATCCAGGCCATGGTGGACTGGAAGATACATAAAACCCTCAAATACCTCAAGAAATTCTTAGGGATTACATGTTATTATCACATATTTATACACAATTATGAGAGAATTACAACACCACTCACAACCTTACTAAAGAAATACTCCTTTCATTGGAATGAGAAAGCAACCTAGACATTCAAGACATTGAAAAAGGCCATGTGTACCACTCCTATTTTGGCTACCCCATATTTCTTCAAAACCTTCATTATCAAATGTGATGCTTCAAAGTGTGGCACATGTGTAGTACTCATGCAAGATGACCACCCCATTATATTTGAGAGTCATCAATTGAAACCAAATTATGAGAAGGCAATGATGGCTATTCTTCATGTAGTCAAACAATGGAGACATATCTCATGGGTCATCACTTCAAGGTGAAGACAGATCATGGTAGTTTGAAATACTTCTTGGAGAAATAACTATCATCTGAAGAACAACAAAATTAGGTCACAAATGTGTTGGGTTATGACTTTGATATCATTTGTAATAAAGGAATGGAAAATGTGGTAGTTGATGCACTATCCAGGAGAGATGAGTCCACAAAGCTATTGTTATATGGCATGCCCATATTACAAGCATATTGGGTCGATCAAGAAAGATCATAATGAAAAAATGACACAAAGACCCACACTCTCATTCAAAATCTCCAACATGATCCAATCATTTCAGAAAAAAATATTGAAGGGGGATACATCATGGTACAAGGATCAATTGTATGTATGTAAGAAATCTACCCTTAAAAGTCAGGTTCTCTTAAAACTCCATGCTTCTCCAATAGGTGACCGTTATGGGTTCCTAAAAACTTATCATAAAACTAAGCAAAATTTATTTAGGGAAGGGTTGAAGGGAATGCTTAGAAATTTGTGGTAGAATGTTTGCTATTAGTGTAACAAGGGAGAAACTATTAAGACATCAGGTCTTTTGCAACCTCTATCTATTCCTCGTGAGTAGTGGGCAGAGGTTTCCACAGATTTCATCATAGGATTACCAAAAAATTAAGGGAAAAGTGTAATTATGGTGGTTGTGGATAGATTCAAGAATTATGCTCATTTTATTGCCTTGTCACATCTATTAACAATGAGTACAGTCACTATATGTTTTATGGATACAGTTCAAAAGCTACATGGTATACCCACAATACACCCAAGATTATAATAAGTGATTGTGATCCTATATTTACTAATAATTTTTGGACCGATTTATTCTCATGTTTGGGTATTCGACTGGCCCGTAGTTCATCATATCATCCCAAATTTTATGGACAAATTGAGATAGGAAACACATGTTTGGAGGGGTCTTTGATGTTTTTCTTCAAATAAGCAGGAGATACGGGTCTAGTGGCTACCATTTATAAAATAGTGGTATAACACTTCATTTCATACCTCATCCAAAATTTCTCCATTCTTGGCATTATATGGTTAACATCCACCATCCATTACCTCTAACTTGAAGGTACAACCTAAAGTGAGAGCAGTTGAAGAGCACACTCAACACCAGTAAGAGGTACTCTCCAGCCTTAAAGAGAATTTGGAAATTGAACAAAACCACATGAAGCAACAAGGTGATCAACACTATAGTGAGTGAAGCTTTGAAGTTGAAGACTTTTATTTTGTGTGATTACAAATAATATGTAAATATTGTTGAAACAATAGAAGAAGGATAACAAGATTTCACCTAAACACTATGGTCCTTATCAAGTATTATAAAAAATGGTAACATGACATATAAACTGGAGCTTCATTAGTCATCTAAAATACATCTAGTTTTCCATGTTTCTTCTTGAAGAAGGTAATTAGATAGAAGGTGTCTTCTTAGTCATTGTAACTCGAGCTTGATGAGGATGGACACATCATTTTAGAGCCTGAAGGAATTTTGTAAACATACACTAAGAAGTTGAGGACAAGGGTCATTACTGAGTATCTGATCAAATGGAAGAATTTAGACATTGAAGATGCAACATGGGAGGATGAAGCATTCCGACAAGAACATCTAGATATTACCAACATTAGGGACAATGTTTCTTTGAAGGGTAGGGGCATGTTACACCCTTAATTATAGGTCATATATCTAGATATGTATGGCTGACTTGTGGCTAACATAATATCTCATCATGTCATATCACATTTATTTATGTTTTTATATACCGAGTAAGTTAGACTTGGTGCTTTGCATAGCATAATAGGTTATATATATTAGTTAGTTTCTAGGAAATAATCATCATATTGAGCACTTGAGTCTTATTACATGGTTTGGAGGTTTCCCCCTCGAAGTGACTAAATCATTCTACTTGCATATTGTTATATTTTCTCTATATTTTGGTGTTCTTTGGCATTCTATTGATGTTGATATTCAGATCTATAAGTAATTTTATTACAACACATATGTGATTTCACTTTAATGGTGAATATATTATTTCATTCCCTTTAAGATTTATTGTGTTTATAACATACATAAAACGATGAAATATTACAATAGGAGGCTATTTTGATTTAATGAACTTTCAACATTACTTGCCTAAATCAAAATAATGCTTTACAAAGTGACTATTGATCTAACAACCATCAAAACACAAATGAGAAAGTGCACTTAGTTAATTCTGTGTGGATCTCAAAGGTTTTGAATGCAAAAATAGGCTGATCTGAAACTGAACTTGCTTTGTTTATGGAATTGGAACCCAAGACTGTACCTGGTCAAAACCATACAACTAGGTCAAAACCGTCCGTAGGGTCCTAACCCTTATGTATGGTCTTGGACCTACTTAGATATGGCTCTTGTAACTTTTTTGTCCGTTGCTTGGATAGAAATGAATGTCACTCTCTGTCGGTATTCTTTTCTCTCCTTTGGAATGGATCTGTAAATCTGATCAAACCCTCAAACCCTTATAATGCAAGATAGAGTTATAATGCAAGATAGGGTTGTGGGCACCCTTGTGCACCGCTGATGTTGTCACTAGTCCGAAGAGGGATCAAACCACATAGACCATTCTCCTAGCATGTGATATCTACCATAGTATAATCAAAATTCGAACATTGTGCTTTGACTTGAGTTTCACACTTGCTTGAATACTTGGGAAGGGTCACTTTACATACATGCAGAGAGATGATGAAGACTCCTAGACCTAGAAAGAGACTTCAAACTTATAGAGGGTGTTGCCCTAATGGATTTGCATCAGTTACTTTGCTGTTTAGGGAGCAAAGAGTGCCTTTTGTGCTTGCTTTAACTAGAGGAGAACATAAAGTGCTAGGGCCCTAAATGAGGTATGATTGACTTTCTTATATAGTCTTTCAATGATTGTTATGTTGAGAAAGGCCAAACAAGAGAGAATATTAGACCATATGAAGACGATGTAATTGAAAATTTTAGTGCACAATTTGTCAGTCCAGAACCGTACAATAGGGTCAAGTTATAAATTTTTACAAACCAACCCAAATTAGTGGTTTTGACTCGAAGGGAAAACCACAATTTTGCTTTCTTAGTTGGAGGATAACTATTTTAGATGCATTTTATTTTATAAAAGCTCAAGAATTGACAATAGAGATGAGTACAAAGATAAGAACATACTTAAAGAGCTATCGAGGTGTGCTAAGCAAGAGTGAGGAGAGTGTATTCATGCATGCAAGCATGTAATGTCGAGATCAATAATGTCAAATGATAGATTGCCAAATCTGAGTGACTATAATATGTGTAAATGAACACATATGTACATAACTATATATGTACATGTATGTACCATATATATATGCTTAATATGCTAGTCTTGGTGTTTTGCATAACATAATAGGGTACATATATCAGTTAGTAACTAGGAGATGATCATCATATTGAACACTTGAGTCTTATTGTATAGTTTAGAGATTCTCCCTGGAAGTGGCTAAGTAACTCTACTTACATATTGCGATATTTTCTCTATATTATGGTGTTCTTTGGCATTCTATTATTGCTGATATTAAGATCTATCGAAGTAATTTTATTACAACCTTTATGTGTAAATGAACATATATGTACATATATACGTATGTGTGTGTGTGTGTGTGTGTGTGTGTGTGTGTGTGTGTGTGTGTGTGTGTGTGTGTGTGTGTGTGTGTGTGTGTGTGTGTGTGCACGCGTGCGCGCGCGTGCATACATGTATATATGTACCATGTATGTGCACGCGTGTGTGTGCATACATGTATATATGTACCATGTATGTACACGTACATGTATATGCATATGTACACACACACACACACTCTTGTGTGTGCGTACATGTATATCGGTGTACACACCCCCATATGTACATGTATGTATGTATATATTGTATATGTATACACACATATATATACATGTATATAGATGTACATGTGTGTGTGTACCCATATACATGTCCACACACAAGAGTACAAAAGGTGATGTTGCATCGTTGAAACTCAAATGATAAGAATAACACAGGCACACACAAATTATTACATACATACATTATGAAAGCCATAATAAAAAATGATAGTGTAAAATGTCATGCATTACACACACAACTATTAATTACCACATATATACATTATGAAAATTATAGTGCAAAGTGTGATGTGTATCATTTGAGCTTCAACACTATGGTGTCACCTTTTATGCTCTTTCTTTCTTTCATGTCATTCCTTGCATAGACCTAATATTTCCTATGATGCCCTTTAATTTGATGAATTTTTAGCTTAATTTGTATAGGCACATTAACTACTCATCAACTGATGCTCCAATATCTCAATAACTATGCTTTTTATTTTGTTAGCAATTGCCACAATTAAGATTCAATTTGTGCCCATCCTCGTCCTCATTGTTTTGATTAGAGTGATTATATAAGCTGATATGGTAAATCACATTTTTGGAAATATAAATGCAAAGTGTCATTCTTAACCAATTGAGATAGTGGCATGCATGTTATAGATAACGAAACCCCTTTAACAACCCAACAAGTTGGACCAATAGATATTGTGAAATTTGCCATGGGAGTATCATTAGATGGTGTCAAATAATCCTACCATATGTTGGAGTCCATTCTCTCGAGTTATTTCCAAAATTTTAACTTGGCAATAGCTGCCCAAAATTCCCTGAAGGCTCTCACCTCTTCCATGGGGACCATTTCTAGGAGTACGACAACCCATCTGACCAAAGGAGGGATAGTTAATGATGCTAGGCCCTGCATGAGTGCCTCACTGAACTCCAAGTACAACTGTTTGCCATCATTTGCTTTGACTTATTAGATCTCTATGACAGAAAGATCTACCCATTACCAAAATTTGGCCAAATCTGGGCCATAACCAAAGTTTTTGCTTTTCATATAAATATGACAACATAAATACATATTACATGACATACATGCGTGAACGTAAAAGCAACAAAAGACACACTTGCCGACATTAAATGGATAAGTATACATGAGAATTAAAAATATTAGGGTTTTTTTTTTTGTTATAATATATCTTTTTATTAAGAATATGATTTAATGTAGAATATTTTTTATAAAAAATTATATTTGTTTGTTAAATTTTTATTTACTAGTTAAAAATAAATCAAATGTTTAAAAAATAAAATTTTAACCAATAAAATCAATAAAAAATGAATTTTCAAAAAATTGTTTTTTTTTTAACAATTGCTGTATATAAAAGTTGAAGAAACAAAATAAAAATAAAAAATGAAAAATTATTTGTTCAACTGAATTCTATAGCACTTGCCTCTTAGTGGATAATAAAAAAATGTAATTTATTTTTTTAATAGATACGCTAATAAGTCACAATTGATACATCATTTCTTAACAGTTAATACACATACATATTAAAATATATCTATCTATTTGTTAAATATGAAGAAATTTTAAAAATTAATTCTATAATAGAATTATTTTATTTTAAAAATTAATTCCATTATAGAATTATTTTAGGAAATATAATTTTTAAAGAAATATTAACTCAAATTAACAAAAACAAAAATTAAAATAGTTCAAGTTTTCATGATCCAATAGACATTTGGTTTTCTAAACATAATTAAAATCATTACATTTCTGATTCACTTCATTAATTAAGAGATAAATGAATAAGTGAAAAATAAAAATTACGTGTGTCCCTCGCTACACATATAAGAGGATATGGACATAAAAAGTAAAATAACCGCGTTTACTTCCAAAACGATACAAACTTTCGAAGTGAGAATTATTGCCTATAATCAGAGCGGAGGAAATGTTTATGCGGGTGCTTCCCAGCACTTTATGCCGCAACATTTTGCAGGATTCGACCTCGACACCTCTGCATTTTCATCACAATATTTCTGCCTCCTCATATTACCTCAAGTTCGATACGCTTACGATTTCCCGTCAATTAACGTCGGCTGACCGATTCCCGACAGAAAAAGTAAAATACAATGCAAATTTAACCGACAAGAAACAGAATGCACGAAGGATTCAGACTAGGTATGCCTACAAAACCCTAGAAATAAAAAAAAAGTATTGGTGAAAGTGTTTTGTTTATGTTGGTGACAAAAATGTTTGCATTTGATATATGTGATTGCTGTTGATCGGATGTGCAGTGCATGAGAATATAGAAGAGATGATAGAGCGCGTGGCAAATGAACCTTCAGTAGGGCTTTATTTTGTTCAACATCATATTCATACAGCTGTTCCTACTTTACACAGGATCAAGGTCAGCTTTACCTCTCTGGGTTTTATCTTTAAATTTTCTGGTCGGATTGTTCTTCGCACCGAGCTCACAAAATTAACATTCAAAAAATTGAAAGCACACCAACAAATTATGGCACTTAGAAAATTCTCAATGAAAGCTCATTTATTCCTCTAAATATTTAAAACAAAATTCTGATTATTAATTTATCACTATTAACAAAACTCTGAGTATTAATTTATCAGGCTACAGGTCTCTTCCGATGTCTAGTTAGCCCCATTTGTTTGAATTCTGCTCAGTTTAGGGTTATGCCTTTCATTTTCTGGACTGAGCCTTTTTGAAAAATTCTGATATTGTAAGTCATCTTTCTGTTCTACATCCTAGGGATGCATCTAAACTTATAATTCACCACGTGTACATACTTGGGAACTGGTTGTCCGAGGGGATTTGTTTTGTATTTTGTTTTTTTCCTGGTAGTATGTCCTATTTTTTTGGGAGAACTTCGTGCGCTTACATTTATGTAGCTTTCTGTGGGCTGTCAAGGTCGCTGGAATTTTCATACAGTCTGGAAAGTGGTTTAACGTAGGAGGCTGCCTGTAAGGATTTTAATTGAGTTTTGTACATCAATTTTTCCATCTTGCCACTAGACCACAGCCCTATGGACATTTGTTTTATATCTACTCTGAGCAGACATACCCACGCAATGAACCTGCTAGATTGTGCTGATGTTATTTGGGTGATGATTCTTATAAGCTGAACCCGTACACACCAATATTGACTGAAAGGATTTGAAGACACCAAATTTCCAAAGATTTATCATTCTGAAACTTTTGCATAAACTCAAATGTCAGAAAGAGTTTTTTTTCCTCTCACTTTGGTTTTAAGCAAGTTGGGGTGTATGATATAAAAATTTCAGAAAGTTGTGCATGCACAACCTATTAGAAAGTGCCTTGGTACAAGCTATCCAAAATCCCTTTGATCCCAACATGTATTTCAGAATTCTTATTCTGATACCCTGTTAAATTTTCTATATTTAGATTGTGGAGAAGGACATCAGAGAAATATTGATGTGAAAAATCTTTTGTGCACTTAAATGCAAATCTTTGTTAATCATATATACTGGTTGGTCCTTTGAAAATTGCATCTTCTTAATGTATGCTACGCTTAGAGGTTCGTACTTACTGAATGGTCTTAAGTCAATTGAACAACTTAGTGTTTTCAGCCATTCAGACAAGCAATTTGCTGTGTAAATTTGGGGAATTAGATAGCATCCCCAAGAACAAGTAAAATGATTGTTTGGTTGGAGCTGAGAAAAACAGGAAAAAACTGACATGAGAACACCAACATAGGGACAGCCGAATGGTGATGGCTCGGGGATATGACAGGCAAAGTTAAGGTCAAATCACTCAAGGAAATAGACAAGTTAGGTTAGAAGACACAGAAGGGCCAATACGAAGGAGAAACTGATTAGAAAGGAGAGGCATTGTTATTTTGACATATTACCTTTGTGGCCAGTAACAGACCATGCTGTGGAACCTCACATAATTAGTGAGATGGTATCTGGGTGGTCGATGATTACAATGTGGATGAAAGAAAGGAGACAGAAGGAAGAGATTAGAGACAAAATGACAAGGCGAGACAGAACAAGAAAAAAGTAAATGACAAAAAAGCAAAACAAAATTAAGGATGGTTTAATAGGTATGGTAAAAAGGAGGAATCTAACGATAATTTAAAATGTAAGTAACTGGTTACTTTTGGGTACTGGTTCGGGTAGAATGAATTGAGTTGCTAGTACGTCAATTTTTTTGCTTTGGATAAGGCCGTACAAAAAAAAAAATTAAAAATATAAATATTATATCCTAATAAGTAGGAATTAACTACATGGTATGCATACGGTAAAGAAGTTAACCACAAAAACACCATTGATAAATTGATAATGCTAATTGAATGTCAAATGTCATGATAAATATAATTATTAAATGAAAATTAGTATTCATTGTCATATGATAGAATAACAGGCAAGTGTTTTTTATGATATCTTTTTGATTTTTAGCAACTTTTAGGGTTTCTAAAGTATTTCATTTTTCAAAGTCAAATTATTAAAATCTATTTGAAAAAAAATAAAAAAAGCAAAATCCCATGGATTGGCCCTAGATTTGCCTTGGGTATGTCTGACACAGGCTGGGTATGTCTGACACAGGCTTGGTATGCTTGGGATGGTTGGGGTACACCCGATGCAAAATTAAAGCCAAATCACTTGAGGAAGCAAGGAAAGTTGGATCATTGGCACAAAATGGCAAATACGAAGGATAAATTGAAGAGAAAGGAAAGACATCACAATTTTCACATATTGCCTTAGTGACCAGTAACAAACCATATGGGGAATTATTGGTGAGATGGTATCTAGGTGGTTGACAATTACAATTTGGAGGAAAGAAGGGAGATTACAATGTGAAGGAAAGACGGGAGATGAAAGGAAGAGATTGGAGACAAAATGACAAGGTAAGGTAGGCCAAGAAAAGTAAACGGCAAAGGTATAACATAAGTAAAGGATGGTTTTTAATAGGTATTGTCAATAGGAGGAGTCTAATGATAATGTAAAAGCTAAGTAGCTCGTTTGTTTTGGGTGTGGGTTTGGCTATGATAAATCGGATTTTCTGTTATCAGGTATGGCAATTTTTTTAGCCCTGAATATGTCTCGGGGACAGTTGTAGAATATATAAATATTGGAGTTGAATAGGAAGGAATTAACTATATAGTATGCATAGAATTAAAAAAATTACAGAAAAACTACCTATAAATTGATAATGCTAACTGAATGCCAAATGTCATGATAAGTATTAGCTATTAAATCAAAATTAGTATCCATGGTCATTTGATAAGATGATAGGAAAGTGTTGTTTTATGATATCTTTTTGAGTTTTTAGCAACTTTTAGGGTTGCTAAGTGTTTTTAACATTACTTGAAGTCAAATTGTGAAAATCGATTTTAAAAAAATGGGCAAAAACTTGTGGGTTGGCCCCAGATTTGCCCTTGGTATGTTGGGATGGTTTGGGTACACCCGGGACAGTTTGGGTCTGGTTGTAATTCGACCATCCCAAGCGTACTTAGGGCGAACCAAACTCATATGCGAACCGGTACCAAGGTGCTTGAGTGGGACGAATTGGTAATGTAGGGTAAAAGTCAAGCTAGTTGTCAAGGAGAAGTAGGCTAAAAAATAGGCTGATGGGCCTGAAAAGAAAGTTTTAAAATAGGGAAATATGGCTTAGAAATGGGCAAAGGGATGGAAAAAGTAGTCCTAAAGGAATGTCAAGAATGCTAGGTTATACTGTAAGGTTACAGTCAATTTTCAGATTAATATTGAGTTAGAATTTAGTTTGTAGTTGACTTTGAACATGTAAGGTTCTAATCATAGTTCGCATACTCATATTCGGCAAATATTCGGACCCAAAAAAATTTGACTCAGCAAGACTCGGTGAATATTCGGGAATATTCGACAACTTAAAAAATACACAAATTTCTTTAAAAAACATTAATTTTATGCAAATGAGTCTATAAAATGTTGGAGAAGTGTTTTCTATTAGATTTGAATACAAATACAATACAAAATTGCATCATCATGCAAATACAACAGCCGGTTGATAAGTGCTATGAATTTATGATGATTGTCATTAAAAAGTATCATCATAAATTTCATATCTATGCAAGTTACAATATACAATAATTTACATGTTCCTCTTCCCCGTTCTATAAGAAGCCTTTAGTATCTTAAAGTACACTAAAAACCTAGAGCTTCTTTGTGTACTCCGATGACTCTCGAAAATTGAAAAAAAATCACGAGGAACATGAACTACAAAAAATGTTAGTGTCCTGTCAAAACACAAACAACATGATATTCGTGGTGATCATAGAAATCCTGAAAAGGAACATAGTGAAGAAGGATTTGCTACAATGAAAAATATCTAATGAGAACATAACAGCCAACCAAAATGCTTTTTTTAATCTAATAATATGTATGTGTTTGCCTCTGTACAATAGTATAACCTGTTTACATGATTTTATCTTATAAAAAGTTGACTCCCATAGTGGTTTTTAACGTATTCTGTTTTTACATCTAGGCAGGTTAACTCCCAAAAGGACACGTGAAAAATTCTTATGCAAATCAAAGGAGAAACTAGAAAAATTCTTATGTGAAAAACTTGCAAGGGGAATACTTGCCGAATATTGGCAAATATTCGCCGAATATTCAACGAGTATTCCCCCTGCGAGTTTTCATGGCATATACTCGTTTTGGCGAGTACTCACCAACTCAGTGAGTACTCGCTGAGTTTGCTAATTATGGTTCTAATAGAGGGTTCCATCCGAAGAGAACTTCAAAAACCTTACTTTAGGCAGTGTTTTCATAACCGGTCGAACCGGAACTGTCTGGTTCGAACTTTTTAGCTACCGACCGGTTGAAAAACCGGATTGGTTGACCGGTTTGGCCACAAACTAGTCAAACCAGTCTGGTTTTGTCCAAAACCAGCCGAGTCGTGGGCTTGCACTGCTATACGACAATTGAATAAAAAATTCACATTTTAAATTAAAATTTATATTTTTTAAAGCACCTAAACCCTAATTTGGTGCTAGATAGACCACCCCCCCTCTATTCACTGCACACCTCTCTCATTGAGCATTTGTGAGCATTTGTAAGCATATGATTGAATAATTTAGTTTTGGAGTGAGCTTGGAAGTTGGAGCTTGTTTGCCATTGCTCGTGTGCTCTTTGTGGTGATATTGGCATCCATATAGAGACTTCCTCACCTCTATTTGATTTGGAGTGAGCTTGGGGTTTGTTTGGGTTTGCTTGTGGACTCTTTGTGGCGGTCTTCACATCTACATTTGGAGGGTGCAGCCCGTATACAAGCTTGGAGTGTTTCTTCACCTCATTTGTGTACACATTGAAAGGTATGTTAAATTTTAAACTTGCCCCTATTAGTAAATTTTATTAAATAGGAAATATATATATATATATTTCAGATTTCCTATTTAATAAAATTTACTAATAGGGGCAAGTTTAAAATTTAACATACCTTTCAATGTGCACACAAATTTAACATAAATTTATTTGCATTTTCAGATTTCTTTGCATTTGTAATGCCCCCCTAAGCTAAAGACCCTACATGGAACCATGCAGACATAGTTGACAATCAAGTTTTTTGTAAATATTGTAAGAAACACATCAGGGGGGGGGGGGGATTGATAGGTTGAAACAACACTTGGATGGTCAAAGAGGCCAAGTTTCCCCTTGTGATGCACCTGATATTGATGCCATTAGGTTGTAAATGATAATCTTGCTCGAGAAACATAAAGAAGAGAAGGTTAGGGAAAAAAAGATGTATAGCTGAACATAGGGAGAAGTAGGCAACATGCCCATGGCCCAAACAAGTGTTGAAGGCTCTTTCTATGACCCCTTTGTCCATGTTAGAGACCCCCTTTCGGTATATGCCTCCCCCATCCACTCATGGTCAAGAAAACCGGCCTCAAAAAATAAAGAACATCCAAAGCTTTATTCCATCTTCCACACATGTTAGTACTTCCATGCCAACAGAAAATCAACCCACCTTGGATAACCATTGGAAGAAGCAATACAAAGAAGCATCTTTTGAATACATTGTTAGATGGTGGTATGATGCAAATATCCCTTTCAATGTTGCCCGCTCACCTTATTACCAGCCTATGTTTGATTTTATTGTTGATGTTGGTAAGGGCTTCAAAGGCCCTAGTATGCATGACTTGAGAGGATTTTTTTTGCAGAAAGAAGTTGCGTCCATAGATGAATATTTGAAGATTTGTAAATTACCATGGGCCCAAAACAAGATGTACTATTATGTCAGTTAGATGGACTGATGGTAACAACTGCACCATAATAATTTTTATTACCTCTTGTCCACAAGGTACTATGTTTTTGAAATCAATTGATGCATCTGATAGAGTGAAAGATGCAAATTTTTTGGTTGGAGATTTTGGATGAGGTTGTTGTAGAGGTGGGGGTGGAAAATGTTGTAAAAATCATCCACAGATAATTCTTCTAAATATGTTCTTGTTGATAAGTTGTTAGAGACCAAGCACAAAACAATATTTTGGACTCCATGTTATGCACATTGCATAGATCTCATGTTTGCAGGATATAGGAAAACAAGATTGGATCAAGAAAATTATAGAGCATGCCAAAAGCATCACAAAATACATCTACAATCCCTCGTGGGAATTAAACCTAATGAGGAAAAACATTGAGGGCAAAGAAGTTGTTAGGCTAGTCATCACAAGATTTGCAACAAACTTCCTCACGTTACAATCTCTTCTTTCCCAAGCAAAGAACTTAGAAAAAGATGTTTTCAAGTGATCAATGGAATGCATCAAAGTGGAGCTACAAACAAGATGGGAAAGACCCAAAGAAGAAAGTTCTTGACAAATTATTTTGGAAAAAAATAGTAGAGGGGTTGTAAAAATTGTTGAGCCTCTTGTTAAGGTGTTGCGGTTGGTGGATGGGGAAAAATTAGCCATGGGCTATATTTATGAGTGGCTATGCATTAGGAAAAGGAGCAAATAAGGGCAACATACAAAGACAAGGTAACTACGTATGGGCCTATATGAGAGATTATAGATAATAGTTGGAACAATCAACTTCATCGCCCTATACATGTAGCTAGATATTTATTGAACCCAAGATATCATTATAGACCTCAGCTTGGAGAAGATCAAACAGGAGAAGTAAAATATGGTTTGCATGAGTGCCTAGAGCCCGTGGTCCTTGAGGAGAGGCAATAACCTGAGGTTCACCAACATATTAGTGTCTTCAACAGATTCATATGTACCTTTGAGAAAAGCCTTGCAAATATTGCAAGAGATGTGGACCAACAAGGTAATCAATTCTAAGTTTTTTAAAGGTTTATTTGACTTAAAATTTTTAAATAAAAAATCATAAATTTTTAGCATAAGACACAATCAAATTTGTTGAATTATGATTTAAGTTGTAAGTTTTACATTATAATTTTTAACTTTGTGTTTTTATCATCATTGTTTAATAATTAAACATTTACATTCTTTACTGCAGCACATTGGTGGGATTCATTTGGTAGTTAATGTCCTCAATTGCAAAAGTTTGCAATTCGGATCCTGAGCCAAACTTGCAGTGCTTCTGGGTGCGAGCGTAACTGGTCAGTCTTTGAGCAGATTCACGCGAAGAAGAGAAACCGTTTGGAACAACAACGGTTAAATGATCTTGTCTTTGTGCAGTACAACCTTTGGCTAAGGCGCAACCAGATGCTAAACCAGAATACCAGATATAGATCCCATTATCTTGGATGTTGTAGATCCAACCTTAGATTGGGGTAAAGGGGAGTCAGCCAACAGAGTTTGATCTCGATAACTTGGGGTGGATGGGTTTGGATCAGGATGATGAGCCAATAGCAGCATCGTTGCCACCGTCATGACACATAGCAGGCACTAGTTGCACTCGTGTTACTCCTTAGTGTCAATACAGTTGTTGCAGATGTCCCTGAGGATTTAAATGGGTTCGAGTCAGAGCTAGAGGACGGTGATGATATTGATGAAGATGAGCCTAAGAATCCCATTCTCAGTAGTGGTGCAAAGTTTGATCATTGATCATTGATGTCATCTAGTTTCTTCTAGAATTTTGTAACTTGTAGTATCTGTAATGTATCACTAATCATAGCATGTTGTTTTTTTGGAGTCTCGGACGATGAAGGCCATTTAGAGCCTCATTATTTATGTATTTTGTTTCAGAATCTCATATAATATGATATATGTATTGTGTATTGAACTTGGAGTTCGAGTCATTATGCTATAAACACCTCTCTTACATATATACATTGAGCAAGATTTGCATTTTTTGTGTGTAATTGTTGGAATCACGATTTCTAATATTTCAAATATATTGTTTTCATTAAAAATACAAATTTTTAGGTGCTTTTTAGTAAACTGGTTCATAAAGTTTGAACCGGTCCGGTCCGACCCTCTGCCGGTTCCGAGTCCGGTTCTGATTTTTATAACATTGGCTTTAAGTTATACCATAAGTCATATACAACATCTGGTCGATTAGATGGGGGTATAATACCAATCGGATCCAATCCCAATATCTCACAAGTCCTCAGCCTAAAGGCGCTTCTTGGTGCTGGTCATTGCTGGTCGTGTTGTATCTGTGTTTGGGTCATAAAGGGAATTGTTTGGCAGTAGGAAGCCCATGGAGGACCCGTTTGGTGTGATCATATATGCTTTGCAAGAAGAAACGCCCTGAAGTTTTAAAGGGTCTTAACCTTTTGGTGGGGATGGTTTTATTGATTAAAGCACTCAACTTATCTTTCTCTAGAGGATGAGATAAAGAACACTTCCGAGATGATAGACGGTCAATGGTGATCTATTGAAGCTGCTTTATTGCAATGCTCAGCTCGAAGGAACGTGTGCCCCATTACCATCGATTGAAGCTTCTTCAATGAGGACTATAGACCATACACATTGGAATGAAGATTGACAAATCCATGCACCAAATCGACTAAGATCTCTCTTGTATCTATAGGAGCTATACCACCTTTAGAGGTTAGCTTTGTCCTGTTAATTAGATCAGACTCTTCTTCCCAATCTGGCAGAACTGGTACAATCAGCTTTCCTTTTTCAGAGTATGGAGGAGGTATAAGGGAGTTCAAAATACTTCTCATTCATGTATTACTACTACAATATTGTCTCAATTCTTGGCTATAATAAAGACACATCTAATCATTTTCTTGAGCTAGAGAATTGCTACCATGAAATTCTTCAAAATGTTTGTATGTGGGTATGTTTATATTACAGATAATATACTCAGTAGGAAATGTGGCTACATGGTCCCTCTCCTTGAACTCGAGTTTCTTGGCGACTATGCAAAAATGCCTTCAGAGAAAAAAAAAGTGGTAGCTCATACAAGGGGATAGGGGTACCTCAAGGCTCAAATTCTTGTCGAAATTTTGAAGAACTCCCTTAAATAAACTTAAAAAGGTCTACAATTCATAGTTACCAGGTCCAAAAATCTGAATCCATTCATGAGGGGAAAAAAATCTGAAAATCCGGAAGTCTAGAAAAAGTTCGGCCAAATTCGATGCGGGATAGTATATGAGCATAATTTATAAATATGAAAAATTTGACAAATACAGAAAAAATATTAATATTGTAATTTAAAATGTTAATATATTATTATTAAATAATATTAAAGGGTGTTGGGTGTCTTTTTATTGCTATTTTTTCAAAAAAAAAATTGGGAGAAAAACAGGGCTGACCCGGACAAAATTTATCTGGGCTGCTTGAAAAATCCGGATCTGGCTGGATCTGGTAACTATGTTACAATTTTGCTGCTTCTAAACCTAGAAGAAAAAAGAATAATATTAAAAAAAAAAAAAAACTAAAAAAATCTAAACACCTTAGCAAAAAGTCCTTAAAAAAACTAAGAGATGAAACTAATAGCTCGTCTCCAATTGAAAAATTGCATAAATTCCTTACAATGTTGATTAAATCCCTTAAAAAAACTACCAAATGGTCTCCAATTGGAAGCTTGTATAGGGGATTGAAAAATTGCTTCAATTCCTTCTGATCTTGAACAAAACTTCAAAAAACCCCCAAATGGCCTCTAACTGGAGCAACTCTTGGTATTTCTGAAACAAATACGTTGTGTTCACAGTTTGCGTTCACAATTTTTTTCCTGTTTTTGAAGTATTTATTTTTTTCTGTTAACCTATGTCACCAATACCCCAAAGCCCCCACACCACCCCCCGGCCCCTTTCTGCCCCTCCCTTCTCCAGCCCACCCACTTGCCAAAAGAAGAAAATTTCATATCAGGATTTATTTTCAGTAGGGAAATGGATATTAATTGCAGGGAAAGGACATTGAATTTTTTTCCTGAGAATTTCTTTTAATAGAAGCAGTTGTTTCCTATGCGTTGCTTTGCAGTCTCCTACTTGTTGATAGAATTCTGAATTCCAAAGAAAGAATATTATTTACAATTTCATCTGGACAGCTTTTTTTCTTACAAAGACTTGGAGCAAGGATTAGCCTGTAGATATTTTCTATGATAATTGATAACTGATCAATTGGGGTTCTCTTTCATGTCCACTAGTTCTGTCCACTTTTGTCCTCATGAATTTACTTTACAGAAACAAGGAAAATTGTCGATAGATGTCCTATTTTACTAGCAGAGTTGCTTATTTTGGTAATTGTCGAATTTGAAGGAAATATTGATGTTTCTGTAGAATCTATTTATGACACTGAGAAAAAATAATGGAACATTGCTTGGAAAGATTGGAGAAGTTAAAAATGCCTCCATTAGAGTGTTAGCTCTATATTTATCTTTCAGGGGCTTGTCCAGGCCTATGTACAGATTTGACTCAATTTCTCAAAGATATCTGAAGTTTGATTTGATGTGTGTTCGAATGAAAACAGTAAAGCTTAGCTTCATTTTGAACAGATACACTATTAATACCATTTGAGATGCTAACAACTTCTCTTTTTGCAATGGGTAAAACTTTATATCATATATAATTTCCGTATCAGCTACGGAGGTATGTACTGTTTATTTCGAATCTAGTGTAAGAGTATCTCTTTCAGAGAGCTTTATCTGTAAAGATTTTGGAAGTTTTGCATCTTATCTGCTATATTTGCTTTTTCTTCATGGCTGTCCTGTGTGCACGTGGGCCCAATTTACTTCTTCCTGCTCTTGTTATCCAACTTTTTCTACATTTGGGTATCATATGGACATTGTTTGTCAACCTTTGGCCTATAACTTGGTTTCTATTTGTCCCTAGGTAGGGTTATGTTGGAAACACTAGGGTTATTTTGCTTAGTTGTTCTACATCTGCTAGTATTTCATGTTGAATATCAAATTGGGCTTTATGGATATGGAGACTGTATAAATGCATCATTTACATTAAAATTTTCCTAGCAGTCATGTGACTTGAACGCTCAAGTGCAGCTTTTTTCAAAGTTGATTATCATGAATATATCTCTAGCTTTACTGATACTAGTTTTTTATTGTTAGGTTAAAGTTATTGATGCCACTCGCGAAGTATTTATCTGCACACAGGATATGGAAGATGCTATTAATTCATTAAAATCAATGCAAGAGTGTGGTCCTCCTATTGTTGAACAGATGATCAAAAAACTCAATTCTTCAATTTCGTTGATGTCATCAGTGCATCAACCTAGAGGGTAAGTTGATTAGGCCAACTTTTTCTGTTTGATTTGTAAGTTTTTGATGCATATTAGCAAATCTAAAAACAAGGGTTGGTGTTTTATGGGAAGATTTTGTGTCTGAATTCAATAAGCATGCTAAGGTGAGAACCACTTCTTCTTCTCCTCAGATCTTGCTATAAATAGCATTAGTTTCTTTTTTTCTTGGAGATATGATAGCTTCTCAAAGGAAAACCATAATTCTTTTTTCTGAAGGTACCAAAATGAAGATATTTGATGTGAGAAATTCCACAGAAATTACTAAAGCAAAAGTTCTTGAGGAAAGATTAGGATTCCTTGAAGTTCACTATTTTGGTTTTCATATCCCCAAGGATAAAATATTTCTTCAGAAGGTGCCAAAATGAAGATAGCTGATATGAGGAATTCCACAAGCCAATTATTATTAGCAAAAGTTCTCGAGGAAAGATCAGGAATCCTCTTAAAAGGTCCATAATTTCAGTTTTCTTGTCCCTATGTGTTTAAACACTCGCTCTATCAATGATTCAAATCCTAGAAACCACAGGTGCTGCTATGCATTGAAATCGATTTACTGCATGTGCATCACAGTCATAGCCAAACTGCCACCTTTTGAAATGTATCAGAATTTGTTCATCCAAATTCACTCCAAAAGAGAATTCTAGCAATGAATTGCATTAGAATTTCAAGCACAAAACTTCATATCTGTCATGTAAAACTTAGAGAAGTTTTGCTTCATATTGTGTTAGTAGTTTCCAAGCAGTGTTTTAAATACCGGCCGAATGGGAATCAATTGGCCGGTTTGATCAGTTCAAAAGGAAATGGCATGGACTGGCAGAAAACTGGCATGACAGACCGGTTCAGTACTGAAACAGTCCAAACTGGCCGGTTCCGTACCAAACCGGGCCTGTGCTGTAAAGCAGCAACTGGGCACTAAAAAAAATTGTGAGCTTAGCTGTTACTGAGTTTGGCTCAAAAATAAACAAATGCAACAGAGAAGGCCCATAAATAAACCTTACATGTATCCTCAACTAACTTAAGTACTAGTAAGATCATGAAGTAAGCATACAATAGAACTGTTCTTCAATGCTAATTATAATAATCAGAATTTCTGTTCTTCAATGCTAGTTATAATAATCAGAATTTCCTCAGCCAAGAGTGTACAATGGCATTCCCAATCATTAAAATCCTGAACTATTTGCGACATAAAATTATTACGACTGCCTCTAAGCTACCAAATTAAGAGATTTTCCTCAACTTTATAGGAATGCAGGTCATCTTTTAAAGGCACAAGGATTTATAATCATCCTTGACCAATTACAAATAAAGCTATGCCTATTCTGCCTTTTTGGCATCTTCTTTAGTGAGGCATATGCAGACTCAGTAAGTGTGATAAAATGCAATAGAAATCTCTCTTGACCAAAGGTAGACTTACTGGTTACAATAGATGGACCCTAAATGCCAAAAATATGTTGTCTATATGGCAGCATAAGTGGCCATCAACTCTGGCAGCTTGATAGCAAAACCTTTGTGGAACAAACTGAATTATTTTTACATACAAAGTTCTGACATCAGATTAAATAGCTGCACAAATATAATTGATATGTAAAAGCTTGCAAAGCTCCAACAACAAGATTACCAATATTTTTTTATTGACTGATAGGTAGAGCCCATTTAGAGCCTTGTTGATGTAGAGGAGGACGAAAACGAAATTCTAAAAGTACATCACCAAAGTTAGTCCCAAGATCAAGATCATCAAAATCTGCATTAGCATTAGCTCATCAAAAGACAACTCAAGACCAATTTTCTAACCAGTACCGATTCAAGGCTGCTTTTAATTGTATCTTAGGTCAATTTCATCAAATAAACAAGCATGTAAACCTTCAAAAGGATTCAAGTATTCAATTCAAGACATTCACCTTTATGGCCTTATTAAGAGCTACTGGCCCTTCTTGACTGCAAACCTTATTGTCTGGAGAAATCTACAAAGACTTAGAAAAGTAATCTACAAAGACTTAGAAAAGTCTGAATACCTTTTTGGATACCCTCTATGGGCCTACAAATCCTCACCAAATTGAGAGCTTAACTTCAAGCTTAACCCCTTCAATTTCTCTTCTACCGTTTTCAATTAGGTCTTTCTAGTAGCCCTGAAAACCTGTATTTTCTACTGTTTAGAACGCCTCACAAACTCTCCTGAGAAATTGGTTATATTTTGTGATACCCTTTATCTTGTTCTTGCTTCATGCCAAATTTCAGATTCTAACTTGCACTACAAATCTGCCAACTCACCTGCCATTTTTCTCCAATTAGGCTTTTTAGGTCCCTGTTAGGTTCTAGGACCGAGAATCTTCATTATCCTTCCTTAACTTCTCTACAAGGCTCTAGACCCCTTTCATTTGACTGTAAATCAATGTATGCCCTCCTTAATAAGGAGATACACCTCACTTGTTTGATTTGTTACTACCACCCTGTCCTTACCTCTGATTCAAAAATCGCGATAAATCGTGTTCCTCCATCAAAAATGATTAAACTTCTGAAAAATCGCGATTTTTGTAATCCGATAAATCGCCGATAAATCGCGATCAAATACCCTGCAAAAATCGTTGAAAATCATGGCTAAAATCGGCGAAAATCGTGGGAAAAAATGCGGCCTAGGGTATAACACGAAAATAGACTAAATCGTTTTTTTTTAATCCTCTTTTCTCTTTCCACGACTTCGTTTTTGCAACAGTGACTTGCGTTTACTACTGCGAGGGGATTTGACTTTCATTTTTGCGACTGCGAGACCATTTCCGACAGATCTGTGGCTCATTACCATCAGTTCGTGGCTCCATTTCGTGGCATTTACCAGTTCGTGGCTCCAGTTCAGTCATTTCGTGCCCATTTCCAGCGGCAGCAGGTAAAAATTAAACAACTGTATATTTATTATTAAGTATTAATATTAATACTGTATATTAATATTAATAGTTAATAACTTAATAGTAATAGTAAATACTGTATAATATACAGTCTAGACTATAATAGTAAAACTAAATACTGTAAGTGTAATTGTAAATACTGTATAGTGTACAGTGTATAGTGCACTGTATACTGTAATATTAATATTAAATTTTAATAAATACTATAAGTATTAATATTAAGTATTATACTATTAACTAGTAAGTATAAATTCTGTATATTCTATATATTAATAATAGTATATTCAAGAATCAATAGTGTATAACGATTTTAAAAATATGGCATTCTATAGAGTCACTTCTCGCATCATTTAACATTGTTTTTACATTTAATTTATTATTTAAGTATATTTTATGAATTTAAATGTTTTTAAAAGTTGCCGATTTTTGCCGATTTTTTGCTGATTTTTTGCCGATTCCCGATTTTCGATTCAAAATTTGGCCTGCCGATTAATCCCGATTTATAATTTTTTGAACTATAGTCCTTACTCTTTTTTTCTTTAGATTCACTTAACCCTGTGTTAGCTTTATTTTTGTTTTCTCACACTATCATCTCCACCTCTTCATTCCACCGTAAATACTCTGTCACATGCCCATTTCATGCTCATCTATTCACACAGTTTCAACTCCAATCTCACCCTTGCATCAAATACTCACATTAAGCTTTTAAAGCTATTTCTATGACTGTACAATAGACTGTCTAAGAGAGTTTGTGGATTTCTAGGTCATCTCCCTGATCCTCAAGGCCTTAACCACATGTAACTCATCATACTACACCCCCTTAATTGTTCTGTCTTCATGAACTTGTCTCCTAGGACAATTTCTTACCAAGACTGGTTATAACTGTTACCATAACAGGGTATGACACTGTGTTTCTGACTTTTCTACTCCCTAATAACTTGAAATTCTTCCTTACAACCTTAGCTATACCTTCATAGGACCTTTCTCCACCCTTAGCACAAGTATTAGCCGGAATTAAAGAAGGGTTTTTGTTATTTAATGAAATGCTTCCTTCAAACCCCCAAAACTGGGTTATGTGAACACAGTCAACCTGAGATTTATGCATTCAAGCTAAGAAATCTTCACCAATCTCCTTGAAACTTCATGAACACCTTTATCACCCCTAGTTCTCTCTTCTCACTTACTTCTAGTCTTTTCTATTAGATCATTTGCAAGTCATGGCTGTTTTTAATTCCCAAACCCTAGAACAGGGTTGTACAGGCCGAGAGCAGGTAGTTAAGGGTTATTTATGTTTTCTTGTTTCCCCAGTCTTTGTCAAGACTCTCTTTCATTCACTTATTCCCTATAAACTTCTTTAAGACCCTTTCAAGTTTCTCCACACCTTATATTCTCTATAACAGTGTTTAAAGCAATTTCAATCATCAAGATACAATCCTGACCTGACTGTGCTTACCAAATTTCCAAGTATTAAATCTTTCTAACAATGAAGAGCATTGTATAGCCTTTTGAACATACCAATATACACACCTCCATTCATTCATTCATCATTTGAAAGCTAAGGATCTTACCAATCATGCTTAGATAGTCTTCACACATGAAGAATGCATTAACTCCAATCTACTATATTTCAAAGGCTTATCACAAGAGTCTGTTTCAGACTGCAACCATCTTCCTCCATGACTTACACATCATTCACACCTGCAATCACAAGGTTATATTATAAACAATATGCATTAACCATTTATCAAACATACTCATTCTCATACACTTTACAATCTCTTTCTCAAGTAACCCTTCATATTGATGTTCTCCATGATACAATACAGGTTCCTTGGGCTTTTAGCTCTTCAACAACTATCTCTACCTTCTCTACAACCTCTCTCTCCCTTTCTCTCTCTGCCTTCTCATTCAAATACTTCCCTAAACGATCAAATAGAGATAGTTATGTCACTAGTTTACCTAACCTAACTATGGTGAGAGTGACCATAGTTGTTGAAACCAAGTAAGAAGGATGTAAACACATGACTTTACATCCATTTACATCATTGATCATTCATTCTACCTAACCTATCACCTAGACCTCTAAACACATGAAAGATCCCAAAACCCTTTTTGCTTGAATATATATATATATTGCCCTGGCTCAAATCTGAACTGATAACATCAAAAGGGTCCATAGAACACCATAATAAACTGCATAGATAAATTAAATAAAACAAAACCCGCAAACCAGGTGAATCCAGAAAAGGCGCCTAGGATTTAACAGGTAGATTTCTTCATAAACAATTCAGCCGTGTATTTAATAATGATTTCTGATGCTAAATATTACGGCAATACAATTATAAATCTGCAAATAGATTTAATAATAAAGATTGACCAAAAACCCACTGTAAATGAATCAAATCAAATCAATTTGATATATATTTGATGCTGGGAATTACAATAATTATCTATCATGAAAAATACCTCAGATACGACACATAATAACTGTAGAAGAAGTCGCCCCACTCTAGAACAAGTTTGTATGCCCATTGCTGCAATTTATTTCTGTCTAACTGCTGGAATAATAAAAACCCGTGAATACAATGAAGACCCTGTGTGAATCTTCCTCCTTCGAATTGGGTTTCCGTCCAATCCGTAATCTCCAAGGGTTTCTGTCCTTCGAGAGTAATTAGCAAGAGCTGCTCTGAATTTGTTTTTTTGTTCAAAATAATCAATGTCCCTAGCAAATGGGCCAAATCCTCCTTTTATAACCTTTTCCAAGAATTTTCATTAAAAGAAAATATAATTAATAAATCACTTTATTAATTAATTACACCTTATAACTCTGGAAAGTAATTTATTTAATTAATTAATCATTCCTGGCGCCAAAGGTCACTGAATTAGCATCTCATCATTTAGAACTTCACATTCTTTTTCCGACGAGCTATAATACTGAGGTGCTCGCCAAGTAATTCGTACAGATATAAGCAACCTGAGTAAAATAATTAAAATAAGCCATCAATGCTTCCAAAGTGCGGAAATTGTCGGAAAGCACCGGAATCGGAAACTGACTGAGCAAAAGCGGTGCCGATGATGAATAATGAGAAATGAAGTCAGTTGGGTGACTTACTATAAATAGATACTCTCTCCAAGAATCTTGGAGAACACACCAGAAGCCGGAAATAACCTCGGAAAGTGCCAAGTGAGTCCTTAAGACCAACTGAACTCATTGCTGACATCAAATAATCCACCGGATTGTTGATAAAACCCTTACCTGCTATGCACATCATCTCCTAAATAACGGGACTAGCTTACGAAGATGACAAATAAGCTACCCACCAAGTGTCCAAGGGTCATGCCGGAAAGAGGGACATTACAACACAACATAGGGAATTCAAATATTTGAAATGGTGGTTTTGGAGGGAAACTCCAAAATCAGCTTATTGCGACTAGGATCCATCCCAAAACACCTCAAATAACCCTCTAAACCTAACACACTCCAAAATTACAAAGAAAACCAAAAAGTTGGTATTTACAAGAAATGATGCTTGTGCATCAGTTGTTTTAGTATATTTTTTTGCATATGTATTGCACATGGTGCCTTTCTGCTTTATTTACCCTTACATGGTATATACACGAGCAAACTTTGCATATTTTGTCTCTAATTGTTTGGAATCTTTAAAATATATTGTTTTCATTAAATTTCTAATATTTTATGTATTTTTAAGTAAACCGGTTCATAAATTTTTAAAAGGTCCAAGTCTGGTCGGACCTTCAGCCAGTTCAGAGTCTGATTCTGACTATTAAAACATTGTTTCCAAGAACTCGTGCAAATCCACAAAGAGTCGCTGAATATTTTCTCATCACCTTTAGGTTTGCTCTTTGCTAGAATATTGAGGAGCTTGACTATACAGGCATTTCAAATAATGATGATTAAATAACTTTTTCCGATATATTTTTTTTGTGGTTTGTTACACTTCACTGTCCTTTCACGTGCCTAAATGTGATTTGGTCTTTTTTGGCATTTAACTTCTAAGATTGTCTCTGATGCTGCTCGTTGGTTAGTTTTTTTAATGCTTCATATACAGCCGATTTCTGATATTGCCACATATGTTTGTGAAAATTGTTCATGAACCCTATTAAAGCTTAGAAATTTGACCCTAAGGTTTGACACGATGTAATGTTTGTGCTAACTTAAAACTGCATGTTGCTTTGTATTTTGATTCTTATAAACATGTTTTTGATTGGTATGATGCTCATGCTATTATCAGCATTAGTATGGTGTATCTGTTAAAAGCACATGTTCATACCCAGTCCTAGAGGATGTGGAATTGCTACAGCTTATTGTTCTTGGATACTCAATGGGGGTGTTTGTAGGAATGTTTTGGTAGGTTTCTCATCATGGATCATCTATTTCTCAGCTTCTAGTGGGCTCATTTACAATGCCTTGCTTTGGTTGAGTTTCCTGGTTTGCCTATTCAATTCAGACCTATTCTGAAAATCTCGTCGCTATTACTGACAAAGACATTTGTCATTAGTGAGAACATTTTATTTTTGGTCTGCCCGAACAAATGTGTATGCTATTATGTTAACTTCACACTTTAGCTGAAGTATTCTACATACCTGTTACTGCCCAAAACACCCCTGTACCTGCAGCAGTACGGTTCTGGTACCCATACCGGTCTGGGTACATCCCGGCTATGTTGTTTTTCCCTGGTCTTGATCAGATACAAATTGGATATGGCACCATTGTATCCAGGTAGGACCCTGTATACTTGGAGCCTGAGTTGCCCTATTCCCAAAACATTATCCTTAAGATTTGAATGTTGACAGTGTTTCTTTTAATGGGGATGTTATAAAATTTGCCAAAGTGAACCTTCTGGTCATCTTGGTCAATGGAATAAATATTAAATACTAATTATGACTATTTCAGAGACCACGATCTTTTGTAATACTATATAAGGACTGATTTTTTTGGCTCAACCCATAAATTGTGTTGTAATTAAGTTACTGGGATTCAAGTATGGGTATAGGTATGAGAGTTTGCCAATTTTTTTGGGACCCTGGATTCGGTATGGCTTGGGTACGAGAGTGCTGATTTTCTTGGGACCATGGATTTGGTATGGCTTGGGTACTAGCGTTTGCCGATTTATTTTTCGACCTTGGATTTGGCACGAACAAAAATATTAAAAGTTATATAAAATATAAACAAGATTAACCATAATATCAATTTTATGCATAAAATAATCCAAAAAATAATAAAGTCCTAAGAGTAATTGATAATTCAAAATATCAAATGGGTCATCACATGATATATCCTAGGTTGCTAGGATACGGATACGAGTATCCGTTTGGATACGGATACAATACACAGATACGTCAATTTTAAAAAACCCTTGGATACGATATGTCTTGGATACGTCTGTACATATATATTAAAAAATAACAATATATATATATATATATATATATATATATATATATATATATATATATATTATTTTATTTTATGTACATCTACTCATTTTTTGGTCCTTAAAAACTGAAATAATAATACAAAACTTGAATCAATGTTCAAAACATTCAATATACTTGAGACTTCGCATTTTTATTGATCATGTGGCTGCCATACATATGATATACGAATATCATGTTAGCATGAAATGATGAATACGAACAAAACTTGAAATTTGAAAAATATACTAGGATCCATGTTCAAATTTTCAAAACATACAATATACTTAAGATTTTACATTTCATTGTTCATGTGGCTGCCATACATATGATATAGGAATACAAACAAATCTAGAATATATCATTTAGTGTTTAGGGTTTGGTTTTAGGGAGTAAAAAAGTCAAAAATTTAAAAAAAATGAAATAGAACTTTAAAAAAGCGTATTTATTGCTGGATACGTTCTTGATACGTACAGGGTACGTTAGGATATGTTTGTACGTATCTTGACGTACCCCGTACGTATCAGGAATGTTTCCGTATCGTATCCATATCGTATCCGTATCGTATCCATATCGTATCCGTATCAGATACGTTTCCAAGGGGATTCAAGGGGGGTTTTGGCATATCCATGCAACGTAGGATATATCACATAGGTTTGGCCTTTAGGTGAGAATCCCCAAGTAGTGGATTGCATTCACCATTCCTTCCCACTACTATCAATTGCTTTAAGGGGCTTGTGTGCTAAGTGAGTTCCCTTGCTCATGATTACTACCAAAATTACACGAGGAAACATGTCATTATGGTAATGATTACTCATAGAAGTAATCTTGCTATGACAAACACACATAATTAAAATCCCATAAATATTAATTATCTAATTAAAATTGTTTGTAGAAGCCTTTAATTACTTAATGTTTCCCTTGTTAAAACAATAGTATAACTGTATAAGAGGTTTTCGTGACTTGAGAAAGATAGTTAACGAGATAGAACTTAAACGGACATACAAAAAATACAATTTTAGGACTTGGGAAATAAAATTCTTGTTAAGTGACGTCAACCTCTTAAGAAATACAAATTTTAATAATTTATGTGAGTTTAGGAAACTACAATAGATGAAAAAGGAATATTTATATCTCGAGTTTAATTTTAGCCCAAAATAGTATCTTACAAACTATACATGTATGAATGATCTCTCTGTATTGATAGATAGTTCAAGCACATAAAGGACCTTGACACTATTGTATTAATTGTATGGAGGTTTTGAAAAACTCTTTAAAATTTCCTCTGGTTATGCAACACCGACAATTCTGAAATACATCTGTCTAGACAATAACAGACCAATAGCAAAAATGTGGGAAACTTTGGTCTTTATAAGTACTATTTTTAATTCAATTTTTTTTTTTTAATTTAAAAGTAATTTGTAGGTTTGGTTTGAGCTGGTTTTTGGCTATCATACAAAAATGGCATTCAGTATAACTTGGTATGGAGGTTTTGAAAAACTCTTTAAAATTTCCTCTGGTTATGCAACACCGACAATTCTGAAATACATCTGTTTAGACAATAACAGACCAATAGCAAAAATGTGGGAAACTTTGGTCTTTATAAGTACTATTTTTAATTCAATTTTTTTTTTAAAATTTAAAAGTAATTTGTAGGTTTGGTTTGAGCTGGTTTTTGGCTATCATACAAAAATGGCATTCAGTATAACTTGGTAACCTTTCCTACATGTATCTTAATCTTCTCAATGTTTCCATGCTTGTTTTGTTCCCTAAGTTTTGAGTCAGGTCTTGACTGGGTCAAGACAAAACATATGAACATTGTACGTGCTAGTTGTACTGCATGTGTACATTGTATATGAAGTAAAATTTGGTTGAAGCAAATTTCTTATTAATGAGAGTTTTGATGTTTTCACAGTCCATAAATTTGATAGATTGTTTTCTGTGTATAACTGTATGCAATTTCTATGCTCGACATGTTTCAAATCACTGTCCGTTATTCATCATTAGGAAGAAATCACAAGATAAAGATGTTATTACTTTTAAAAAGATGTTATTTTTACCAAGAACATCAAATTATAATCTGGAAAGTACCTAAAATACATTAAATACTGTTTAAAACCCTAAATGTCATTGAAAAAGGTTAAAATATTTCAATATTGATTTTTATGTATTATTTTAAAAGTCGTCTCCCTGCCGTCATGTAATATCCCCTTGTGGGATATTAATTAATTATTATTCGTCTACTTGGAAACCCCGTCAAACTCCATACCCTCGTCCCCCCATCTCCAAGGCTTCAGGTCAACTAATGCAATGTAGCTCTCAATACCATGTTAGAATTAGGTTAGAGTGAGCTCAAGATTATATGTTTCTTAAGAATTATGACAGGCTAGTCAATGTTGGAATTTGCTACTCCATTTAAATAATCAATGCTGTGAATTTCAATTGAAGTAGCAAAATAACATTTAATATGCACGGAATCCAGCTGAAAATGACTGAAAACCTTGTGGTAAAATTAACATCTCCCACAATATTAACTGCTACTTATGCCTGAAACTTACAAATGCAGTCTGACAGATAAAATCAAGATCTTCTTGACAATGCACAGGCTAAGAACCTAGAAATATCTCCCTCCTCACTTCGTCGCAACCCACTAAATTTAAAATGTCAAAGTTATTTGAATATGTAGTTCAATTTCCCATAGGGAAATCACTTTTAAAAGGAGGGTAAACTTGGTTACAACCAAAAGGTTTACCGAATCACTCTTTCAACCCAATTTAATGCAATTAGTTTAGATCTGCAATTAATAAAGTTTATAACAGCTTATAAATATTAGAAAATCCCTTTCATTTAATGCCAAAATCCTCTACACTATGGAGATGTGTTTATGCAATGGTAGGCCAAATAGGTATGTCCACCTCAATAATTACATGCTCCAACAATGATTCAAATCATGGCCATAATGATTCATTACGTCAAGCCTAGACATGTTTGATGGATCAGCTTATGGCAAGCAATTAGCTTCAAGATACCACCTATACTTACCACAAATATCATCCACACAAGGTCATTTCTGATGCACAATTATCACCTGTCTACATGCCTTAGACACTTCACACTCTCTTGGAGCACAAATCACTACAGTACAGATCATTCATCAAAGTTGAAGTTGATCTGCAATCTCTCAAGGAGAATGGCGACTTACATATAGAGCAATCCATAGTGCAATTAATCTTATCAAATCAAAGCTCAGGTCAAATTTGCACTGATGACTCAAATGTCAGAGTCTGAAGTGAACACCTTTTGTTTTAGATCATTAGTGGGCATATATCCCTTCTTCAAGCACGTGAATTTACAGTTTCACTTAGGAGGGTGAACTATAGCGCAGGTTGAGTCTCATATCTTCAGATTATTAATATGTAGGCAACGCTCGCCACATCATCCAGGGGTGTGACTCCAGGTTGTGGCAACCCAAAATGCTAGGAAGGAATATCTTTTTAAATTCATTTGCCTGGTTTTGCACAGCACAATTAGGGTTTGGTAAATATTAAGATGCAGAAGCAAGTACCACCGCGCAAGATCAAATGGGACTCCCTGATGGATCTAGAAGCATGGCTACAACCAGAAGGCGAAGCAATCCCTAAAGTATGCAGACCCCCAAATCATCTCTTAGAAACATGCGACTTGGTAAATCCCAACGTTGTCAATCTCACCTTTGGGGTCTAAGAAATTATTAGCTAATAGTGTCCAAATCGAATCTGTCAGCCCCTATTCTCAATTTGCAGCTCCTGACAAGGCACCTCTATTTTAACATTTACCTATGCTACTAATCGACGTTATCTTCATTTGTGAGTTACAGACATCTAGAATCAGGGACATTACACGTCCCCAATCTTTGGGAATTGTTTTGTCAATTCTTGAAACCCAAGTGATCCGTCCCCGAAACTTATCTAACTATGGCTCCAAGCTCACAACTTCAAATCTGGATCTAGCTGCTGTAATGAAGCTTAATTATATGGTCAGACTAATTAATCAATCCGATGGATTGTTAATTATATCGTAATTCCATTATATGCAAAATAAGAAAACAGCATCCTCTAGATACCTCTTGGACTGTGAAAGGCTTCCCGCAACTTTTTGTTCCGTCTAATTTCTACATGTTGCATGCACAAACCTGCCATCAAAATATAGATGCATAGATGTGTTTGCATCCTTTGAAAAACAGGAACTGAACCCGTATTGACTTCCCAACTACTCCGCACCAAGGTGCTTTTACCATTCTGCCACGGAGGCCTTAGATAAAGCAAGTTCATGGCATTGTTATTCCCATCCAACCTGTACGTTGACCACCTCATTGCATCATTGGATATCGAATATTTCTTTTATAATAAGAGTATTTCTTACTTGATAATTCGGGGGGTAGAGCTAGAGATGGTAAACTGTACAAGTTACCAAATACTAATATCATGAGATGTCTTAGCAACCCAAGAGCACCTGGTGTATTCACAGGGCTCTTACTGTTGAAGAGATCATTTAGATGCCATCTTTACGATGAAACCCATAATCATGATAATCTTAATGAATACATATGCATGCGATCCCCTGTCTACCTAGAAGGTGCCTAACTTAATGCAATTATGGTTGGGAAGGTTGCAGTAGCAAAAGCCATTGGAACTTGTATTTTATACATCATAAAAATCAGTTTGTTTCTTAATAAAACAAAAGAATGAATAACAAATCAAAAAATAGATTAGTCCTTCATAAGAATCAACTTCAATGACCAGAGTGAAACGTGGATATATAGCTCAAAAATGTCGAAAAAAGATTCTTGCATTTGTATCAAGCTCCCGGGGGGTCCATTCAAAACTTTTTCGAATTGCTAACCAACAGCAAATGAGAGCCTTAGTTTTCGCTCACTGAGATAGAATTAAACGAAAGAGAGATTTTCACTGTTTGTGGATTACTCAGATATATGCAGCATCCCGTGCTAATGGAGTCTCCTATAATAGATTTATACAATATTTATATAAAAGGCAGTTGCTTACAAATCGTAAAACATTATCACAATTAGCTGTATTAGATAGTAATTGCTTCTATACAATCTTGGAAAAAAATATCGTATCGTGAAATAGAATCTCCCGGAGAATTTCCTCCAGGAAATTTAATTAGAGACAATTAAATTTAATTCATATTCGATCCATTTGAATAATTCCTTTTTTTAATCCTTTTTAAAGAATTAAAATCTGCTCTATCTATTGACAGATATCCCAGCTTCAATTCTATTCAGGAGTATGAGTAAGTTCATTTCTTAGGCACCAATTACTTTTCATTAGAGAGAAAAGGTATCAAAGATAGAATACGAGCTTGTTTAATAGCCCTAGTTATTAGGCGTTGTTGTTTCAACATTAATTGATTTACTCGGCGAGATAAATTTTTTCCTTGTTCGCTAATAAATTGACTAATTAGGCTAATATTCTTATAATCATTTCAATTTGTTCTCCAGGCCCAATTGGTGACAAACATTTCCTAAAAGATCGCTTATTCCTAGAAGATGGTTTATATTTAGATGTATTCCGAGAAGACGGCTTATATTTAGATGTATTCCGAAAAGATGGCTTATATTTAGATGTATTCCGAGAAGATGGCATATCTGTAGTATTAGGCTTAGATAACCATATATTCTTTTTGGTCTCGAAGAAATAAAGGATAATCTGAAACAAAATGAACCATTCTTATATCTTATAAGAAAAGAAGTGTTTTTATGAAGTCCAATTAGCAATTTAATATACAAGATATTAACCCTAGATTCATGCCTCTTTATCAACATCTTTGAGCTTCATGCTACTCTTCCCGAGGGACGTGTCAGAGCTAAGGGCATCCCAATTAGATTTAATAGGATGACAGTTTTAACGGATCTATATTAATAGGAGCTTGTGATCAAGTCACACATCGCATTATACTAGGTCTTCTAATTCTTTACGGGTTTTATCTAATAGATCATTGCGATATAACTAGGATGCCTTGTTTTGAAATACCAAATATGAACAACGGGGCATGCCAGTTTAATGTATCCCATTCGATATCTTCGAATTCGAGAATCCATAAGTAGTTCAACTCCACATTGGGCACAAAAATTGGATTGTGGGGTCTAGAAGGAGAGAATGGGGTTGCTCAAACAATGTGGCAGTAAACATCCTCTCTATTTGTTGGGTTGTTATTTCATTGGAGGGAGAAGATGGGGAGGGGCATCAAAAGAAGCTTGGAATTGGGAGGTGGATAAGTGAAATACCCAATGTCTGCAAAAACGTGGAGACCTTAGAAAACTGACAGTCTCTTCCCTGAATAACTTGAAGAAGTGAGCCCTTTCGATGAATAAAGGGTCAATAACGGATACTTCCATGTCCCAAAAGCGTTCACCTTGCAAATGTAGCTTGTGAAAGAAATACAATATGGCACCAGAGTGATGCTGAAAGCACTGCCTCTTGAACATTGTGGGAGGGATAATGATTGATTAAGTGCATCTGTACCATTTGTCTTAGGCCAAGGGAAGGTCTGGTCAACTGAACCCCTAAGTAGGTATAGGAAGGTGTGATCTCCACTAGTTGTCTGCTAATGGAAAAGTGACTTGAAAATCCCTTAGCAGGTCTTAGATCAATTTCTTGGATGCTCATTTAGAAGTTTAAATGTTTGTTGGCTTCTTTAAAAATACCAAAAATGTGTTCATTAAATTTGATGGCCATTTTAGTTGTGTTAGTTGGGCATGAATGCCAATAAAGCATGCTTGTATGCTCAATTATAATTTCAAACCAGCTGACTTAAGCTTGTACATCAAATTATTGACTTTTAGTCTTTTATTTAAATGGGTTACTTGACAGGATTTTGTGTTCTGGAAATCACTTGATAGTAGATATCTTGTGTGACGTTTGGAGCAGCATCAAGACTCCTAGTTGATAACCTTTTATTCAATGGCATATAGGGGATGATACTACATTTCCTCTGCGGAGGCCCTTAATTTGCAGCTATGATACCTCATCTCTGATCTTTCGTGACATGCCTAATAGATTGCATATAGGAAGTTTATCACATTCTTTATCATAGCCTGATTCTCATGGCTTTAAAGGAAATGAAACGTGCTTCATGTCTGTACTAATCTCCATATGATTGAATTAATGAACTGCACTTTCCAATTGACATTCTGCGATTTGATTGAACATTGTATTTAGGTGGTTGATTATATGTAGTTTAAAGTTAAAACATAAAATTGACAAGGTTGGTAGAGTATCCAATAATCAAGGATTTTTTGGGGTAATCTTAATGTAGGAAATTGTTTATGCTTTAGGTTTTATTTGAACTGTTCTGAGTCCTGCAAATGACAATATGAACATTTCTTTCATAAGAGAAAGCAAGGATAACTTATGGAGCTGAACAGTATTGTTAAAAAGCTGTCGTGTTATGCATCCAGGCACCACCAACCAGTAAATATGCATGGTCGTTCTACATTTATGAGCAGAGATAATGCTGTCCTAAGCACACTGGGTTCTGCTTTCCAGACGGCAAGCAGAGCAGCATGGAGATCAAATGGTCAGGATGTGCAACAAACTGGAGGTCACATTAGTGAAGTCAATTCTTCAAACAATCAGAATAATTCCAAGAGCAGAGAAGAACCGTCAACTGCGGATTTAGGAACTTCTACAAGCCTTGTACACTCAGTTTTCAAGTCAGCTCTGCAACGAGCTGGTACACTTGGATGGTCTAGCAGCAGCACAACTGAGGAATCAATCGATGATGGGATATTAACAAGAAGATCTGATGTGGAACCTCTACAAGTTGATGTTGCGTATACTCATTCACCATATGGTACTGGTACACATGCCTCGTCAGATTCTGTCCCATCCACAACAGGAACAGTTCAGATTCAACCCTTAGATATTTTGAGGGACCCCGTACAAAACAATAAAAAAGAACAAGACAATCTGCTCCCTGTATCTAGCCCATCTATTTTGCAAAGCAATCAGACTTTGGAGCGAAGCGAAAGATTTGAACATTTTCAAGCAGAGTATGCCGCAAAGTTGGAAGCATGGTTAGCTGAGTCGGATGAAGGCAGTATTGCCAGTGTTCAAGAGTACGATCTGAAGAGAGTGGTTTAGTTTGGTTACTGCATAGATGAAATCTGTATGGCCTATTTGTGAAGTAGCTTTGGGCCATCTCTACGATCTTTCTAAATATCTCGTTTCAGGTATAAATATTATTTACCATCTAAATTAAAAAGTGAGACAGTTCCAGTTTTAGCTGAGGTTGAATTCTTTATTCTTTATTGCCTCTGAAGCTTGCAATTCTTTTTAATTTTGATTACTGAGCTCACATTCTTTCTCACTTACCTTGAATGCATTACTTATAGTACAGGCTTTTTTCCTACGCTCGAGAGTATGGAGGATCGAGTTTTACACTTTCCTGAATGTTGGGTAAAACTAAATATCAAATTTCATTCCTAGTTTATATGCTCAACCTTTCGAGACAAAACCTGCAGATTTGTAGTATCTAACATTTTTGAGCTTATGCTCGGATGCTCTCAATAGAAATATATTCTCGCAATAGAGCATAGTATTCTTGAGTGTACAGTTTCTTCATTAGTTATAGAATTATACTGAGGTCATTTTCACTATTCGTCCGAGTCAATTAAAATACTGACTACTGATAGAACATGTATTTCAAGAACGGACAGTAAGGCACTTTTAAATAAATTCTGCTTGTTCTAACACGTACCAAAGTCTTAGTTGAAATAGTTATATGAATTGAAAAAGATAGCTAAAGCTCTCTTGGGCTGAAATAAAGCTAGAATCCCCAAAAGCACAAAATACATACATGAAGAACAAAAGAATGCTATCTAACTTATATGAATAGTCCATAAACATGCATTTGAACTTCTAAAAGACTACAACTCACTAGATCCTGTTAGTGTAAAATAATCTTCATATCTTGCAAAGTTAGCTTCTACCAACCAAAAAAACATACGAACTATAGTATTACCCTAATTACTTGGACCCATTGTTCAGTTATACCGTTCCACAATGGATATTGTATTGGTCAACTTTACACCATCTTTGTATTTCAACTCTTCTCTTGATAGAGCTCTTTTAACATATGTTCATATACCATCATGCTCCCCTTTTCCATTCCTGGACTCAATAAAATTATAAATATGTTGAACACCACTCATCCTATGCATCCCACTCAACTAGTAGAATATTCTTGAATTCTTTAATTGTGATGTACATTTATCTGACCATATGATGTTTTGATCAAATATGATATTTTGGTTACTAAAATTACCATATAAGATCTCAAAGCAACCTTGCACGAACTCAGTAGAATGTGTACGATCATCACTAATATAGAAATGATACTCCTTCAAGATTTTTCTATCTTCCTTTGTGTTGTCTGGAGCACGAGTGAATGTTATATGCATAAATATGTTTTTAATATCCATCTGCAACCAATCAGCTTCTTTCCTGGTGGAAGATCGATAAGTTGCTAGTTGTTTTTCATCATTGACTGATACTCGGCATCCATGACATCTTTCCAAGATTCTGACTGTAGGGCTTCCTTGACAATACAGGGATCAACAGATGCAACAACTCTACTCATCAAAGCAAAATTTACCTCTTCACGAGCTTTACTATGAGTTTGTGGTCCACTGGTGGATGTGTCCGAAGGAACATCCAAGTTAGCATCTTGAATCATGTTTGTATACCATTTCAACATACTCTCTAATATTCCCATGGGTTGTGGTCCTTTCTGATCATCACCATCATCCCGATCATCACTGTCATCATCATTGGGAACATTTGATTCTATTTCTACAACAAGTGTGCTATCTACATCAATTGATTCTGTAGAGGGAGCCTCAACTTTCTTCTTTTAAAAAAATTCAACTTCTCTGTTGGTGTAGACTTTCCTGGGCTTCAAATCCATCAATCTGTATCCAAAATTTTCTTCACTATAGCCAATGAAGATGAGTTTCTCTGATTTCATGTCTAACTTATTTTTCTTCTGCTTGGGTATGTGCATACTGGCTTTTGTACCTGTTGGTCGTCAGATAGGACTTTACGAAGAGCAACAGTCAGGGGACAAGAAGTCCCTCCTCTTTAATGGGAGAGGTTCCCTTATTCAGAAACGAACTTATTTACAAATGTACAAGACATGATTTGTTGGTTAAACTTGGATATCACGAAAGTGTTTTCTATGAAGATCATCAATTACAAAAGGACTGAGGAAATGAGAGTACGGGAAAGAGCAGAAAGACAACATGCAGAATTATAGATATCAGAGTAATTCTTTATGTATGCGAAAGTCACAGTGAATTGAAACAAGATCATTTGTATTGGATAAATAAGATGGAATTCAAAGACACAAAGTTCTGTAAATAACATCTGCTTAGAACACAAAGTTTCTTAACATAACACAGATTCGTTAATCAAGGACACAAAGTTCCTTCTTGGTTATACAAGATCACCACGCTTGCAAAGTTGAAGAGTATGCAATCGGTGAGACTAACAAACTTGAGACAAATGATCTTCACAAAGAAAATAAATGAAAGCTTAGGAATAACAGAGATCAGATAGACAAAGAATGGAAAGTCCTTCTGTATTGATTTCTTTATAATCTATTTACACTTTTCGAAAAATAAGCCAAGTTCTTCCTCCTTCAAAATGGCGTGGAAAGTCCATTATATAGCTTACAAATCAGTTACTCTTTGTAACTACTTCTTTTAACTAAAGATTAGTTAAGGATTGCCAATCGCAATACCTCAACCTATTACAATGAATTCGAGAAAAAGAAATATAAAAGAAGAGAAGAATAAGGAGAAGAAGACAGGTGGTCGGTCACTTTCCACAGGCTCCTTCTTAACCTCCTTGAGCTTCTTCTGGTACACTTGAGTGGATGAAGGAGTAGAAGTTGCAGGTCCTTGTATTGATGAGGCAGGAGGGGTCTTCACTGGTGTTTCTGACCTTGGAATAGATGCTTCTCTTCTTGGTGTTGAAGCATCCTTAGAAGAGGATTCTCCTGAATGCCTCCTGAATTCTCGAACCATCCTGTCAAACCAGACCTTAGTCCTGACTAAGACTGGAGCAAGGATCTCAGCCAGATCGTCCCTCTCTTTCCTGTTCCAATCCACGTCCTCCAAAGGAGTGTGCTTAACCACATTTTCATACTCATACGAGTATAGATCAGAGTTGTCATCCTGGAGACCTTCAGGAACTTGGTACAGACCGAGTTCTTGGATCAATTGCAGGGAGAACCTGCCACAATGCCTTCTCCTGGCCTCAAAATCATCTGCACAGTCAGCCCAGTAGTCTTCTGTATCTGCCCTATGATGGTAGATTATCTTGATGTTCTGTTCAATAAACTTCTTCAAGTCAAAGCAGGTTCTTGGCTTGAAGAAATGAACGGTGATAGGTACCAGGGCTCTCTCTATGTTCTGTGCGTCCAGGGCTGTTTTGCAAGTGTAGTTTCCCAAAGAGATGGGAAAGTGCAAGCCAGAAATCTTCTTATCTCTGCAAGCTCTGTGTAACTTGTCTAGTTGCCTGCATATTTCTATCAAGGCCATTTTATCATTGCAGAACATGGGCAGTCTCAGAGGGGCGCCCTCATAGCCGGCGAGCCTGATATAAGAGAATTTCCTGAACTAGATGAAGTAAGCACCATAGTGCGATATTAGAGTCATAGCTTCATCTGAAAATCTCCTGGCAGTGTCACCTTCGAGCAATCTGACCATGTACATGGTAAAAGCGTCATTGACCCTTTTGAAATTACGATTGCTGGTCTCCAAGGTGAACTGCGGGCAATAGGCATATACTGGATCGTCTTTGTGTGCATCTATATAAGAAAAACCGAACCACTGCCTTGATGCTGCCAGAGTATACATCAGGTACGAAGTCATATAGAACTTCTTCGTTTGCTGCACATTGGACAGCTGCTCCGTCAAATTCATGCTTATGATTTCCGCCCAATTGATATTCTGCGTTCCTTCGCACACCATGCTGATGAGCGGGCACATCCAGAAGTGAAATTCGTTGGTAGAGGGCAAACCCATAACTCGAGCCAGCAAGATTATGAAGTCTGACAACTCTTCATTGAAATCTGCTCGGAAGAGGGTTTTGGTCAGACGAGAAGCTCCCTTCCTAGGGTTTTTAAGCCAGGACTTCGCCACTCGTGCTTTATATTTGTCACTGTCTTGGTCGAACAGGGCCTGTGCTTGATCCCGGGAAACGACTATGGCATTATCCATCTCTGGAATCCTCAGAGCAGTGCTAATGGCGGCAACATCCAGTTTGGCGATGAGTTCCCCATGTATATTGGTCAATTCGCTCGAAGCGGGGTTGAAGTGAGCTCCGCATGAAAGCACGGTATCAACACACTGTACCGAGATTGGGAAACCTCCAGCAAAAGCCAAACCACTATCGTGAATCATCTGCGCCATTGGTGTAGGGTTTGCGTCCGCCATTCTTGCCCAAAAATCACTGAAATCAAGATGACGAGCTTCGCTGTCCCCAATATTGCAAATGGCAGACTCAAGTGGAGAAATTTGTTCCTGTCCCTGAAATTTGATCTTCATATTGATAGTCTCAGAGCCGCAACCTAAACTCGGAAAGGAATTACAGAGGGAAGGGATACACGCGCAGGTTTTCAAATTGCAAGGGTTCAAGCAAAAGATAGCATGGAAGTAGTGCGAAAAATGCAAAGGGGAAATGCTCGTTATATAGCCGTTTAGGAGAGAGAAAGGTCATAAATGCGCATTTAATACATACCCACCAATTTGAATAAGCATGATATTCGGGTAGAGCGGGAAAAATAAGCACGAATGACACTTGGTACGCTTGGGACATGTGAGACGCGAATGCGCGAAACACGCGGCTCGGCCGATTCGGGTGAAGCAGGGAGAAGACGCACAAATGCATTCTGGGACATTTGGGACGAAAATGCGCGAAGTACGCGGTTCGGGTTTTTCGGCCGAAATTGGAACAAAAGGCCCGTTTGAACTTGGGACATTTGAGACAAAAAGTTCCGGAGTACGCGACTCGGCCGGTTCGGGCGAAAATGGAACAATTAGCACTTTAACTTTGGGACGAAAAGCTCTGAAGTACGCGACTTGGGCGAATCGGCCGAAAATGTTACAATGGGTCCGGAGAAGTTTGGGACATTTGAGACGAAAAGTTTTGGGACACTTGGGACGAAAAGTTCCGACGGGCCCGAAAATGGAACAACTTCGGGGATTTCGGCCAATCGGGGAACAGAACGCACTTTTGAAATTGGGACAGTTGGGACAAAAAGTTCCGACAGTTCCGAAAATCACACAAAATGACCCAAAAACACAGATTTTCTCAATTTCACGACTTAGGCACTTCAGAGAAAAACACTTAAACTCAAAATTTTTAAATTTTTTACTTTCATCAGAGCAGGGAATTTTGAGTGGACAACAGTACCCAAATACTATGAGGTTTGCAATGGATGGCTTCTGATTTGACCATGCCTCATGTGGTGTTACTCCAAGAGAAACTGTGGACACTCTGTTTAACAAATATATGTCAGTCTTCGTTGCTTTGGCCCAGATGTCTTCGGCAATCCTGAATCATCGATCATACAACGTACCATCTTCATGATAGCACGGTTCCTTCTCTCAACAACACCATTCTACTGTGGTGTGTGTGGAGGCATCTGTCGACAAATCCCATGAGCTTCCATATAGGATTTGAAATTATTACTGGTGAATTCCCACTCTCAATCATAGTGGAGAGATCTTATTTTGTGACTAGTCTCATTCTCAACAATCACTTTGAACTTCTTGAAGTTATCAAAAACTTCACTTTTTTTATGAAGACAAAAAATCCACTTTTTTATAGAATAATCAACACAAAGCATGAAATACTAAAATCCAGAATAACTAGGTTGCATCGGACTGCAAATATCGGTATGAACCAAATCAAGCTTACCTAGAGCTTGATGAGTACAATCTTGGAAGGAGGCTCTATGTTGTTTTCCTACGAGGCAATTATGACACTTGTGTGTATCCTTCTTGAGAGATGGCAAACCTCTCACCATATTGTATTGGTGAAGTGTATTGGGATATCCAAAACTGATGTGACCAAGTCTTCAATTGTGCAAAAAAAGTATTCTTAGCAACTAGTGCTTGATCATCCTTGTGGAAAAAATCAAGTTGTAACATCCGTCTAACATTTGAAGCTCTTGTAAAAATCTTCGAACTTATGGATTTGTCTTGAATCAAACACATTTTTTTACCAGAATGACTATAAAAATCAATCTTTAGATTATGATCTAGAAGTTGACTGATTGATAATAAATTTTTAATCAAATCAAGGACATATAACACATCTAATAAGCTACAATTTCGAGACCCAAGAGGAAGAGTAATGTTTCCAATACCTTGGATTGTGTAGGGAGAGTCATCCCCTAATGAAACATCATTTTTGGAGGGCGTGTCTTGTATAGTAGTGAACCAATTTCTGCATCTAGTGATGTGTTGAGTGGCTCCCGAATCAACGTACTAGATTGCACTAAATGATGTGGTTGCTTCACTAGAATGGGCATTGTACAAGCATTCCTCATCATCTAAATGGTATTCTTTTTCAGTTACATTACCTTGTTGATGGGGTTTCTTTCGCCAATTACCATTCTTTTGCCCTTACTTGAGTGTGACTATCCCTGTTGTGATTGCTGAATGTGAGGTCTGTAAGTTCTCGATGTCCCTTTCTTGTACGTGTTGTACCAATAATATTTGAACTCATGTCCTCTTTTCAAATAGGACATTTCTTCTTTTGTTTGTCCCCTTACTGATGACGTTTTTAGGACTTTTGGGAAGATTGTGCTTTTCCCTTCTCTTTTTGATGAGAATATATTACCTACTCTTCTTATTCATCTTTGTTGTAGAGTGCATCTTCTTGCTACAATAAATTTACCAGCCTCTCAAAACTGACGGTCTCATATGAAAAGTTAATTTTCGTCACAAAAATGAGGTAAGAGATAAGAAATTATCTCAGAACAATGGGCACGAGAGCTGTATCAGAAATCTCCTCTCCCATGGCTTGTAGTGAATCCTTCGAAGCGATAACTCTATGCATTAAAGCCTCCACTTTCTCATTCATCTTGAATTTTAGTGTATGCAACTGACTTTGCAAATTCTTTATTGTGTTCTTGTTTCGAGCCTCATACATTGTGCTCAACATGTCACAGACTTATTTGGCTATTTTGGCATCTCAAATGGGGGGTTACACGTCATCAGTTACTACAAACAAGATTATCGACTTGGCCCTCTGATTGGCCCTATAAAACTGACATTGCTGGGTTGCATCATCTGCTAATCTAGTTATTGAACCATTTACAATTGGCCAAATTTCTTCAAACTTGAGTTGAGTTCAATTTTTGGTCTTCCACATAGCATAATTATCACCAGAGAGCAGTTGTGATTCAGTAAAGAAGAATTTGAGAGTATTGTTTAACATAGTGGGTTGTTAGACCTTTCCCAACTAGAGGGCACATTGACATAAAACAATGCAATGATATACTGAAAATATTAAATTACAACCGCTTGTGTAGAAAAATTGAATGATAAGTAGTTTTTTTTTGTGTTTTACGACACCTTGGTGGCCTCCAGAGCTCAAAATAGCTCAAACAAAAGAAAACTACAAAAAATAATTAAATTGATCCTTTCGGGCACCCCTCCTTTTACAAAATATGCTTAGAATCAAATTTTAAGCTATGTGGAAGAAATTGTTTTAACCCCAAAAAAGTATTTTTGTCGCCAAATTTAGTGAGGGGTTTAGATGTGACTAGATGAGTTGGTGGGGTTTCTACCATTGTAGTTGGCAGTTCCGCTAAAAATTTCCACTAGAAAATTAAAAGGGGAAGGGGGAGATTTGACCCATTAACCGTCGAATACCTAATGTCTTAATTACTTCTAACTGACCACTAAAGTACACTAAACACATGATGATTAAAATTGAAGAGTTTATATTTAAACATTGTTCAACAATGAATTAACCTTTCCTTTGGAAGTGGCAATGGCCAAGAGGGCCACATGGTGCAATGGTGGACGAATGTGATTTTAGGTTTTGCGTAGAAACCATATCTCTTTGTTATCTTCCTCCACTTTTGTTTTGCCTTTGTAGTTGTTTGGCTTTACAAAGTGTTTAGTCGCCTCTGATTTTCCCCCTTATGCTGCTCACAGGGTTTTTGTTTGCCGCTCACCATAGGAATGCACAGTCGAATACACCACAAGATCTATTTGAGTAGGGTAGTAATGTAAGGGTCATGGCTCGTTGGCGATGTGCGTGAGAACTTTTAGAGCTTGGTTTTGACCCGGTAGGGATTGACGGATCTTCGAATTCTATGCTTGGCATTACTCAGAGCATAATAGAATGCATGTCAACATCGATGTAGAGTTGTTCAACGTTTTGAAATATGGCTTGGTGAATTCAATCAATGCACAAGGGTGTCCAACAAAGAAACACAATGTTCAAACTCTATGACTTAGCTTGGTTTACGAATCAAAAAGCTTAGTTGATTGAATGTTTAACTTGGTCCCAACATGGTATAGGACCCAACTTGGTGGTTCAACTCACATGCTAACTCGCCCTTACTACATACAAACCGCCAAAATTTGGTAAAACAACTATAGTTAGCTATAACTAAGATGTCCACTAAATTTAGTGGAGAAACCCCTATGGGGAAGATTTTTTCCCTTTTGGTTGAAATAGATTTTTCTGCAGAGTAGCCTGGTGCATGAGGTACTACTTGAGGACCCCTTCTTGCCAAGTGCACAAACTAGTTATGCAAACAACCCAAAGTTGAAACAATAGATTGTGGGGTATAGGGGTGGGGTTGGGAAGCTTCTGGAGGCAACACATGCTCTCCAAGGGGAAAAATTATTCTCCAAAACCTCTCACACGCATCTACAACCTTTCTTCCAACTTCTGCTCAAATATGCAGGCTCTAACCAGAGCTTTGATACCAAATACAGAGAGAAACAAGGAGGCAACCTGCTATGAATTTATTAATCATGAATAATCAAGTTACAATGCAAATGGAGGTTGCAATATTTATAGATATTGCACATCCTAAATACAAACAAAGAATTGTTGCACATATGCAACAATAAACCTCTTATGTGCTTTCAAAAACAATCATACATGAATAATAAACAAATATATGGTTATAACAAAATAAACCATATAACCAATATAAAACCACCTAATTACCTAAGTAATAAACTAGTTACCATACTAACATAGTAAGAACTAATTACCACCAGTAAAAGGTAAAAATGTAAATAAAAATGCATAATTACCGACTTAAAATGTTTTAACTAACAAACACAAACAAATTGTTACACACTCGTGTTATGTTTGATTTGGGTTGAAAATTGTCAACCCTTAGGCTTATATTTGGCTAGGATATATAAGCCTAAGGGTTAGACTATCTATTATGTGTTTGAATCCATATTTTGCAAAAAAACATAAGAATCTTGAGTGTACGCCCTGTTAGGAAATAAGAGATAAAATATGCGGAATAATCCTTTACAGAATCGCAACAGTAGAAACTAATATGTAGAAAATATTACAGATCTCAAATAAAAGTGCAGAATAAATAGCACAACTCAGAGAGATAGTATTAAACGTGGTTCACCCAATTTGGGCTACGTCCACCAAGAATCACTTGCTCAGATTTTATTACAAGCCTCCACTCTCTCAATACAATACCTAGATCCGTTTGGAGCTATGCTCAACAAACTCTACAGAAATTCACACCCGAATTCAAAGCACATCTGCAATGCATTTTTTTTTTTTGGTGTATCATATGCATAAGATCATATAAATAGACAATTGCTTAAGCAGATTGATACAAAACCATGGGCAAAAACCGTGGGTATCAAAACCATGAGCAAAACATCGTGGGTATCAAAACAATGGGTACTGAAAAAACCATGGACCCAAAAACAGCCCATAACAGTTACCCATTACCCATGGGTTAATAAACCACCCATGAAAATTTGCTTCGGCTTAAAAATACCCGAGTGTAACACATAGACGGTGTACCACACTCTAACATGAAAATAGGCTCCACAAACATAACACGCCCTAATTTCTCATGTGTTATAAGACAATATTATAAAAAACATGACTACAATGTCAAGCTCTATCTTAGGTTTGTGTCGATGTATTTATTTCTTAAATATGAATAGTTTAAGGTTTTGATCCTTAATTTCCTTTAGTAGCATCTTTATTTTTCACTAAAATACACATAGTTTTTAAAAATAATTTTTAATGTTCTCATCCAACTTTTACAAAAACTAAACCAACACAATCTATGCTCATTCTAGACACATTAATTTTTTAATTTTCAGGCATGTGCATTGAGATGGGGGACCAAAAAGCCAGCCAAAAATCAGCTTTTTGGCCATTTTTGCAATAACATGCTCATGCGTTATGGCTCGGGTCGCGTTATAATGCAACAGGAAAAAATCAAGCTCGCATGTTATAACGTACGAGAATGTTCATGGCTCAAATTTACCAAGTCAAAGTGCACTTGTGTTATAATGCGAGTGCATTATAACGTGCTCGTGTTCCTATTTGCAATGTTGTATATGTGCATTTGGGAGGTATATATTTACAAAAATAAATGTTTAAGTATAAGAAATAATAAAGTATAAAGATTAATTTTATAAATATTTATTACCTATTAATAAAGATTTATTATTTATTAAAATTAAATTTAGTTTTGTAAATATAATAAATTAGGGTCACTCTGCACCTTATGGAACTAGTCTCACAACTCCATAAGTCACAATTTAGAAGATATTTTTTCATATTCTAATATGGTCAGTACATAGGTATTTTTTAGGATTTCAGCATTAAGCCTAAATCTTTTAGGGTTTAAATTCTACAATCGATATCTATTTTGGGAAATAATATAGTCATTGTTAGGTTTTGGGTCTTCTTGATTGGTTATTGATATTTGTAGGAGTTTTAGATGTGTCAAAACTATATTTTATAAACCTCACAACTCCCAAAGGTAGCAACAATTGCTCGAATATATGGACTCATGCAATTCCTTATAACACATAACAAATCAAAACACATATGTAAGTTTTTATCAATTCAAATAATCAAGGGAATGGTCATCATGAGGTCTGTGAAGGATCTAAAACATCATGAGGACAATGGGTGCAATAGGAAAATCATGAGGTCTGTGAAGGATATGAAACATCAAGAGCTTCATCAAGATTCAAATCATCAAGGGAATGGTCATCATGAGCATGATAAGAGAATCTCACCATGAGTGATGGTGGCAATCATCTTAGGCCGCACAAAGAATGCATATTTTATGAGAGTGTTTCTAAACACTTAATCAATGCTTGGTAATGAACTCACGATCTTGCAAGTCAGGGAGGTGGAATTTGCAGTGTTTTAATGTAGTATGGAGGTCAAGAACATGGAATTCATTCTTAGACATTCCTCCAAGTTTCATTCAAGGATAAATCCTTTCTATCCTGAGGAGGAAACCTATCTCCATGAGGATAAATTGAGAAAGAGGGTGTCCAGACATCATAAGCATGCTTCCACTCAGGTGACATCTTGGTCAAGGAGGTGAATTGTGAGATTAAGAAGAGATCATCATGTTCAAAGGTGAAATGTGAGGCTCAAGGAGTGAATTTATGATCATCATATCCTAACTCTTCCATTGTGTCCAAATATCTTCGAGAAATAAATCAAAATGAGCTAGTCAGGCTACCGAGGCATCCAGAACCATCATGTGTGAAGGATCAAGAAGTCACCTATTCTCATGAGAGGGATATGAGAAAGAAGTGTATGAAAATCCTAAATATGATTCCATTCAAGGAGGATTTTGAATCCAAGGAAGGGTAATAGGATGATCTTCATATGGATATGTTGTCATGTGAATTGACTTACTCAAAAATGCAAAACTTAAACCATGACAATTAAGCCACAATGTGAAATATTACTCCAAATCTTCCTAAATCCCTCTTCAGTGGGCCAACCCAACTCCTATGTCATGATCACCTTGTCCTTGAAGGTAGTCATAATCCATTGGGTGAACATGTATAAGTTTGTAAAAAGGTGTAACAAGGTCCATTATTCTATTCAGTGAAGTGTACAGTAAAAGAATAACTCTCTGAAAATCCTAGAAAGGCCAATTTTGGCCATTTTAGAGCCTGTGTGCATCCTCCAAGAGGGTTATGAAAAGGATTATCCTAAGGTGGTATTAGATAATTTGAAGGTGTTGGAAGTAGTTTAGGAAGATTTAGGAAATTTTGATCATTTAGGGACAGTCTGTTCAACATCAGGGTTTTAGGTGTAAGGAATGAGCAGTCAAATTGTGAACCTTGACTTCTCCTGTTGATTTTGAGAGCTCTGTAAGGAGTTAGGAGGAAAACAAGTAGGCACCAGAAATATTAATAATCCTTTACATTGTGGAGCATCCATTTTGATCTAAGGCCACAGAAGTTGATGTCATCAATCATCTCATACTCTCAAACAATGCATACATGCTCAAGAGTGTTTCTAAACACTTAATTAGTTCTTGGTAATGAGCTCAATACATTGTGGAGGTTAGAACATGTGATTAACCTTCAAGTTCTAATTCCACGTGGAGAAAATTGATCAAAATGGTGTTCTCCACAATGGTATCAAAGTCTTCTATAATGGTGTGACTCAAGAAGACTCCTATGTTTTATAACCTAAATTATAGGTAGATTTTCTAAGACTCCTCTAGATATTAATACTCCTTGTTGAAACTACCAAGCTAGGGTTTTAGATATTCATATTTATTATCATACACACCCTTCTTGACTCATTTACCTATTGAATAAGATTTAGTAGGATTAAATTAAAGTTTCTTTTTATATAACCCAGATCTATGGATGTTTGATATGTTCTAAACATTAAGATTTAGGAGAGAGAAACTGTGAGAATTAACAAAACACGGTCAAGGTTGGAAGTAAATGCTAGATGTCATGAACTACCTTTATATTTTTCATGAAATTACTTGGATAGATCTGAATATCAACAAAAATATAACACAAAAAACAGACAAATGTAGATAATCACAATATGCAAGTATAATAGCTTAGCCACTTAGAGGGGGCAACCTAAAAACCATACAATAAGACTCAAGTGCTCAATATGATGATTAACTACTCCTTACTACCACCTATATATACCATTCCTATGTTATAGCCAAAACCAAGGCCAACCTACTAAACATATGAAAGAATAAATGAATAACATATGATAAGAAGAGAGATTATGTAAGCCACAAGTTGGCACTACATATCAATACTTGGCGATGTGCTCACATCTTGCAATTCAGGGAGTGGCTTTCATAGTGCTTTAATGTAGTTGGAGTTCAAGAAGATGGAGCTCACCCTCAAACATTCCTTCAAGTCTCATTCAGGGATCAATCCTTCCATCTAGAGGAGGAAACCTATTTCCATGAGGAGAAATCAAGCGAAGAGGTGTCCAGATACTATAAGCATGTTTCCACTCATGTGACATCTTCGTCAGGGAAGTGAATTGTGAAGTTAAAAAGGGTGTCATCATGTTCAAAGGTGAAATGGGACTCTCATGGAGTAAGTTGAGGATCATCATATCTTGACTCTACCATCATGTTCAAACCTCTTCAAGGAACAAGCCAAGATGAGTTATTCAAGCTGCCGAGGCATTCAGGACCATCATGTGTGAAGGATCAAGACATCATCTATCTCCATGAGAGGCATATGAGAAAAGATGTGTATGAGAATCCTGAAGTTGATTCCATCTTAGGAGAATTATTGAGCCAAGAGGGGTAAGAGGATGATCCTCATATAGAGCACCATGTATGAAAGAATGATAAATCATCTAAGTTTCACTTGATGTCACTCACTTGGTAGTGTTCTTAAACACTCATTAGAACCTTGTAGTGTGATCACACTTCAAAGGAGAAAGGACATTGCAACCACCTCATTTCAGTCCAACAGGTGGCCACATGACAATAATTCCATTCAGTGATAAATCCTTCCATCTACATGGTGAATACCTATTTCAGTAAGTGACAGATAATCATAAAATGGTTTGAGCATCATGGAGTTGATTTTGTGATCACTAGGGTGAGTTGTAGAGGCCTAGAAAAGTAAGAGAGTGATCCTCACTCTCTGCCTTATGCTTAAAAGAGACTGTCCTATTCCCATCACAATATATATCTCATAACAATGTTTATAAAAACTTAAGTCTTTGCTTGATGTTTTAGAAACATGCTTTCAACTCATGGTAACTCATTTTTTACCACTTTTTCATGTCAGAAGTTTTCTCACTCAAAAACATAACCTAGGGTGTTATGAAGGTGTTTTCAACTCACAAAATTTGGCCCCATCCTCATGAGATCCTCACCCTTGATAAATAATAGTATATTTATGACAGTACCCATTCTGAGAGGTACTTATCAAAATTTAAAAATCTTCACCTATCATTATGTGGTGGCAATCTATCTAGAGCTTACAAATTTAGGGCCATTTTTCTTTGGAATCGAAAGAGGAAGTTGTATTATTTTGAAATTTTTCATAAAACTATCAAGTCGTAGAGAAAAATGGATGTTATCAATAGGTATAATATTCATCATATATTTATAATGCCTATTTTTTTACCTCCTAACTCCTTACGGAGCTCTTGAAATCATCCAAATAAGTCAAATTTTACCATTAGAGTGTTTGTTCCCTGCACCTAGAAAACCAGTTGTTGAACAAATTGTCCTTGAATGAGAAAAAAATTCCTAAATATTCAAAAATTACCTCCAACACTTCCAATATTCCTTGACATCTCCTCCATATTCTTGATTTCTTTCTTGAACTCTCCCAGAGGGTGTTTGATTAGCTCCAAAATGGCAGAAAATGGTCATTTTAGGCCTCTAGAGGAAGTTATCTTCCATCAAGCTACACTAAACTCATCAATCATATTATTCAATCATCCATGCACATTGAAATAAACTTAAAAAAAAAATTAAGAATTTATTCTGAGTCAAGTTGAGAGTGGGACTGAGGCAAGTTGGCCAGAGGAAGGACCCACTAGTGAACAGGAAGCGAAAGATTCAATTGTGGGCTTAGTTTTCATGCTAAAAGTTTCAATTTTTCATTTCATACATTTATCATGACAACACCCTCTTAGAACTTTAACTAAATTCCTTTTTTTGAAATGCACAAAATTATTCCATTGGTGTCTTGTCCATATATTAATTTATTTCAATGTGTACCTTGGTAACAACACAAAAGGATGTTTGAAAATCATTTCTCTTAATGTTGATGTAGATTTGATTGCTTATGAAGTATGTGGCACTTGAATCAACCTTCCTACTCCTACAATAGGGTGAGAATGAAACTAATTTACTTAGCATAAATCTTGATGAAATTCTTGAGTTTCTTTCTCCCTAGAAAGTAAATGAATGTGTGGAATATTTTGTACATTTTCACCTACACTTTCCCTAACTTTTTTTTTAGTGTTACAAATATATCTATGTGATCCACTCTTTTATCTTATAACTCTTCAAGTTACATCTTATTTTTCTATCGAATAGATCAAGATATTATGGGGTCCTTAGATAAATCATCTTCTTGCTCACACCTTACTATTTTTAATCTATATTATAAGGATAAGGATTATATACATGTCAACATGGGAACCAAGGTCACTCCCTTGCATTATTGATTGCGAGGATCGACTCAGAGTGGTCCTATTAAAGATGTACGCACTAAGATTGTAAAGTAGGTACTCATCCATAGTATGATTTTACCATATTCTAAGATGAACTTATCGATTCAACTCCATGATCATGGGAAAATTCATGATTCCATCTATTCTATCAATTATTGCTACCTTTGGGAGTTGTGAGATTTGTAAATTCTAATTTTGACACATCTAACACTCCTACAAATGTCAGTAAACAATCCAAAAGGCCCCAAAACCTAAAAAATGACTATATTATTTCCCAAAATAGACATCAATTGTAGAATTTAAACCCTAAAATATTTAGACTGAATGCTGAAATCTTGAAAAATACCTATTTACTAACTAGATTAGATTATTAAAAACTATCTCCTAAACTGTGACTCGTGAAGTTGTGAGACTAGTTTCATAAGGTGCAGAGTGATCCTAATTTCTTATATTTACTAAAATAAATTTAAATTATAATAAATAATAGAGTTTAAAAATCAATAAGAATTATTAACTATAAAATTGATAAGAATTATTAAAGTATAAAAAATTAATAAATGAAAAACTTGAACATTTATTTTTGTAAATATATACCTCCCAAATACACATACAACATTGCAAACAAGAATGTGCTCATGTTATAACGTGAGCACATTTCATCTTCTATGGATTTGAATCCCCAATCCATAGGCTTGGATTTTCCTAGGATATCCAAACCTAAGGTTTGGATTGTGTAATTCATGAATAAATCCATGTTTTACCAAAAAAAAACATCAAAATCCCATGTTTACACCCCTATTTCTCATGTTATAAAACAATATTCCAAAATAATCATATTATGATGTCAATCTCATTTTTACCTTTCTGACAATATACTTCTTTCTAAAATTTGATTAGTTTAATACTTTCATCCTTAATTTCTTTTACTAGTGCCTTCTTATCTTGCAAAAATGTATGTATACGTTTTTGTACACAATTTATGATTTTTTCATCCAAATTTTAAAAAAAAAGGCTTCATCTAAACTCCATTCTACATGCATTAAAAGGAAAAAAATTGACTATTTTTTCTCAAAGTTACGGGGGTGTACACACAAATATTTCATTTTTGGGATGTGTGCACTTTGAAAATTAGTAAAAAATATATATATTCATCCAAAAATTATGAAAAATTAGTGGGACCTCATACATGGTCTTAGCTAAATTTCTACATGAAGGGATTTGAAAAATAATTTATATAACTCAAAAAATAGGGGGCCACACACAATACGTTGTTATCTTTTTTACACAAAAATAGACATACTTTGTGTGCACACCACATTTGACCTTCTTAATCTCCTTCATTTTGAAAAAAAATTAGTAGTTTAGAAACTAGATTTGAGCACTACGTTTACTTATTCTTATGACATTGTCAAATTTTTATCATATGCATGCCAAATTATTAGATGAATTTCAGGTTTTTCTTATTTCAGGAAAAATGTGGCCACTTTTGACCCCCTTTTGGTCCCCCATTTCCATGCACTTACTCTTTTGATTTTTTTAATCAAAACTAGGAGGTGTACACACAATTATTTCATTTTTAAGATGCGTTCACTTTAAAAATTAGTAAAAAATAATATATTCGTTGAAAAAATATGAAAAACTAGTAATACCTAATACACAATATTTAACTTTCTACTGAAGGGATTTGTATAATATTTTATAGAACTCAAAAAATTATGGGGCATACACATGACACTCTGTTATATTTTTGACACAAAAACAATAAAATGCTTTGTCTGCATATCACAGTTGACCCTAGTAATCTCCACCATTTTAAAAAAAATAGTAGTTTAGAAAATTAGATTTTACGCACTATGATTCTTGTTTTTAACAAATTGTCAAATTTTGAGCATAGGCATGCCAAAATTATTAGTTGAAGTTCATTTTTTGCTGATTTTAGGGAAAAGTGGCCACTTTTGACACCCTTTTGGTCCCCCATTTCCATGCACTTACCATGTAACACTCATGACATGTGCAAAATATTCTTTGTTGGCGTGGTAGAATTTCCATGTAATTGACTTAACTACATATCTTAGTGTTGCACTTGGGATGCCACCTATTGATACTCCTCTTTTGTTGACGGTAGTCCCTAATAACCTTGCAATAGTATTTCCCGTAGATTTTTCTCTTTCTTGTCCAATTTGTGTACACTATAAGGGTCCATATCTCATCAACCTCGTGAATTTTTCAATAACATCCTTTGTTATTAGTTTTTTTTTTCCAAATATAACATTTTGTTGTGTAACCAACTAAGCAAGATTTTGATTTTTTTCACTTCCTAGAGAAAATAGGTAAAGTTGTGTTAGACATATAGCTTCATACACGAAATTACCTTTGTGCAAGATTTCATTCTTCCTCGTATTTATGTGGGTTCACTTTAACCAAATCTCCTCTATCCATCTCCATCTTCTCATGGTCTCTTTGTCTGTTTGGAGTGAATGTACTGCTTAACATCATAGTAATAGGAAACTTTGTATGGGATGTGAAAAAAATCTCCTTCGACATCGGGTTCATATGCTTTTGAACTATACTTTTTCCACCTTGGTTGATTCAATTCACTCTTCAGACTATCTTAGGAGCATCCATATCTAATTCCGAGGTTTCAAATTGACCTTTTTTTCTATCTTCCTTCTCAGTTTTCTTGTATTTTGAATTTTTCTCACTAATCTTTTTCAAATATGAAAGTGGTATGAAAGCCTTCCTAATCAAATTTTAAGATATTACCATGGATCGGTTGATTTGATTACAATGGGTAAAAATTTCTTATATTATATTTATTGCACATTGCTTGGATTAATATTGTACATGTTACATTTATTACAACTTGTTTTTTTTGAATTTTTATGCTTTAAAAAAAATTAAAAACCATATTAATACTATACTTAATTTTTCTATTAATAGAGAGATTTTCAATCAAAAATATTTAAAATGATGCATTGTGTTTGTCTATTGACCCATTACGTATAGTCTTTAGGTAGTCATCTCATATTTCCTTGTCACTCATAACATTAAATTTTTAATGTAATTATCATAAAAATGCAGCGTGGCTGGATAGATAATTAGAAATTGATAAGACTCCCATTTTATTCAACATGGATTTGAGTTATGGGAAGTCTAGTCATACTCACACCAAATCACATACAAGATACATGACACGAGGCATAAACAATGAATTTTCACATTTGAAGACTTTATAAGTAGTTTTGTAAATGACTAGACTTTGCGCTGCACTTTCTGTTTTACAAATTAGAGAGTAATGCAAGGGATTTGGAAAATATCACAAATCAACTAATTCCTTCAATTAGGTGAATCAAAAAATATGAATTCAGAATGCAAAAAGAATATATAGATGAAGAATATGGAGTGATGTTGAATTTGAAATTCAACATTGTTCTAGATCTTCTTTAGCTACAAAATATTTTTACCAATATGAATTCATATTTTTAATTCACCATATTCCAGGACTTAGCTGATTTACGAGCCTTGCTAGATTCCTTTCACACATTTGATACCTCTAATGCATTCAAGAACATAGTATCTAATATGTATAAATTTTTACCAGTTGGAATTACTCAGTATTTTGTAGCTATCAGAATTCTCTTGTTTTTTCTCATTAATGAAAGATATACTTGAGAGTAAGTGGACTTCCAATATGAGAAATCGACATGGCATTTTTAATCACTAAATAATCTCTTGGAAGTTGAATACGGAGGTGAAATTTTTGAAAATATGCCACTTTTTTAATCAAGATCCATATCAAAAGATACCACATCAAAAAAGGGTTGTAAATACTCTAAGCTTGATACAAATAAAGAGGCCTCTATGTCCTAGAATATTGATAGAAAAGAATTTATTTTGATGCAAGTTGGCTTCCGAGTGTTAGATAATTTCTCATTTTGTAGGTTGGGGACCTCTTTTACCCCTATTTATTATACTATGTGCATTGTTTTATTTGGATACTCATAAAGTTGAATCTTAAGCTTTTGGGATTGTAAAAAACTTTCAAAAACCCTCCTCTTAATATTATCAAATTAAAAAAGACATTCATTATTTCCAATTTTAATTGTTCAAATAATAGATAGTGAATATGAAGTTTTTAGAGTGCATGCAAATACTGAGTAAAATATAATCATGCACAGACATTGGCTAAGTAAACCCAATGCTCTTTTAAGGACATTAATAAATATGATAACTTTAGTAAATTATACAGCGGTACATATGAAGTCATTTGAAAGCTTGACTATATGACTAACATGGTCCAAGTGTTAGCCTCTTGGAGGCAACCACAAAATACAATAGTACCTGTGAACCCACATAATATTGGGGAAATGCATTTATATTAAATGGAATTTGTCAAATATTCAACAAGAAAAAATAATAATCATTCATGTACTGATATCTCTAAAACCACTTAATAATTATGATCTAAGATTGCAAAGAACACCCAAAGAAATAAGTGCAAGAAATAATAGCTCATGAATACAAGACCAACTATGCTCAATCTCTTACCCTGTAAATTCAACTAAAATCAAGGCTTAAGAGTATGAACTCAATTTAATAATTAAAAGACATTTTTTGTCTATACATCAAGACTCAACTGTCAAGACATGAATCAATAATTAAAAATAACTAAGTAGCCAAATTTCCCCGTGAGAGAACATAATTTTGACAAAGGCCATTTCCATATTAGTTTTAAAACTTAGAGAAATAAGGCTAGATTTGTCATTTCATATATAATTTTTTTTAATGTTTTTTTCCATTTTCACCTCTAAATGGATGTCCACTTTCACTAGATTTTCCACCAACACGAATCTTACTACAACAATATTCACCACCATTTCCACAATTTTTTTGCAGGCATTCTTCAAATTTTCTTTGATGATGAGGTTAAATTTGTGTTGTAGAGGGTGAGCTAATAAAATATATTCCCCGGGGCTCCCTCTTTTTCTGTTGGGATGGCATTGCAAAACTTCTTTACTATATGCTCTACATGCCTTGCCTCTAATGTAGGGCACACTTCTAGATATTGATTATGAACCAGTTTCCCGCAATGTCTCCTTCCCACGTTATGAGCCTCTACATTGTTAACCATAATAAGTATTTTGTGGGAGGACCAAAAAAACAACAAAATTATATATGCGAGGATTGACTCAAGAAACAACAAAGCATATTTAACCATGTACATACAAATTATTTTTCAGTGTTTCCCAATGTTGTGTAATATTCCCTGTAACCTTTAAAGACTTCTAATCCATTATCAATATTATTACGCCGAAGGCGTCCCCCCTATGGGAAAGGACTTTGCGGACATTCATGGGACTATGTTAAATTTGACGGCCTAAATGACGGTTTTTGATCTTTTTTCTGCTATTTTTACAGATTTGCTATTTTTGATTTTTCCAATTTTGCATGCTATGGCAGGTTTGCTATTTTAAAGTTTTGTTTTTTAGCTTTTGCATGTAATAACCTTTAAATGCACGCATCCAATGCATTCTTTAGCACTGTTTTGGTTTGATCTCGTGATCTCATGTCTAGCGTTCTGGTGGAGGAAAGATTTAGCTTCGATCGCCTCCACAACAAATGTGTTTTCTGATGATTCCGACATAGTGCATATATTTTTACCTACCCAACACAAGAAAATTGAACATCATTAGGGTGTTCCTCATTGGTGATTGAATAGTCAGGATAGAACCGATCGACAATGGGGTACAACCATCAATGGGGTCCTTAGACACTACATATGCTAGGTGCTCACACAACTATTTCATAGTAAAACATCAAAATTTGGCAGCAACACCTTGCAAAGCATGCAAACCGCATATTCGTCACAGGGAAAATCTGCCATTGGAACAACAAATTTTTACAGGGCTAAACCCTACAAATCTCTATGATTTTGGCTTTACTCTGCTACACAAGTGGGGACGACATAGGGTCCAAGTGCCGAGGAATCATTTTATTTTATTTTATTAGTCGGTGGTGGATGAGAAATTTCAACGACCAATTCTGTTACATCTGTGGTGTACATTACATAAAATTGTATACATTCCAGAGAAGCTGACTAGGAAGCCTTTGCCATCATTTAGACTTTATCAGGTTCCATTGGTGTGAGAGATTTTTTGTTTTGTTAGAGAGGGCCAGGGTAGATTCTTGCAATCTGATTGTGAAAAATTTAGCAGGTTTTGAGGAATTTGATAGGGCTGGAGATTGCAATTTCAAGGGAGTTTTTATTAGAAGACTTTGAATTGTTGATCCATTAGCAATTTGCAGTAAATTGCAGTCTGTGAGCTGGTGTTTTCAGTATGGAGGAGACTGTAAAAATTCAGCAGATTATCCTGGAATTCTTTCCAAAGGTGGCACAGTTAATTTTGGAGTCAAGAATTCAGTCTGTGGTGAGGTCAACCTCCTCTTCAGCTTCCTCTTCACTATCTTCTTCCCGAGGAGATGTAGGGACACATGGTTCGATTTGAATTTGAGATTATCAGACAATGCAAAGCTTCACATCATCGAGTCATGGAGTAAAACACACGTGTGTTTGTAGAGATCCTTTTAGTTGGGTTTGATGGGGCTTCCACGTCAAGGCCAGCTGGAAAGGATTCCAGAGGTTTGATTTTGGAGAGATGGACTGTGTAGTATGCCTTAAATTTATCTTCCACTGCCATTAGTGATGATGTGGATAGGACAGTGGTTTGTAAGAAGGTTCTGATTCAATTGTTTCGGTCTTTGTACTGCACAACAAAGTTGTTGCCTGCATATCAGGTTTATAGAGACCTGAAGAAAATCCTCAAAGTCACAATGCAAGGAGACTGATGTACAGAATTTCAGCCTCTCCAGAGCCCCTTCCAAGGGGTGAGATAAAAGTTTACAATTTTACCCCAGTGGAAACACGATGCGGTAAGCTTTGTCTTTCTGTTTCATACTTGGAAAACCTGATATGCATAACCTGCCAGTGAGTTTGATAGGTTGGAAAATCCTATAAGACAGATCATTCCAGATTATTGTGGGAGCCCTGGTTATGAGAGGAAGTTTCATGGTGCTTCTAAAGGAAAGCATAGTATTTTATCACCACCAAGCTCCCCTGGATTTAAAACCAAGGGGTTTGGAATATGTCACATAGCTGGAGTGGGGGTATTAGCCAAATTTCACTTCCCTCCACATGCCATGCAGCAATATTGTTCGCATTGGTTTATCATGGATCCAATGAGCCCTAATCCAACTTACCATACCCCCTTGACCAATTCATGTACACCACCACTCCCTGTGGTGCCCCGAAGATGCCATAACAGTGTTGATCACTTCGCTTCACCTTCTCCTTCACCACCCATGCGAAGTGGCTTGTCAAAGGAAGGTGTGTCCAAGGAGCTTTTACGGACAGAAAGTCTACCTCAAACTGTGGGTGAAAACATAAATCCTCTTGCCTCTTCACACCAACAGGAGTAGGGAGGCTCATGATTTGTCTCAAGCAGTATCTGCTAATTTTGAATTCATGACTGCTTACTCTCCAAGTGCTCTATGTACCACATCAACTTCTGGGAATTCTTACCTATTTCTCCTCTATGTTTTGGTGCTTGTAGTTCATAGATATGTTTGACTTATTGTGAATTTGACTTGGGGATGTATATTGGTTTGTAGCTTATTGAATCATGAGTGAGGACAGAGTGAGGGAAATAGTTTGTGATGTTGTTGATATTTAAAAAGAATTTGTATGTGATGCTCTTCCATGTGATTTGGTGGGAATGAATGCCAAACTTATGAGTCAATATATAGAATTTGTTGTTGATAGGTTGTTGGTAAGTAGTTTTTGTACACATGCACTTACATAATTTTGGTTTTAATTAATTTTTATTTAATAAGAAATTTTTAGATATGCTCTCACAAAACTTCTTGATGTTTAGATTACACTGAAACTGTTCCTTGTGTGACAAGAAAGGCAGATTGGGCTCTTCGATGGAGTGATAGGTAATATATGCATTTTTCTTTTGTTTGTGACTTTTAGCCCTTGCCATGTATAAGTCTAATAATTAGTCCTCTATGTATTTCATCTTTGAAAGCTTTGCTGAAAGGATTCTTGCATTTGCTTGTGTGGAGGGCATATTCTTCTTTGGCAGGTGTGTCCATCAACCTCTCCTAATGCATTGCTTATACTTTATGTTTTCTGGTGATTTTGTCTAATGTGGGATATGCTTGCAACTTTTGTTCAATATTTGGTTGAAGAAAAGGGGAATGATGCCGGGTCTAACTTTCTCAAATGAGCTCATTTCAAGAGATGGTCTTCATTGTGACTTTGCTTGCTTGCTCTATAGGTGTGTTGGTTCTGAGTATATCTTTCAATTTGTTAGTAGCGGAGAGGAATAACGATTGTATCTTTCAATTTGGAAGAGTATATCTTTGAAGTATATAAGTTGAGATTGTTTTTAAAAATCTTTTGGAACTTCTTATTAATGATGTATCTACCAAAAATCAGTTCTTGATCAAAGTTTACAGTCCAAAGTATGTAGGAAATAATTGGATGACATAAAAGTGTGAGATTTAACAAAACAATTTTTAGATTAGATTAAGCACGCAGGAAAGATTTGGATGACATAAATGTGTAAGATTTGACTACCAAAAATTTCTAGATTAGATATTTTTTTTGGGTGAGATTTTACTCCTGTGTGTTAAAGTCATCTCAAAATGACCTTTGTGAGTAGTCTATAGCCTAATAAGACTTTTCCTCTCATGTATTTTTGTTAATAATCACATGTTAAGGGGATTTACTTAACACACAAGCACCGCAAGTATTTGTTAGTAATGTGGAGCAATGGTGATTGTATCACAAGTTTTTAGATATTATGATGAATTCAGGAAAAATACTCTTTAGCCCAATAAATGAAGGAATCCCAATTGTCAAAATCAAAAAAATTATATCGTTCGGTGTTCATATTGCATTGTACACATGCGATTGCTAGTAAGTATTATACAATTTAAAAAAACATGCCCAATACAAATTTGTTGTCAATTACATGAGAAATTATTGTCTAGTTTGAATTTGTGTAATGACTTTTGTACATGTTTCAAACATACATACTGTTCTTGTTCTTACCATATAACTATCTTACAACATACTTTCCATCAAGAAGCAATCCACTTCAACACTTCCTTCGATAGGCTATATAATTACATGGTCTTATTATATATATTCCATTCTCAATTAAACTTATCATAGATTTTCATCATCAATTTCACATAAGTACATAAAATTAAATTTGTAAATACATAATTTTAAAAAAAATTGTGAATTTGGTTCCAAATTTTTATTTTAATTTTTTTTATACTTCACCTACAACTTCCCCAAATTTTATAATATCATGTCAATAATGTTCAATTATAATCATTTTTTAAATTGCTTAAATAAATTTACATTAAAGAAATACCTTTACAACAACTCATAACAAAATATTAGAAGTTACTCTGAATTCAACCAGTGAATGTATTCCAACACCAAACAAAACAAGGGCTACGGTGCAGCAGGAGTACCTGCCGTGAATGCATATTGCGAATGTAGGGAGGCAATGAATTTGAAGTTATATTGAATCTGTCATCTTGGCTGTTAAAGACAGAATATGCATTTACAACCATCAAAGCATAATGGTTTGTTAGATGTAGTTGCAATTTGAGTAAATGAAGTTACCCATCAACAGTAAAAGCAATGTGCAGGTTACTGAATATAAATAGCAGAAACCAAACCCACTGTTCCACAGGCGGAATTTCAGAGATATTGAATGTTTGATGTTTTTCACAATATTCGAAGAGCATAACTTTGACAAATGCATTAATTGAAGAGCATAACTGAAGAAAAGAAAATCTGCTGAGTTACAAAGAAGTCACACAAAGGCTTTGGTTAAAGCCACAGCTCCAAGGGGTGGAAATATATCAAATAGCAATGCCAAATCTAGTCAACAGTGGAAAGTTACGGCAGTGAAAAATGAAAGCCATTGAAACAGAAACCATACAGTAAACAATGACCTCATTTACCAATATAATGGCATAAAATAACAAGTGCAAAAATAGAGTAAAGCGACCTATTTGCTCTTGCTGTTGATGGGTAACTTCATTTACTCAAAGTTTTTACTTGTAAGCAATCATAACTGTCGACGATACCACATTTTTTGAGGCATTCTGTCGAACAGTTCACGACATTTGCAACCACATCTGACAAAATTCGTCTATCCTTTATGCTTTGATGGATATCCATATCCTGTTCCAAAGGTCTCATTTTGGCACAGGCTGGGAGTATGTTGGAAAATGTAAACTGATTAGGTCTGCAATAATTGAAGATATGTAAATCTTCAGAGGGGTTGTCTGTAGCAGACAGAATGTGCATTTACAGTCATCAAAGCATAATGGTTTGTTAGATGTAGTTGCAAGTACCCTAGTAGACATCTATACAAAATGTGGAAGCATACGCAATGCACATGACTTGAATGGGTATAGTAAAAAAAATAGATCAGAAAAACAAAGAAATGAAAAGGAAGCATCTAATGATGGCTTACGTAGACTATAGTTTGCTTTGGCTAATGATTTATTTTCTGTGCTTTTCATTGGTAGTTGTTTTCCTTCATTGTTTTAGCTGACATTTGTTTCTCTGTGTTGTGGGCAGTTGGATCTATGCATGATCTCCACCTGTAATTCATGGACAATCAATTGGGCATTCAATCCCTGATGCAAGTGCATGGGAAATCGAGGCTTGACATAAATCCAAGATAATCATATGCCACTATTACTTTAAAATGCTCACGTTGTCACTTTGATTCCATTTTTTGGGTTCAGATTAGAAAAGGAAAATAAAAAATATCGGCCTTTTCCTTGAAGGCAGTACAATTTGTTTTTCACTTCGAATGCCTTTACCTTGTAATGATGGTATCGGCAAATTAAGGCATTTGACACAGCTGGTGTTAGGTATAATTTGGTTATTTACCAAATGGTTTCTTAAGGTAAGCGCTAAAACCTAGCAAAATATTATTTGTAGAGGGAAAATGATGGACGCTCTGCCAAGTAGGCATGCATGCTTGAGCAGGGGAACTTATCATTTCACTGAAAATATCTGGATGACTCGGAAAGATTAAAGTTTTATAACATTTCTAGCCTTGTTGGAGGCTCCTGATGTTATACCTCATTTTGAATTTTAAGTGCTGGCTCCTATTGGTTGAAGTAAAATGAAGCAGACAGATATGTGTACACACCTTAGATCAATTAAACAATGAATGAAGTTGAAAACGTTTTGCACAAGCATTTAAATAAATAACTACTGTAGATGAAATACAAACAATGGTAAATAAACTGAAAAACCTGTGCCATGTTATGTGCCATGCTCTTATCTGCCATCTGACAGCTCTGTCGGATTATTGAGAAATGTGAATGGAAGATATGGAAGCAAAAGTGGGAGGTTAACGTGATGGTTAGAGATTGGCCTTATTTCCAGCTCTTCTTGCTAACAAACAAGACGAACAGGTCTTATATTAAAATGCATGCAGAAATAGCATAGGTCTATTTCTGAAGATTTGCAAGAGGAAACTGATAAGCAATATAAACAACAAGTCAGTTATTCCATGCATATTAAGCAGAATGTGTTTACAATGTATATATAAAAGCCAATTACAAACACCTAGAAATGTAGAAGTCTGTCATTCCATGCGTATTAAGCAGAATGTGTTTACAATGTATACATATAAACGTATTGCTTATTGAGTTCTGTTTTAAACTAATGTATGCTATTACAAATTTGATTGTCAGAAATGTTGCAGTGCAGGAAGTGGAGCTTCAGTTTTGGATCTGCAAAACAGATATGAAATACTATTAGAAGTTGGCTTTCATTTGTATTGCAAATGGAATAGGTAAAACATATGTGTGCATGGGGTAACTGATTTACCTTAAAATGATGGCGCTGACAGTGTATGGCTTGAAGATGCATAGCTGCTTTCTTGCGACTGGAATTGGGGTGGAATGCCTGCAGGACGTGAAAGTGAATATTAGTATGAGTAGAACATATAATATTTGCAATATTGGTGATAATTGAAAAGTAGGTGAAGACAACATACTTTCGTCTGGAGTTGTTGTCATGTGTCTGATGATATTTTCTTTGTCTATTGTAAAGATGCCATGCAATGTAAAATGTGACAGCTTTTCTATAACAGCTTCTTTGTCTTCTATGTATTGCGGATATGCTATAGCAGTAAGAGAAGGTAGCAATTCAGTTAGAAGCTTGTTTTTAGCTATGCATTGGATGGTTGTTTTGTCTGCGCTTTTAATGCTGCATAGAAGGCGGTGGCAATATGCGTATGGGCATTCTTGTTCACAGTTACTGCAGTATGCTATGTCTGTATGCAGTGGTGGTAGACGTTCAATAGTCAAGTTGCATTTTCCACAAATTGGTTCGAAGGGGCTGGAGTAGGCCTTTGCGACGGTCAATGTTCTTTCAACCTATGCAACAACAAAAAAACAATTTTTGGTGTAATTTTTTTTGAAATTGATACACTTGTAATTTGAGTGTGCATATATATTCAAATATTCCAATTTATATAACCATTGCCAAACTGTGCAAACAGAAAACAGACAAGAAACAATTTTTGCAACAGCAAAAAACAATTTTTGGTGTAATTTTTTTTGGAATTGATACACTTGTAATTTGAGTGTGCATATATATTCAAATATTCCAATTTATGTAACTATTGCCAGAACTGTGCAAACAGAAACAGATACTGAGATATGACAAAGGCCTTAAATATTATGGAAGTGTTTTCAAAGGCTTCGAATTTAAAGTTTAATAAAATTTACATGAAACTTATAGCTCTGCAATTTGGAAACCAGTCAAAAGGTATTTAGAAAGAAGCAAAAAACTTGAAAATAGTTTACAGTAGGTCATATCTAGGAAGCTGAAACGGGCAATAATACACAGTCCTCTATAATTTCAATAAAATTTTGTGGGATATCCTCTATTTGCATTAATACATTCAAGGGATTTAATGTTTACTTTCATCGTTATTTTAGCATTGTATAAGTGTTTGCATGATTAAGGTATCCCCAACAACATATAATTATATGTCTTTGAAGTTATGCTGTAAAATTTCAGAGTATGTCGTACATGTAACATGTAAACATCTTGATTTGTTTTGAAATGAAGTTATGCTGTAAAATTTCAGAGTAATAGCTGCAGCAGTTTCATGTGGGAAAATAAAGTATGGCAAAGGAAAATTTTACCTGCTACTGATATTATGCAGCTGTTTCATAAGTGTTGGCTGCAAAGGAATATTTTTTGTCTAGTAAATTGCTTCTAAATTTTGCATGCATTAAAACAGTTGGAAAGTATAAAGTTGATTCAAGAACGGCTTTGCTATTAGTACCTTCATTGTTGTAGTCAGAAGTAGCTGTAGGCGTTCCAGAGATCTTTTTGCTTTTACGCTGGTCACAAAAGTGGATTGGGTGCTGCGCAAGCTCTTGTCTATGCTTTCGCTCCGCTTTGCCAGGTTTTTGAACAAGTATATTGCTGGTTCTTTTCTTCGGATTTTATTTTCAATGATATGAAAGTCTGCTGCAAGTGTTTGGAAAATATATACCTGTCATCCAGTAAGTGAATTAACATTTAGTTTATTTTGTAATGGAATTGCTATTAAGTAATTGTTGTAGAGAGTGTGAGCCTTACCCGAGCTTTGTCATTGGGCGAGTTACCATCTGTAATATCAATGATAAATTGGTTTCCTATTTGTTGGCATGATGTACAAATGGCAGCTATGGTTGCAGTTGCGTAGTGGTCAGTAGTGGAGAGTAGTTGGTGGATGCTTGAGTTTGGGATAAACATATGGTGAGGGCAAATACAATCAATAGATTGTATGGTTGTGTTTTTAGTAATTTGCAATATGAAGTCACAATCGCAGTGGTCGTAGTCGCTTTTTGGAGCTATAGTAAAGTTTGTTATGCGGATAGCTTTTTGCGGGATTATGCTAGGCTCATGGGTTTTAATGAAGGGTGCCATAATGTTGACAGTTATTGTCAGCTCGCCTTTTTTATCTGTGAGGTCCACTCGTAACAGTTCTTTCCCTCGTTGCTTGTCGAGGACTGTTTTATATGCAGCCATGATGTCACCCTCAAAAATTTCTCCGAATTTGTAGTTGTTGATATCGTCAATAGATACTAGTGTTGGGGTTTCATTCCTTGGTCTGCACTTTTTTTTCCAGAAGTAGTATGTCAATTAGGAGTGAATAGCAATAATGTGAATAGAGAATGAAATATGTAAACAACATACCTCTTTGGTGGTTGTTGTGATGGAAGATCAGCTTGGGCAGTTGAAGTTGTATCTGACATGGTGTCTGCAATGACAAAAGTTCAATAATAAATAGCAGTTTAAAAAAAAAAGACTATGGTTTTAGTTTTGTACACAATACAAGTAGAAGTATCAAATACCTTTTCTAATGTTTTTTTGGAGTGTAGTTTGTATTTGCAATTGCTTTTGGAGTATGTAGTTTGCTTTGTTACAAAATTGGAAACGAAATTAAAAGTGCATTATGGTCGGTCCAATATGCATGACTAATTTCAGCGGTGATTTTTGTAATATCCACATTTGTCCAGCATTGGTCTATTTGTGTGTTGTTATCGGTTGTCGCAATGGTTGGTACAAGGAAAAGGTTTTGTTGATGCATTTCATTGCGGAGTTGAGTTTGTTTGGTTTTGTCCTTTGACATGTCAATGTTGAAGTCACCAACTATTATAAGTAGCGTACCTGTTGGTAAAGTAGAGGTGATGTCTTCTAAGAATCTTGTAATGTTTATTAGCGGGCTCAATGGTTTCAAATATATGTTTGCAACTCGTATATGTGTATTTAAGTAGCAAATGTCAATTGTAGTACTTTCAATGTGGGATGTACTAAATGTTGTAATGTTGTGTGGGCTGTTTTTTTTATTGTAGCATGTAAGAAGTCCGTGGATATTCATGATTGGGAAAACGTTGAATATTTGCAAGAGAGTTGTATCGGTTGGCATTTTGCCAGTTTGTGTTTCTTGCAAGCAGACTATGTCTGACTGCATTATTGCAAAATCGTGTGTTATGTGCTGCATATGTAATGCTAAGCTTCTGGTATTAAGTGAGCAAATGCGTAAGTGGTCAGGTCGTGTTTGTGTGAAATTGTATAATGGTGTCCATTTCGAAGAATGTATAAGCCTATGCATTTCAGTTTGTACGTCAGTGGAAAGTACGAAGTTGCTTTGTTGTAGTTTGTGTATAAGATACAATGATTCGATATTTTTCACACGTGAAAGTGCTATGTATACAAGACCATGCAAATTCACTTTGTGGGGGTCCAAAGCCAGTGCATTCATTGTCAGTCCTTGGGCTCTATGTATAGTTCTAGCACAGGCTATTTGTACGGGAAACTGATGCCGAGTAATAATTTGTTTGCTAATTCGAATTTGTTTTGTAATTCTTGTTATAGGAGTGAAGTGTTTACTAATTTTTTCTGTGTACATGGTTTCCATTTTTGTGCGTTCGTATTTACCAATGTCAATGTTGTTAAATTCTATCCAAAGTAAATCTGGTGTTCCAATTGTAAAAGCTTTGAAAATTCCATCTGTTCCATTTACTAAACCATCGTTTATGTTGTAGTTGCCACTAATCAATTCTATTCGAATGTCTTGTTTTAGCGTTATAGTTTTTGGTAGCACTGGTTTTTTGGTAGGTATTAAGTCAGTGTCAGTGAGGTTAGATTCTATGTAGTCAATTGCATTTAATGTGCACATTTCTCCTGGTAAAAGCATAAGCATGTGGTTGTTGTGGCGGTCGACATCAACGTTTTTGTGGAATAAGTATGGGAAGCTTGGGTCTAGTGGCGGGGGTCTGTAGCAATGGTGGTTTAAGTATTGAATGTCTGCATTTGTTTGTGTGCAAGTCCTAATACGGTTTAGGATCGATATGAACATGCAATTTTGTTGTCGCATTACATGGTCCAATTGAAAGCATTTGACGTAGTCTTGCCAAAACGTATATTGTATTGTTTCATTGTTCATGTTTGGTTTTTTAAATAGCCATGAGTCTAGAATTGGTTGTGCTTGGTATAAGTCTCCACAGAAAATTGTGTTCACATTTCCGAAGGGTTTGGTTGGCTTATGCATAATTTCACGTAGGCGTTTGTCTATGTTAAATAACATGCGGCTTCCAATTAACGATACTTCGTCAATTAGTAGTATCTGTAACTCACTGTAGCGTTTGGTCATAGTATCTAAAGTATTTGCGTTTAATGGCAACATCTTTGACATTCGGTAAGGTAGCTGGAAAATAGAATGAGCAGTTGAACCATTGACATTGTACGCTGCTTTTCCAGTGTACGCTACGATAATGCCTTTTACTTTTAGAGGATCGCTATTCAATTGTCTATTGTAGAAGCGGCAGATTGCTTGGTATATTACTTTCGCAGTGTACGTTTTGCCTGTGCCTGCACCTCCTGTTAAGAATAAATGGAATGGCTCATTAGGAGCTAATAACTTTTTCGTGCTAATATCCTTTACTATAATTTGTTGTTCTTCATTTAACTGTTGTTGCAAAGAAAAGTACTGGTCAGTATCCATTAAGAAAGGAATTTTGCTTATGTTGAAGCTATTGTTTGGTAGGGTATACTTTGTTTTTTTTTTTGTAGCATATTGAAGATCCGGCCCAATGTCATATTGTTCAAAGTGTTTAGGAGCATCAGGGTCATTTACACTTTCATAGTCGAATGTCAAGTTGGGTTCGATTTCAATGTTGTAAGCAGCGGTATCTATGTTTCCCCATTGAGTATCTGCTTGTGCTATGAATTGGTTTTCATTTTCAGTTACTAAAGTTTGGTAGGCAGTAAATGCTGAGCACCATGTGTCGAAATTATGTTTCAATGAGTCTTCTGGTTCACGAAATGGCATAAACAACATCATTTTTTCTCTGTAATAGTTTTCTGCATCGACATGTTTATTGTATCTTACATAACGTATGATTTTAGCTTTTTTACGGCGTTTCATGGTTCCTGCTGTTTTTGTATAGTATGCAGCGAATTCTGCTAGGCAAATGCTTTCTAATGATGTAGGCCTTGCATTGTATTTGTCACTAATTGAAGCACATAAAACATTTTCAGAATTGTCATGCTCTTTAGCAATCAACTTAGGAGGTTTTAAAATGAATGTTCTACTTGTAATTGGACATGTGTTTATGAAAATAGTTTTTCTAGATCCATAATGCAACGGCAGTGAAAGCACAATGTGCACTGCTTGACGTGTGGACATTTGTTGGTAATTAAGTAAACTACTTCCTAAACGCCGTATGAATTGCATTTCACTTTCATCATTCTTTGTTGCATCTTCTCGTATTTTCTGAAAAGCAGTCGTTAATTTTCGGTCTAATTTAGTCATGTACGATGTACAGTAAGTTGCAGCTGAATAAGCATCTAAAATGAATTGTGTATCTGTATTTGCATACCATATATGTGGTACTTTTCTGGCAAATGCATTTGTCCACATATCATGTGGATGTCTCTTTAAGATTATGGCAGGACGAATGAGAAGAGATTGTAATAGTGAAAGATATGTTTCCCTACTTAAGTTATGATCTTCAAGAAATGCAGTAAATGTTATGCGGTGGCTATATTTTTTTGTTTGTAGACTTTGGAAAAATTGTTTTGCTATATTTTTTGTTATGTCATCTGTATTTTCTAAAGGTTTTAGTATTGTGGTCTTATCCATGGGTGGCGATGGGAAATTAAATCTGCAATGCGAGTTTGCGTGTTTTGTACATGTTTCCGTATGGTGGTGGGTTTGCATTTTTGCCAAATTCGTGTCAAGTAGTGCTGAATTTGTAGAGATGTATTTGTCTATAAATGTTTGTATTTCTTCATTTGCACTTTTGCCATAAACAGGAGCATCCTTCACCCATAGCATAAAATGCACATGTTCGTTTCCACGGTTTTGAAATTCTGTTACAAAGAAGAAGTCTAAGACTTTTCCAAATAGCGTATCGTTAGTCAGCATCAATTTTTTGAATTGCATTATTCTGTGGTTAAAGTAACGGCTACAGATTACTGGGTTTTTCCTTATAGTTGCATCGATGTTATCGTCGTCAATGTTTTCGCTATGTCTTTTGTTTTTAGCAGATAGTGCACATAGTGCATTGCATAGTGAGGGCCATAAGTGATCAGCACTTGTTAGGGTAACAAAAAAAGTTGGTGCACCTAGTTGTCTTATCATTGCAAATACGTTCTTCCTGGTTTTTGCTAAATAATCAGGTGAAGTCCGGATGGTTTTTAAGCTTGTAAATCCTATTGACGATTTAAGGATGTTGGCCACTCCTGATTTGTTTTTTAGGTCTTTAGCATATATTTTTTTCCCTTGTAATTGCCCTTTGCGTATGCATATCCATGCACAACTTGAAACTTGTTGCAAGATAACTTTTATTGCTTTGAAGAAAAGATTGGTGGTGTGAGTTGCAAAGTCATTTCTACAGTGCAGTAGTTCCCATTTCGCTATTTTTTGGTAACGAAATCTTTTTGTAATATCATTGTCACGATGCATTCCATAGTATAAAGTAGGAAAACTCATTTCTTCACAAAATGTGTCCTCGAAAAGACCTAAGGGTTTGAATCCTTCTGATGGTGCAATTGCAAGAACATTTTCCTGAAGGTCTTTTATCGAATGAGCATTTTCATAAGCATGTACAACTGTTTCTGTGATGGGTTCAGCCTCGATGTCATTAGGATTGTAATCTATTTCTTCGATATTTACAACGTTGTTTACTACATCTGCAATTTGTGTTTCAAAGTTACTTTGCCAGTTATTGTTAATAACTACATGATTGTCAATATACAAGGGACATTTACATAGTTCCATTAATGCATGCATGACGTAGTTAGGCCTAACATTTCCTCTTAGATATGCACTTTTATACTCCAACTTTCTTTTTATCTGAATCGCAATTGTTTCGGTTTCATTTATTTTTTTTGGCAATGCCTCTTGTGCTCGGTTGAAATCGACAGGCACATTAATAAGCGTTCCAATTAGACCGAACTGAGGCCTTTTGTATCCAAGTTGCCTTATTTGTGCAAATGGCATTCGTAAAGCAACAAGTCTTTCTTCTAAAAGGCTTAATCTATGGACTGAAGATATTTTTGCATTTCTTCTTATGTTGAAAGGCGCTGCAAATTTAGGAAGCAATTGATGTTGAATGGCATTTTTGCATTGCTTACATATCTTGTCCCCTAATGTAAGTTTTTTTATTGATATGTCACTAGATATAGATGAAAAAGCATTGATAGTACTATTGGTAATCATGGTTATGTCTTTTTTGAAATGGAAGGATTCGCAAAGAGCACAGGCATGTGTTGGCGTATCTTCTATAGCACGAAGGTATGTTGTAATTGTTTTATCCGTTTGTTTGTTTTGTTGTTGCATTGCATGTTTTTGACCTTGCGTTTTCCTTATGTGGGCTTTTAAATGGTGAAATTTGATAGTAGCACTTGTATTTGCATTTGCAGCAGGAAATGGCAAAGCCGTATGTTGACTACACCTGGGTGAGTCATTTTCATCTGTTGCAGGAAAGTGCATTTGTTTGGTCATTGCATTTTCTATTTTGTCTTCTTGTTGAGTTACTTGGTCCTTTGCTTTTGTTTTTCTTATTTGGGATTTAAAATGGTGGAATCTTGTATTGGCGCGTACATTTGCCTTTGCAGTGACTGATAGTAATGTTGAATGTTGCTTAAACTTGGTTGACTCACTTTCATTGTTTCTTGCCGATTGCATTGCATTGGTCATTGTGTTTTCTATTGTTCTGTGCATTGTGTTTTCTGTTGTTCTATGCAAATAACTTAATGGCTCATAATGAATATGGCCTGTATCTGTCTCATATGTTATGACATTAAAGGTTCTTTTTGGTTGGAGACAAAATTCATATACATGAACAATTTTTTTAGTTGTTGCTGACCATTTTTGGATTTTTGCTTGGAGAATATGGGAAAGCCATAACAAACATAAATCGCTACTTTCAATACCGCTTGTTTGGTATGGTAGCCCAACTAAAGAAAGATATATTTGCGCGTCAAAAACTTGATTTTCTGTTGGCTGCGCAAAGTCTGGTCTGCATAGCTGTAAGCATTTAATTGCATATGTATCTTTTCCTAAAATTGCATTAGTTAAAGATTGTGCCATATATCGGCGAAGAGCTATTGCATTAAAATTTTCTATTGTCAGTAGACTAATTGCAGTAAACATGCTCTCGCCACAGTCATTACTAAATACATGTGTTTTTAAAAGGCCGGAGTTTGCTATTGCAGGAGCAATGGCATTCCAAATAGGAGTTAGATCATTACAAGTATGTGATAACTTTGTATGGGTATCTACAATTTTCCGTGGGATTATTATGGTACAGAACAGCGGCTCATAGTGGCCACAAGTTGGGTTTCTATCGTGAAATAATATTGAATATGGTGGTGTTAGTGATTCTTTGTTAAAGTGAAGGTATTTTCTTTTGTGAGTGACTGACCATATGCAAATCGAGATGTTCAGCCATTTAGACAGCCAATGGATACAAAATGTATCACCCCATAATCCTATTTCAATGCCATCTCTATTTGCATTTGCAGAAAGCCGCATTCTACGCAAGTAAGTGTCTTTTTCATATATCCTATGCAAATCGAAAAGCATATCAACATGCAATTCATTTTCATATGATGATATTGCTGTTGGGTCCCTATTGGCCAAGCATAATCTAAAATAGTCTATGGTACCCATACGCAATTCAAGTGACGTATACTGAAAATGCAGCAATACCTGAATTGTGTCGAAAAGACAATCACCTGCGTTGTAATTGAATGATGTACTTTGAAACAAATGATCGTATTGCAATGCACTTTCAATGTCAACAAATGATGGCATATTTTGTGGCATATATGTTTCAGCATTGATTACTTCCTTTTCATCTGTACCTTTTTTTGTACGGAGTTCTGTTACTATATTGGAAATCGAAGTGGGTTCGCAAGTTGTTTCATATTTCTTAACATGTTTTTCTAAATTGTTGTCGCTTTGTTTTCGCTTGCACAATTTGTTTTTAAGCATATGCAAATTTCGAAAGCTTATTTCTATATGATTCGCAATTTTACCCATTTTTGTAACGAGTTATGTAACCTTAAATTGAACAGCTACAGTAGGAAACGTAATCTTTTATAAAATTCAAATGTACATGAATTGTATCAGATTACATCAAATTGAGAAGATATTGTAGATGATATTACATACCTTTACAAATGTAACCGTAAAAGTAATGTGATTTTCTTACAGTTTTGTTGGGCTGTTATGGGAATTTGATACCTGTGTCCAAAAAAACATATCATTTGTAACAACAATGTCCTCAAATTAGTAATCATGTGAAATCAAGAAGATATACAGACACAGTTTCAAGTTCTTAAAACCTTTTTCCTATCCTCTAAACAATTCATATGCATTAGATATGCTTCCATGTTCTGTATAGACATCTACTACGGTACTTGCAACTACATCAGGCAGTCTTTGAAATGAAGATTACATATTTGCAATTACTGCAGGGCTGTATTTTCATGACCATGGTTTCACAAGGAAAAACACTCCACTCTTTCATTGGGCACACGTGATTAAATGGCATTTGCTAGATACAACTTTTTGTAAAAAACAGATTTAAATGTATGTCAAGTATAAAGTTTTAATAGATGCCAGTAAAGAGTTTGAGCAAGTAAAAGAAGAAGACAGTTTCTCATGGAATACAATTATTACAGTATACAGAAGACATGGTTATTCTTACAAGGCAGTCATGGTATTCCACCATATGCAACAAACAGGTTTTCAGAATTATGGAATTATTGAACATTGTTATTTCCCGAATATAAGGAAAGAAGCCTAAACAAAATAGTGAAAGTTAAACAATTGCTCTTCAGGAGCAGCATCGGAATTCTTAACAAGAAAATTGAATTGAATCATTTAATCTAGAACAGTAATTATAAATGTTACCAAACTGTCAGAAAATTGCACAGATTAACAAAGTTTTTTGAAAAACCATATCCACAAAAAAGTCCAATTATGGGAAGGACAGTTTTATGTTTGTAGAACATATGAGAATATGCAACTGTCAAAATCGTTCAACACTGAAAACACCAAAATATTAACAAATAATGTGAAATCATATTTTCCAGGTCCAAATGCTATGCATATGCAAATTTTGTTCTAAGTTTGAACCACAAACAAACATATACGATTCTAAAAAGCTGTCAATGGCAAAAGCAAAAAACATGAATGGTAAGTTTCTGGGTCCAAATGCAAATGCATATGAACGTTCTTTGTAGAACATACAAAGCATATCCAAATATCAAAAGAATTTAACGGCAAAAGTCCAAAACATGTGCATAGTAGCCCTTGCAGATTAGATCATCTGAAGCCACAACCTTAATGAGAAGAATGCAACTAACTCTAAACTATGACATCATTGAGTTTGATTCTCAAATCATTGTCAAAGCGATGGAGGCCAAGGGAGTATGGAACCCCGTCTGAACACAACCTACAAACAATGTAAAATATATCTGAACATTTACTCAATCCAAATGCAAATGGAAATGCAAGTAGCAAGTACTGAATCCAACGGCAGATACAAGTCCAATTCTTGGTTTTCAGTTTGTAATACACACAACAAAAAAAACAGTGAATGGTAATATCCTAAAAACCCTAGCAATTTGATATACCCATTTGACTATCGAACGAATCAATAAAATGTAAAATACCTCTGTGGCTATTTTTCTCACTACAAATTGTTGTGGAAAAGCATATGTAGGTGTATAGAAAATTGCAAAACTACTAACCTTTAAGATGAGGCGATTCTTATGGTCTGATTGCCAATGTTAATGTAACAGCAACTGAACGTTTTGAAAATGGTACCTGAATATGACACAGCAAATAAGAAAATGACATTAACCTATTGGTACATTAACAATAATGCGTAAAATGTACACTATGAATAGAAAAATATCTATATTTTAAAACAATTGAGGCAGATGTCAGTTTTTCCCAGGCCGTGTGTTATAGGCTATTTCTATATCTAGAACAATGGTTTATGATCAGACATAGAAGAAAGCAGGGCATGTCCATGACAATACATGAGAAGTGTGTGTGGAAGGGACAAGTGTATAATACTATACTCATATGTCGGGGAAGTAAAAGACAACGGAAGGTTTATGAATATTATCGTCTCTAAAATCCCAAACAGATCCATAAAAAATAACAAATGTTTCACAAAATCTTTAAAGCAAACGAAAGACAATTATTATTTCTATGTATAAAGGAATCATAAATGACCACTAGAGGTTAATTTGGAGATTTACAATTTATTTGCAGGAGGCGTCGTTGAGAGCAGAACTTACAGCATACATTTATAGGAAAGGGCTGCATCTATTAATGCAAGCCAGCAAAGTCACACCAGTGGGGAATTAATCAACTATATATTCTTTATAAAAATGTAGGCCTGGCATCACTAATAGGATTTGCAGCCACAATTGCTGTGATAGTGGGAAACATTTCAGTTACAAGAGGACAAAAAGAATTTTAGTCTAAGATCATGGAATCCAAAGATGAAAGAATGAAAGCTACAGCTGAAATACTAAGAAACATGAAAATACTGAAACTGCAAGCAGTTCTATCTCCACACGATTGAAAAACTTAATCCACAACTCCATGCTGTGATTGAAGTGAATCCTGATGCTCTCCTTTTGGCTCAAAATGCAGATATGGAGAGGTTAAAATCTGGAGGGTTCATGGGAAAAGCTAGTTTAAGTGAATGGGCATCTTCTATGTCTTTATGGAAATTTAACTGTGCAGAACTCATATGTTTTGACAGCTGATCCATGTGGATCAAGCACTGGATCAGCTGTGGGAGTGTCAGCAAACATGGCAGCAGTGTCATTAGCCACAGGAACAGATGGCTCAATTCTCTGCCCATCTAGTTCTAACTGTGTTGTGGGAATAAGACCTACTGTTGGGCTCACAAGCAGGGCTGGAGTCATTCCAATCTCACACAACCAAGACACTGTGGGGTAACTCTGCAACATTTTTTAATTATTGCCACTGCCTGGCTAAGCAAGTTTTATAGTCTAAACTAATATATTTAAATAGGAAAAATATATATAATAGAAATTCCCATTGAATGGGTGACCTGCACAAAAGTAAGGAGAATAAGAAGAAGAAAAAATGGCCTCCATTAGCACTCTACAATTATCTGCAGGATTTTTTAGGTAAATGAGTAAGAGAACAAATAAAATTATTTGTGAAGAAAGTCTTAAAAGAAGCTTAGGGTTTTCTACAAATCCACGGTGTAGGAAAATTTGATCCTACGACTCGTATAAAACTTAGGGAGAGACTTTTAGGTTCCCGCAGCTGTTAACATGAGATAGAATTTATCTCTCATTCTCTTCATTTAGTTAAAGGAACAATTAAAATACCCATTTTGTATTTGTTGATGCAGACCCATTTGTAGAACCATAACAGATGCAGTTTACCTGCTCAATGAGATTGTTGGGTATGATGTACGTGATCACCGAGCCACAAAGAGTGCATCTCTATTTATTCGAAAAGATGGTTATAAGACAGGTGGTATAAAGCAGAATACCTTGAAAAATCATCTAGGAAACCATGAGGTAACCTTATATTTTTTTGGTAGGTAAACATCTCACAAGCGTTGAAAGTTAAACAGCTCTACTAACACCAGGGGATGCACACGGTTTTAGAACCAACTATGAGAATATTTAGCAATTAAGAAATCAAAAAAACTGGGCAGCAGCTGCATGCTATTGGTACAAACAGGGCTTCAACCCGACCAGTTTACATTTGCCAACATACTTCCAGCCTATGTCAAAATTGGAATTCTGGAACAGGATATGGGCATGTATCAAAGCATAGACATATTTGGAAAATGTGAAATCGTAGACAAGGCACATGAACTGTTCGACAGAATACCTCAAAAAAATGTGGGATTGTGGACAGTAATTATTGCAGGATATGGCCAAAATGGATTTGTTGCAGCCCGCCGCTGAGGGCTTGGCCCTTCCAAAATCACATATTCTCTTTTTGATGATAAATTTAGAGTTTCCTCAAGATAACCAGCATTGCAAAAAGCCATTTTGTGCATATCCTGTGATAATTGCAGTCCATGAGAACACATATATTCTGAGGCATTTTGTCAAACAGTCGGCATGCCTTGTGTATGCTTCCACATTTTGCATACATATCTACCAGGGCACTTGCAATTACAACATCTGATAAAAACCCACTTCCGATTATGCTTTGATGGATATCCATACCCTGTTCTAAAGTTTCCATTTTAGCACAGGCTGGGAGGACACTAGCAAAGGTTGTGGAGTCTGGATTTATTTCTGACAACTGCATTTGCTTAAAAGCTTCCAATGCCTTTTCAACAAGCCCATTTTGCACATAGCCTGCAATCATTGCATTCCATGATACCACATCTCTTTGAGCCATTTTGTCAAACAGTTGTCGTGCCTTGTGTGTACATCCACATTTTGCACACATCTATCAGGGCATTCTCAACTATAACATCTGGAAAATACCCACATTCAATTAAGCATTGATGAATATCCATAGCCTGCTCTAAAGCTCCTATTTTGGCACAGGCTGGAAGGATGCTGGCAAAGGTTGTGGAGTCTGGTTTTAAACCTGACAATTGCATTTGCTTAAAAGCTTCAGCAGCCTTTCAACTAACGCATTTTTGTACAAACCCTGTAATCATCGCAGTCCACGAGACCACATTTCTTTCAGGACTAACGCATTAGCAACTGCTACATCTGACAAAAAACCGCTGTCCATTATGCTTTGATGGATGTTCATACCTTGTTCCATCACAACGCCTCTGAAGATCTACATATCTTCAATCATTATAGACCTTCACGCATTACAGGGAAAATGCTACAAGTATGCAGAGAACAACAAGCTATCTCTCAAATGCACGAACAGACAAAAAAATGCTACAGCTATGCA